>CAEMYA010000021.1:1575119-1609438 GCA_903131615.1 Diplodus sargus
ATGTGAAAACCTACTTGGCAATAAATCTGATTCTGATATTCTGTAACCCACTCTTGTCAGCTTGTCCAGAATCCTGACCAGAACCAAGAAGTTTGAGCACATTACACTTGTCCTGGCTTCCCTTCATTGGCTCCCAATTCACGCCACTAATCAGGGAGGCAAACTCTCTTGATGCTTCTAAAATCTAAATTAAGACTTACTGGTTTTCTCTAATTTATAGATATCATTTTCAATAATAATTTAATTCTTCAGTCTTTGCCTGTTACTTAAAAACTGTCATTATTTCAGTTATCCAGGGCAGGGGGACAGGGGTTGCATGTATTACACACATGTACTAGTCCATGTCAATATGTATGGGTTGGTCTCAAACGAATTAACTTTATAATTATTTTTAAAATCAGAGTAAAGTGACACAGAATTTTCTGATTTAAAGAAAAAACCCTGCAGTTTGATCATCCATCAGGACTTTCACCTCAGCTAAGACGAAAGGTCTGACATCCATCACAACACAAACACCTCCAAAATTAGAAATCAGCAAATATTTATTCTGCCATAGCAAATATTTGGGTGACAGTGTACAGTGTGGGACTAAGGCTGCAGATATAAAGAGACTCTCCATCTCTACTGACGCTTTCTTACCGATTACTTCTGAAATGAGTTATGAGTAATGAACATGTCACTTTGGCAAACAAGCCCAACTGTAGACACTGAATAATGAACTGCTCACATCATTTGTATACAGCACTCTCTAAGAACCTGAACTTAAAGCTGTACCAAAAACAATGCAGATGAAGCTAATCTTTCAAAACCACACATGCAAGTTCACATCTTCTGTACACAGCACTCTCTGATAACCTGACCTTAAATCTGTACCAAAAACAATGCAGATGAAGCTGAGGTTTCAAAAACAAACAGGCAAGTTAACTGAGTGACATCTTTTTTCTAGATTGAATGGTATCATGAACCTGATTCTTGATATCTCTCCAGTCTCCAGGGTCTTCTTTGACTTTTTTTCTGCACAGCAGAACCTAAATAAATATTAAACAGAAAGACATTCCATCAAAGTAAAAAAAATGATAGAATGGACTAAGACTGCAAGCTGTCATTAACAGGGCTGGCCTGTATGTAAGTATAGTTAGTAAGTAAAAGTGAGTAAGTAAATGACTAAGTTCAAGTAAGTCGGTCAGTAGGTAGGTCGAAGGAAGTAGGTGTAATTAAGTATAATGAAGTGATGTAAGTAAGTAAATAAGTATAAAATCGAAAGGCTTACATTTTCTGAAGAAAAGTAGACAGTTGAAGCAGTATTTGAAGTAGCTGAAACAGTAACTTCTCTATTGAGTTTTCAGTGAGAACACACAAACTTGGAAACCACACTTGGATCTCCCCAAAATGGCTTCCTTGTGGCGCCATTTTACAATGTTACAAAATGGCCGACATCAATTGAGTCTGTCTAGTTTCTACACTTTCAAACTAGATATTATATGAGCTGAAAGGTTGAAATATCTTTTTTTAAACAATGTTTGTAAGGCTTGCAACGGCCCAAGGGCAGTACAGTTAAGAGGTTATGGCAGTTCAAATAGTACATGCACATGGTTGGGGTGTTGTGGTAGGTGGTTATTCGGGTATTTTCAAGTGGTTGCTAGGGTGGACAAGGTGGTTCTTTATTGGCAACAAACAAGCTTAACATTTCTCCCAGTCTTGGATGATCTCTTGACTTTACTCTTCGTGTGTGTGCCAGGACCTTCTAGATGAAGAGAAGAGACAGCCCATCATATAGGCTACATAAACTCAGTCATAACTCACTTTATGCTGAATTCTAGAAAGCCTGAGCAGTAGATGAACATACTACATACTGTCTGAGTCTTGGTCTGAATCTGAAGGCCCATCTGGATCAGGCCTCTGCTTCTGGCTAGCTCTGTAACAGAGGGAGACAAACATGACATTAAGAGTCAAATCTATATTGGAAAGATATATAGATTAATGGCAGAGGAAAAAGCAATCAATTATCACAGCAAACACTGACATGGTACGGCTTGTTTCTGACATATCTCACTGAGAACCAATTTAACCCACTTGCTGACCAGCATGTTTTCTTGTATTTCTACTGGTCTGCATATGCTGTATATGTAAAAAGGTTACACTTGTGTAATTGTTGCTGTTTCCAGGCCAGTTTGCTCATTTTTGCACGTTGGAGAGTGTTCTCAGTTAGGTGATAATCCTCTCTGTGAACACGGATATCATGACCCATGAATATTGCCACCTGATCCAACTCATGATCCTTTAGGTTCATTATGAGCTTGTGAATTTGGAATTTCACAAACTCCCTTTGCTGGGGTGGCAGCCTATGGAGGGAAGGGGCCAGGCTTGCTAAAAATCTCTCCTCCTCAATCCATGCAGGTGGAGGTGGCAGGGGAGCAGGTGGCCTCTGCATTCTTCAAACGAGTTCTCTGCAGTCTAGTCTTCCTCGACCCCGTGACCCATGTTACCACTGGTTTCCCTGGGCGTGGTGAAGGGGTCGAGGAATGACAGGACTGCAGAGAACCGCCACTTTTTAAAACTTCGCCCCGCTGACCCGCTCCTTTTCTCGCCTTCCCTCTTTTTTTAGATAGGCGTCCCTCAGCCCCTTCCACTTTTTCCGACACATCTCATCTGCAAACAGACACACGCACACACAGAAAGACATGCACATTGCATAAATTAGCTTCTAACCAAATTAAATACTACTGTAGAACACCGCAGTGGTGTCGTACAGCACCGGGTGCCCACACACAGCTAAACAACTGTACGTGAGGGAAGTGACGTTGTCGGCTTAAGCTCGTCACTGATTGCATGCCGTGTCGCAATGCCGCCTGAAAAGTTGGATATTTGCGTCGCTTCAGATGCTTCAGACGCATCGCTCCAGACGCTTCAGATGCTTCCTTTGCACTGCGCCAGACACTCCATTCGCACCACGCCAGACACTCCATTCGCGCCACGCCAGACACTCCATTCGCGCTGCTGAATCGCGTGTCATCGTGCCATTTACATTGATTTTCAATGTAGAGTTGCTGCTCCATTCGCGTCCTTAAGATGCGCGCGTCAGATAGTAAGTTGTGCGTGCGAGATAGTAACAAAGCATGCAGATTAGTAAATCGCACTCAAGAAATAAGAAAAAAAAAAACATCCATGTAACCTCCACTGTTCCATACAAAGCAGACACTGTACTGTGTAAAAAACAGCTTAACTGACAAAAGAACTACAGGTTACAATTGCAGAACAGAGCTATCTGCTGCTAATTAGCGGAGCACATGTTTAGCTAACCTAATAAAAGAAATCTACAAGATGTAAAAACTTTAAGAATACAAGAATATAGCGGTAATTTACACATACTACTCACCGACACATAATTTCCGAGGCATAAGTGTGACAGAGAAGCCTACAACAGATCCATGCACCGAGCAGTGCTCCTTCTGCCTGCCTGCCCTGAGCTCAACTGGAGCATGTGTTGCAGAGTGCACGTGCCTGCATCCACCTGTGGCCAGTAGGTGGCAGCACAAAACATGACCTAAAACAGATAAATCAACTGTTTTTAACCTTTAAACTTGTGAAGCCCACTTTATTTAGCTTTTATAAGCTTTAATTTATTGAAATTATTTATCAACTTAACTTGAAGGCATCACAATAATATTGTCAGAGAGATGGAGCTAGATTACATGTAAGAAAATTAACACCAGTTGCTTTGTGAATACCAGCTTTTGTCTCAGAATAGCTGAAGTTTTGAAAATATAACATGACTTGAATTATTAAATGCTGTACTTGAGTCAATGTACTTAGCTATTCCCAACCACTGATATCTGCTCCCAGTTTGTCCTGTTAAGAGTCTGAAAGCTAAATCTTATCTTAAAGCTAGAGTCTGTAATGTTATTCAGAAACACATTTTGTTATACTGGGTGAAATGATCCTGCTATCCTCAGAGTAGTCAATACATCATGTATTCAGAAAAAGGAACGAAAATAATCGGACCTCTGTGGCAGCTGCAGGACTGAGAAAAAGCTGACCAATCCGTGCTATCCGGCTCGAACAGCACGGATTGGTCAGATGCCTTCATGTCTCGTTCTGTCCCTCCCTCCTCCGCACGTGGACACGTTACGTTTCACTGATGCCGGATATATTCAGCACACTCCTCTGCAGAAATAGAGCGGCGAAGTCCCGCCCTTCCATTTCCGGTACATGGGACCTCAGACGAGAATTATTATGAACGAGAGTCAATGGGGAGATAAAAAACATTTTCTGGTCCCGTTTGAATTGTGCCATGAATTTCACATATGTTGTTTGTGGGTTTTAAAGATAATTTTCCATGCAAAGAAGACTACAATTTAGCGCGAAGAAGTTTGATAATGCTAGGTTTTGTGTGAGGCCGCTTTGTGAACTACAGCTCTTTGCTGCTCTCGATGCAAATGACACCCGTCATCACCCGCACTCGGAACTCTGAAACACACATGGCGATCTCTCTGCTCCACTTCACCGCCTTTTTCCAAGGGGAGGAAAAGAGCCTTGTAAGAGGCGAAAACCATTGTAAGTCGGGTCATGTAGAGAGCTTCAGCTATTCCGATGGGGAGATGTTCGGACTTGTCCACGCGAGTCGCAGGGAGCAGCGTTACAAGGTTTCGGTGAGTGTTAGGACCCACGAGCTAACTAGCTAGCTAATTGCAAGTGCTGCTCTATCAAGTTTCAGATTCATTGAATGATCCTGAGTTAATATCATTGTGTTATATGCTCAAGCCCGAGGAGTGATTGCTGTATGTGGCTGAGGATAAGAAGAGGAGGATTAACTCACACTGAAATAGACTCAAAGTTTACACTCCTACTGTGTTTTTTTATTAACTGTTTTCAAACCTAGCCGGCCACTATATGTTTTATGATTTATGATCAAATTAGCTGACTTTTTATTTTAACATTTTCACTAAAACAGGGAGGTCAAAATTAGGTCTACATATATAGTTCTGTATGGCTACTGTATTTCTATTTATTGTTGGCTAGTTCTTTTATTTCATATATGCAGCAAAACATGGCATCATTCAAATGAAAATGCAAAGGTCAAGTACCTTATAGTGTAAGCATACGTAAGTTAGCCTACTGCAGACTTGCCACTTGATGTGCAAATATAAATTAATGCTTATTTAAGCCTATTGAAAATCTTGATGGCTAATTTAGACTTTCTAGGCTGCGTTACCTTTATTATAAGACAAATAGGATTTGCGGCTCCAGACAGATTATTTCGCTGAGGGAAGGGGGCAAAAATGGCTTATTTGATAGTAAAGGTTGCCGACACCTGCTTTAGAGTCTGTTTACTGTTATACCTAGCAGAACAGTATAACAGAAGTCACAGTATATCCAAAACCACACTGCATTATCCACATGGCAAAGTGCACACATAAACAGGCTATGAAACATCTATTCCAGCTGGTATTGTCCATCATCTAAGATGTTTTCAATGGGTTTTTAAACACAAATTGCATATTGCGATCCACCTAACCATGATGACAGAATTGATAGTCTACCCCACTCCTGTTATTTTAACAGATCTCTCTGCATGATGATGGCAGCATTTTGAGGTCCTCCTGTGAGTGCTTAGTGGGGGATTTTAAATGCAGCCATGCAGTAGCAATTGCCATTTTTGCTATGCGAGAGCTCAGCGTGACAGACATGGAGTGTCGGTGGAAAAAGACTGCCACCGCCAAAGTGACACTGCCGGTGTCTGTATCCCCAGGTGGAGGAGATCTTCAACCCTCTAGCCAGAGACGTCAGTGTGGAGAATGTGGTCTGGTTCAGGTCAGAGCTCCAGGGGACGCAGTGCGGGATGGCATGGCTGTTGTCACCAGAGCCAGCGCCCCAGCCTCAGCATCAGCATCAGGATCTTCCCACTGTGCCTGAGCTGGTGAGGGAGTTCAAGGGTCAGGGGCTAGAGGTAGTCCTTGCTACGTTGGAGCTCACTGAGGAGCAACGTCTGGCCATCCAGACAGCCACCGTGGGGCAACGGGCAAATCCCCAATGGCAGCGGCACAGACAGGGACGGTTAACAGCCAGCAATTTTGGAGCTGTTCTTTCACAGCGGTCTGCTTCTTCCTGTCCATCCCTCATGAAGAGGCTGCTTGGAGGACAGAATTTGGATGGTGTGCTTGCGTCAGGCATCCTGGGAGCGTCACCTGATGGTTTTGTTGGAACATCTGCCCTGCTCGAGGTGAAGTGCCCGTACAGCCAGCGCAACTCCACCATTGCTGAGGCTGTCGAGTCACCATCTTTTTGTCTCTGTGTGGAGGGGCAAGGTTTTGCACTGAAGAGGACCCATGCCTACTGGCATCAGGTCCAAGGTCAGCTCCACCTAACTGATCGGGACCTGTGCTACTTTGTGGTGTGGACCACGAAGGAGGCAGTGGTCATCTCCATCCCAAAAGACCCTGCGTGGGGACAACATCTCCTCATTCTTGAGGAGTTCTACCAGCAGCACATTCTCCCAGTGTTGATCAGTAGAGAGGACTAAATCTGTAAATAATATGTACCTAGTTTTTTTTATATTAAATCAGTTCTTTTGTACATGTTCCAATCATTTTGGGAGACAGTGGATCAGTGTTCTCGTCGCGTTTCCTGTCAGTACCTGTTTATTAAACAGGGAAGCTAATGATCCAGATACAAGCTATAGGTCTCATAAACTAAAATCTGTTGGAATATTTGAAAAACAGAAAACATTGGAAAGACTTATTAACCTTTACATTACATTATACTAACTAAATGTAACATAAATGTACAAAGGTGTAGTCAGTTAGTGATCCAGTCAGACTCAATTTTCTGTCAAAACTCAGAACATTTATTTACAGAGGGCGATGGATAGCTGGGGAAGAAGAGAGAAAGAGGGAGAGGAATGTCGCCAATTAGGTGACAGAAAGGGTGCTGCCTATCTCCTTTATCAGTGGCTGTTGCAGGTTGACCAGTGCGCAGCTGTACCAGTACATTTGCTGAACTCCTGAGGTGGGAGGGGATCATGTTTAAGATCCTAAAATCCTTTATGTGGGCATTGGCCCTCTCCACATGAATCCGGTTACGTGCCACTTATTTTGTAGCCCTCACCTCACTCTCTGTGAATTTCCCTTGGTTGAGGAATGGGGGGATATTCACAGATACACCCTCTGGCACAATATCAGAGATCAGGTACCCCTTGTCTGCCGGGACCATATCACCAGCCTCAAGGTGGTTAAGTAGGCCTGACTGCCTAGTAATGGCCTTGTCAGACACGGAAACAGGGAACTGCAGTATGTTATTACACCATTAAGGGCAACACCTACAGCATTCCTCTGTAGGCCGAATAGACCATTTTGGCCTTGTCCATCTCCTTGGGAGCAGCAACCTGGATATCTGTGCAGTCGATGATGATCCTGCAGTTGCTGGCAGAGGGCACAAAGGATGCAGACATGCTCTCCCTGTTTTTAAGGCAACTAGGCACAGCTGCCATCATGCTCTTGAAGAGCAGGCTGTGTAGCAAATGGATGAACGTCTTCACTACATTTGCTACTGTAGCAGTGCTGCAGCAGAACAGCTGTGCCAGGTGCAGGTGGGTATAGTTCTGTCGAACTTTCATGAGCTGCAGGCTGATCGGTCATTATTGGTATAAATCTCCCATACAAAACATGCCACCCCCAGTCTTTTGGGTCCATACGTTCACTTCCCCCTTTCCACTCCATCATTTGGAAAAAGACCAGACGACTATGGAACTTTGCAGCTGTTGATGTTGGTGGGAGAGTTTGAGGTTCCACTGGAAATGAGTTCTGAGTTACTTTATCACAGAAACGCCAGTATCTCAGCATACCCAGTGATTCATCTTTTTCACCTCCATACAGTGATACTAGAGCCTTTTCACCTGCTGCAATGATGATGCCTTTTCCCACATTTTCCTGTGACTGGCTGAACACCTTAGCTTGTTCGAGAAAGCTAGTGTCATTCTTTACTTTTTTTAGTACCATTCCCTTTCCCATGCCAAATAGACGAGACATAGAATCACAGCCTAAAATGGCATGAATAAAGAGGAGATTGCCACACAACTTGGGACCCAGTAACTCCTTCATCTGCTTTATGCACCATATCCATCTTGTTTTTGTTGCTTTCTTTGGTTCTGGTGCCAGAAACAGCTCCTGTGCATTCAGATCAGCATGATGCAACAAAGTGTGTCAAGTGACTTCAAATTTATTGTGCTTATGCATAGGTTAACTTACTGAATGAAAATGAATGTGTTGGTTATTTGGCCCCTGTTTTTTCTACTTGTGACTTTATGGCTTCTTGGCCATAAGTCAATTAGGCCTAGTGTTGAGCTCATTTGCATATTTAAAATTGATTGATGTAAAACAAAAATGTTACTTTTCATGTATACTTTCATTGTGTGAGGTTTGATTTTGTTAGGAGTAAAGGAAAAAATAAGCCCATCAGCGTGTATTTTGGGCATATTCAATTAGTGTATAGCTCATTTGCATATTCAAATTCATTTTTAAAGAAACTTGTAATTCAAAAAATGTTACATTTCATGGATGATTTCATTGTATAAAGTTTCATTTTGATAGGAGTAAAGAAAAAAAAAATAGCCCCATTGGGGTGTATTGTTGCCTGGTCTTACTGGCACACATGTTGGATTGGTGAGAATTTAACATATTTCCTCAATTAGGATTTCTTAGGACTTTTAGTGTGTTGTTCTGGACACCTCATAGAAAAGATCTAAGCTGCAAAAAATTCTATTACAATTAGTTCTATTTTTGGCTCCAAAATGAGTTACTTTGCCTGGACTATCTAAGGTTTCAAGTTCCTCCCCAGCGCTATGTGCCACCTAGTGACCTGTCTTGAGTATTGCCAACAAAAACAGCACAATGAAATCTGCATTTAATTACTATTTGAGAAATAATAAAATAAACAAATATAGGGGTGTCCATTTTTAAACCATGAATTAGACCTTGGTCAGATACTGAACTGTGGTCTCTATGACTTTTTAATATCTGTATTGACATTTTTTTATTCTTCTTTTAACCCTTTACAGAAACGTATAATTGTGGTCTCCGGTTTCCTGGAACTATATGATACGGAGCCCTGGAGGTGACTTGGATTTTTAATTTTTTTTATCTCGTGAGTGCGACTTACTATCACGCACGCGCCGGTTACTATCTCGCACGCGCGACTAACTATCTCATGCGCGCCAGTTACTCTACCTCACTTGCACTCTGGCTCGATTGGATTGGAGGAAGTGCCGCTGTGAGATTGGAGGAAGTGCCACTGTGAAAGGTAAACTGAAGGTATTTTAGTAAATGTCGTTTTATATGATACCATATATACACACACATCCATTGTTAATTGTTTGTCTTGACTGACAGTAGTCAATGCTGCAACGTTATCTGGCAACTTGTCCATCATCATGGCTAGCTTAATCGCTAAAAGCATTACACAATAATACACTTTATTGCACAGCTCTTCTTAATGCTGTAGAATGCTCGATTCACTTGAATGGGGCTTCCCAATGTTCGGCGGTCATTTATTTTCGTATAACTGACCGCTGCCAAGCATATTTGACCGTCGCCAAGGAAAGTGGCCTTTTTGCCTCTGATTCACGCATTTCGAATCACTCCGCGCTCTGAAATCTTTGCTCCGCAAGTGGTCAGGTCACTTATCACCCCAGCGTCTTCGGTTGCTAAGCGACGTCAGCTGATCTGTAGTCTACTTCATATTGGAAAAACTACTCCTAGGCCATTAGTATGGATGAGTTTCACAATAATGTTAATATTTTTGGTAAATACAGTGATTTCGAGTCTTGGCAAAAGGCTGAGTTGTCGTCAAAGGTCAAGAAAAGAAAAAGAGAGTAAAGCAGCAAAGAGGGAGAAGCGAAACAGCGTCGGTTTGGCGAACTATTTCTCTGCTGAAAAACACTGTGAATGGTAACAAAGAAATAGTAAAAAGCCACGCGGTGTGATTTTTTTTTTCGTGTTGGCAAGTAGCCGTGTAATAAGCGGGATAATGTATAGAACGGCAGTCATTATCGGGAAAATAAGTCCTGACAGGACGAACAAGTTCGAGGAGGGGTCTGATTCCTTTACTTATTAACGTCTGTTGAACACTTCAATGGAGTGATTATTAATTTACTGTTCTCCAAAAAGATGGATGATGACCTCCAGACTTTCCTGCAGCAACGTCTGGTTGCAGACGTAACCATGGAAAAGATGGAATAAGACATGGTAAATTGAAGTTTGTTTTTGAATTAATTTGATTATTCACACATGTAACAGTACAAACAAGCAAAAGATACTTGTTTCTATAGGCACTGTGTACCAAGTTCTACAGGAGCGTGTACTGTTGTTTCACACACAGCTAGCTCGTGGTAAGTTTACCATGGATGGTTATGACATTAATATTGTTAATAATCAAATCCTGTATGGAGAAAAAGAACAGGATTTTCACTTCTGGTTCCTCAGTTGAGCATAGTTTTTCAATGTTTGTGATTCAAACTATGCCATGTGTGAACGTGTGTTTGTGTACATTGTATTCCTCTTTCAACGTATTAGTTGACATCAGGCTGCTTTATGACTGGTTTTGATTTTTATATGATGTGATATAGAACTGCTGTGATATAGACAGACACAGCAAGGGAAAATAATCGCTTTTCACTATTCTTATAGTTATCTAATATTTTGTGTTGCAGATTGATGCCTCAGTTATTCTTCTTATTGGGGAAAGGGATCTTGCACAGTACCTCCCCAGTTACGGGGATAGGGTTGCTGTGATAGCCTTCTGCTGAAAAAGGGATAAAGACTCAAGAAAGGAAGAAATCATTGACAGAATTAGAGGCAGGTTTTTGGGAGAGGAGAGCAGCACCATCGACATCCACTTGCATTAGGGTAGTTCCGAGGCTTGGCAACAAAAATGGAGAGAAACAACAGAGGAGGTTAGAATTAGGGTGGATGGACTATGAATCTGCAGAGCAGCGATTTAAACAGGTACGAGCTGTTAACGGAGGAGGTACAAGATCCTTGACATTTGAAAAAACTAAACTGTTGGTGAAATCAGAGTAATGGCAGAAGCCATTTATTTCCCCAATGGCCATTCTAAAAGAAAAAAGCTCTCTGACTATCAGACAGAACTCAGAGACTTTGCACAGCATTGGCTTGACTCTTCCAGCACATTGGAGGCGATTTATGATCATACTAAAGTTCGTCTACTAAGATTATATCTTTGCACAAAACTCACCAAAGACGCAGACCAGCCCTCAAACTCTTCTGCATCCCAGTCTCCTGCCACACAATGCTATGCACTCGAGCCACCTGCCTCACAGCATTTTATCCTCGAGCCACCTACTTTACGATACTATGTCTTCGAGCCATCTACCGCACAGCACTGTGCCCTCGAGCCACTTACCTCCCAATGCTTGGTCTTAGAGCTACCTGCCTCAAAGCACTGTGCCCTCGAGCCATCTACCTAATAAATTCTACTAAGTTAGTCTACTAAGTTGCAGCAGCAGTTCGACCTGTTTAACTGTCCACACAAACGATTCTGGTTTCCTTGCACTAGCCGACATCTTCTTCTTGTTGTGTTCGGTTTCTCCATCTACTGTCTATTTGTATGCAGAGCAAAAGCTTTCTGTGCATGCTCTGTATCTTCTTCTCCGTTTTTGATGAATGTCAAGCGCCACGTATAGGCCTGAAATATAAATATTCTTGAAACGATGCGGAGGAAGACGGAGGGAAAATTTTTGTCCGTGTGGACGGCACCTGAGCTTCATCAGAACAACACAATGCTTGGATTGACATGCGCTTACCAAGAGCGAACCTTAACCACAAACTCCCTCTTGTGGTGAAACTCTGGAATTACAATGCCTAAATCTTTTCCTTTGAGCCACAATAACTAGTTGTAAACAAATATTTAGGGGGTGTCCTTTTAAGCCACTGTCCCACATATACACTTGGTTAACACATATTGGAATTAATCAAATAATTTAACTTAAGGCTTAAGACAAAGATACATACAGATATACACATGAGTAAGGGCCCAGTCAGCTTGCAGTCAGATAGATAGGTAGATCTACTTTACATATCCTAATATAATATTCTTCTTGCTGTAAATGATACCATGACCGTTTATTAGCTAATGGGATTCCAACTAATCAAAACAAACAAACAATAAAAGACAAGCCAGGATTCATACAATAGTCTGCATCAATCAGTCAATCAATCAGTCAAATCAAGAATTTGACATACCTGAATGATGTTCATGAAACAGAACTGTGACAGTGCTTTGTCCAGGAAATCCCACCCAAAAATGCCTTGATCTTTGAGCTCTCCCAGAAGCTGGATCAAGTATTCAATGCCTTCCTTTCGCATGACACCCCACCAACTTTCAATTCTTTGATTAGCAGTGCTTGCCCCTCCAATGTAGCTTTGTTCGGCTGCTCTGCTGTCCAAACAATCGCAACGCATAAATACCTAGACAAAGGTGGAAAGTAACTAAGTACATTTACTCAAGCACTGTAGTTAAGTGTAATTACGAGGTGCTTTTACTATACTTAAATATTTCCTATTTTGATAGGAGATGAGTAGGCCTATTTCCTCCAGCATTGTACCTGGATATCATGAACAACAACGTTTTCTGTTCCTTGATCTGTGCGGACAATCCTTGGGCCACCTCCAACTTGTTCCATGGCTTCAACAAAGTAGCCTCCAATTAGGGGTGGGTATTGCCAAGGACCTCATGATATGATACGCATCACAATACTTGAGTCACGATACGATACGATATTGCGAAATCCAAATTTTGTGATACATTTCGATGTATTGCGATATTCTACATAGTTCACAGAAAAATGTAAAATGCATTATACATCTTAAAATCTAAGTTGTATGTACATCAGATGATAGTGTTAATTCACGGGACAAACTGAGTCAAAACTATGTAATTCAAATTATCCATGCCATTTTATTGTAACTATACAAGCGCAAGTTACAACATATTTTCATGAACAACACATTGTCTGAAACACATTGAAAAGTGCAGTGTGCATTATTCTTAGTCTCCCTGAGCACAATGACACAAAGTGCAGTGTGGGTCAATGTCCACATACGGAAACTGAAATGAAACCTCAGTGCATCATGTTTCTTCTGAACTTAGATTAAATACTCAAAATAAAATGCAGTGTGTCACACACACTGAAATTGAAAAGGCAAAATAGTGCAAAAAGTGCAGCTTCTTCCCTTTGACCTTAAAAGACAAAATTAAGTTTACACTTGTCTCCCTGGACAAGAACTGTGTGTCACTGTTTGAGCACTTCCCTGAATGTATGTAAAAATAAAATATGCCTATGCATACATATTGCAAAAGTACTATATGTTACTGAACACAATGAGCTGAAATGTATGAGAACAATAAAAAGGTGTGCATAGTATTTGTATTTAAACAAAACAAAAATTGTAACCAAGATACTCATACATGAATGGGTCTACTAGTACTTGACTACTTTTGTTTTTAGATTTTTGTGAAGATAGATAATCTGATCCACATGTTCTGGGGCGAGTGCACTCCTCTCTGCAGTTATAATGTCACCTGCAGTTGAAAAGATTCTCTCAGCAGAGATACTCAGGGGATTGGCACCCTTTTTGATTGGCATTGGAGCAACCTCCTTGAACCTCTCCATCTCCTCTGCTGCCTGGTCTTCCAGAGTCTTCAACTTCTTTTCAGTACCTGAAGCAGTGTAATGCCTCCTTAGATTCATTTAGATGTGCTGAAGGTGTTAGTTTCTCTATACTCATTTAAAAAAATCAAATTTTTTTGACTGAAGGGGTTCTTCAAAATTCCTATATTGACCAGAGGCATATGATTGACCAAGTAGGTCTGCGAGGCTGCAAGAATCCCTTGATCTCTTTTTGGATTCGGACAGCAGGTTAACTCTCTCCTCTTCCACAGGATCCTCACTGCCCTCGTTGCCGTCTATGTCTCTGTCTATGACCTCGTCTGGCACCAGCAGCACTGCATCCTCCTCATCATTCCCAGTCACAATCGCCGCTTCCTCTGTCTCCTCATTTCCAGCCACTCTCTGCTGAAAAACACAATATGAAATTAACATTAACAATATTATTTAAGCCCATATATACAATAAAGTGACAAGAGAATGCCAACAAAATCTTGCTCATTGAATTTAAGTATTGACCAACATATTATCCTGCATTTATGCATTTTAAGCTTAGGTATTATACTTTTTTATTTGTCTTAGAGCATAATATTTGTATAGTTGTATAGTAAATATTTGTAAAGTATTTGTCTATGTACATCAAAGCCAAAATCACATATTTATTTCTTTTAAATTCTTGTGACAGTTTAAAGAGTTTTCATATTTAATACCATAGATTAACTCACCTGAAATGGCTCCTGGCACCTTGCAGCCTCTGTGATGACCCTGGCATAAGTGACCTGGCGTTCATCCTCGGACAGGAAGGGCAGTGTCTTGAATCTGGGATCAAGAGCAGCACAAACATGAAGACTCTCCCTCTCCTCGTTCAAGTACCTCTTCTTAAGATCTTGGCATATGGCAGATTTAATTTCCTTTATCAAGTTGGAATCACTTGGGCTTTCTTGGAGATCTTTGAGCAGGTGGGCATGGACCGGTGCAACTGCTGATAGTGCTGGCGTTTTCTCCTCTTCCATAGCAACAGTTGCAGTCATTATTGGCTTCACAACTGTCACGATTTCTTCAGCAGCTGTGACGTCTGCTTCAGTGAGGCTACACACAAACGCGATGTTGCTGCCAGTGTGGCTTTCATACATCGCTCTTGTCTGCAACACTTGTGTTACCAGCTCCCATTCATCATTAATGTGGTGCGCCGTTATTGTAACATACGACTCGGTAGCTCGTGATGTCCAACTGTCACAGGACAGCGCGACTCTCAGAGCAGAGCTAAGAGCTGTTTTTACGATCACTTTCACCTCTTCATACATTTTTGGCACAGCTACATTCGCCATGTACCTACGTTGCGGCATCACATAGCACAGCTCCAAAGTATGCACCATCCACCTAAAGCCGACATTCTCCACAACGTTGTAGGGACGCAAATCCTTACAAAGGAAATGCACCATCACCTCCGTGATCCTGCGGGCTCGAGTTGAAGTAGATGGTAGGACTTTGCCACTGTCCAGTATTGTAGTCTGATTCGGATCGGCAGGTTTCGGCGGCTGTGGCTCTGCTAATATGTCAGAGTGGTGTCGTGCTAAATGAGTTCATAAGTTTGTTATGTTACCCGAATATCGACTGGGAGCGAAACAGCTCTAAGTCGCGCGTGCCAGATAGTGACTGGCGCGTGCATGACAGTAAGTCACACTGGAGAGATATAAAAAAAACCCTTGTCTATATAGACAACAGAAGTAAAAAAACGAGGCTTGTAGGAAGGTTGCAGATGTCGTGGGACTGTCTGGTGAGTTGTAGGTTACTGTAGGAAGGCTACGTGTAAATAAGTGCAGACTGTGACATGCTGTGTCTATATGCAGAGGGAGAGATAGTGATGTTGTGTGTGTTTACAGTTGATGATTGTAGGAAGAGGTGGAAAAATGTGAGGGACACTCACAGAAGGGAGAGAAAGAAAGAGAAGGAGAGGTGCAGGAGTGGGGCCGAGGAGCTACAGTCAAATTATGGCATTTTTAAATTCTTTCATGGAGGACAGGGCCACCAGCAGTAATTTCCCAGCAAGTCAAGGGCAGGGAGATGCAGGCGATTAGGGGAGGATGCCGCCACCACCAGCCAGGCCAGCAGTGAGGTAGAGGGAGAGGATATATTCACTGTCTTCTTGGAGCCTGTGCCCCCAGAGTCTGAAGCCCCATCACACACATTCACACCCACGTCCACATCCATACTTACACCCACACCATCACCATCTACCTCCAGGGAGAGGTCTAGGCCGAGGGGACAGAAGAGGCCACATGAAGAGTCCCTCTCTCCCTTTGAGAGGCAGCTGATGGGTGCTGTGGAGAAGGCTGTGACCCAGACAGCATCCCCTGACCCAGACAGGCAGTTCTTTGAAGGCCTTCTCCCTGGCCTGAAGGCCCTGTCAGCAAGAGGGAGAGCTGATATGAAATTTAAAATACATCAACTTATTTTTGATGCCACCTGCCAAGAATTGGATGAACAAGAGCAAATATAATTTTTGTTGAGATTTTTGTTCCAAGTTGTTTTTCATACATTTCATAAACGCCCTCTTTTTTGTTTTTTTGTAAAGACTTCAGTCACTACAGTACCCAAGTAGTGAATGATTGAATTGACAATTTAATACATTCATATGCACCCAAGTGTGGTAATAATGTTGTAGTCGTACTACCTGATGCAGAGAAGGTTGAAAATATGACTGCATTATACATTTTAGTTAATAGAATCAACACAAGGTCAATATTTGCAATCATAATGATGCTTTGAATGTAACTCTGTGTTTGGTAATAATTCTGATAAACTATTATTTCTGAACGAGACAATGAAGAAAAAATATCTCCAACAGGAGGAGGAGAACATGCTCTTTAGTTTAATGTAGTTGGTTCTTAAAAGAACCTTTTTTGTTGATGTGTTTCTTCGACTATAACCCAAGTTGCCATGGCACTGCACCCTCAGCTGAGAAGTAGGAAGCATAGATCTCCCTCACACGGATGGCCTCCTGTGCAGCACTGGTTGATTCCCACTCTTGTCAGATCCTGCAGCACTGAGACCTCCCCCTCTGACACTGGCACTGGTTCCCTCCTGGTCCTGGTGTTCCTCCTGATATAATTGTGCAGGATACAGGTCGCCTTCACACACGCATCCACATTTTCAGGGCTCATACCAATGACCCGACAGTAAATGCGCCACTGACTGGACAGGATACTGAAGGTGTTATCAATGATCATCCTTGCTCTGGACAGCCTTAGTTGAGACCCTGTTCCCTGGAGGGAGGTTGGCTCCTGGAAAAGGCCTCATGAGGTCCCGGCGGAGGGGGAAGGCTTCATCTGCCACAAACACATGAGGCTGTGGTCCCAAGTGCTCCGCTCCTAAAGCAGGGCATCTTCAGGGAGCTGGAGAGTGTGATCCATGAGTGCCTGACCAAATGCGGAGTTTGCCAGGGTCCCTCCATCACTGGTCCTCCCATAACTACCGACATCTACCACACGGAAGCAGTATTTTGCATCCACAACTGCCAAGAAGACAATAGAAAATGTCCACTTGTAGTTGTGGAACAGTGAGCCTGAGTTGTTTGGAGCCTGGATGCTTTCTATCTATGGATCCCAAACAGTTCGGAAAGTTCCAGTGCTGGTAGAAGTTGGCAGAAATGGCTCTCCAATCTTCTGTTGTTAGGATAGACATGTATTCCTCCACCGGGTAATCCCATATACTGCCCTAAAAAGCAAAAAGGCAGTTTCTACAGTTTCTACAGAGTGCAGAATTGAGAAAAATGACTTTAAAGTTATCCTAGTTGTCCAGGTTAAGTAGTTGTAGGTTGATCATTGGACATGTGGCAGTTTTGTTACTTTATATTATCTTATTCTTTGTATATATCAATCCTCATATTTAATTTGGTATTTTACCCTTATTTTACTTGGCACCATACCAAGGAAAAAGGCAGTAACTACAGATTCTCCAAAAACTATTTTGCCACAACGTGGGCTCTGGGTGTGTTAGATACACTGTATTTGAACTGGAAACATTTGTTTTCCTGAACATGGATATACCAAACCAAAGTAATTTGACCATTTTAGGCCAATTTTAATAATAATATACTTAATTAGGGCTGTTTTCGACTAAGGATTTTTATAGTCGAATCTGATCAGATTTTGCCGTTGTCGACTGATCGTCAAACCTTTTTTTTTTTTTGCCTTCAGATAGCAGGCTCCGAAACTGCAGCCCTCCTGTTGTCGTGTGGACGGCGAATCCGCATACTTTCCAAAACGATGACGCCATCACTCCACCCCTCGACCTCTTGCCTCTGACCTCTGAACCCTGCGACGTCTCATAACAGCAACAACAACAATGGTGGACTACATGCTCGTGTTCATGCCGCAGAAGATATTGAGCTTTCTTGCATCTTACTTGCCTTGAGTTGAGTGTGAGTCGCAGCTGCAGTTCGACCTCATTAACGGTCCACACAAACGATTCTGGTTTCCTTGCATTCGCCATTTTCCTCTTCTTGTGTTCGGTTTCTCCGTCTACTGTCTCTTTGTTTACAGCGTGCAAGCTTTCTGCGCATGCTCTGTGTCTTCTTCTCCGTTTTTGGTGAATGTCAAGCGCCACCTATAGGTCTGGAATATGAACTACAGCGTTTTCGGTCGTTTTCAGTGGATCCGTGTGGACGCAAATATTCTTAAAATGATGACGAAGAAGACGGAGAAATCGTTTTCGCCCGTCTGGACAGGGCCTTAGTAGCCATTGTGAGCCGATAAATCCGTAAATGCTAACGCTCATTTGGATTGTGCATCTGCAGTGGTTTATTAAAACGTAGTAAGAAGCTAAGACTACCATTTAAACGCACACATCACTTTGAACTCTTTTGTTAAAAATTGCCTTTTTCTCGTTATATAAAAGCCTTTCTATGTAACAATTTATGCTCAGCAGCCGTGGGCACCTCCATATAGTCAGAGTGGTACGGTCTTGTTTACGTAACAACATTTTCGTCAGGTCAGGTCGAGCATATGGAACACGATGTGGTGGTACCATTTCTTGGACCTGATATTGGTGCAATAGAGGGTGATCAAAGAATCCAAAAGATCCACTCCCCCCATGCTCTTATTGTAGACTGCCACTACATTGGGGTGTGAGACACGGACCACCTCTTTCTCTTTTTTGTCCCATCTTAAGACTTGTGTGGTGGGGTTTGCTGCTACAAATGTGCTCAGGAGGGTAACAGGACGGCTGTCAAACCAAAGACGTTCACACCATTGTGATAGGCCATCTTCTCTTCATGTGTTCCCCGTCCTTTTGCTTTCATGGCCCAGTCATCCATAAACGTGCAGCCTGCAAGACGGCCCTGTCTCACAGTTCCGACACTATGGATCTTTTCCTTCTCCAGGAGTACTTGCAGGTCCACACTACAAATCACAAAACATAAAAAATATAATGTTTTTACCTTTAAAATATAAGCAAAAGTTGTAAACATAGTCTCAGGGTAGGTTCATGCTATGTAAGTCAATGGGACTCCATTTGGTTGAATGCACCAGGAATTTTCCATATTTGCATACTGTTGCCATTTGGCAACAAATGTATTTTAGCATATTACAAAAAACTATCACATCAAAACTGAATTAAATGTTAAAAAAATAAAGTTTACTTATATATATACTTATACTATACTATACTTATATAATAATAATAATAATAATAATAATAATAATAATAGTAATAATAATAATACCATTTGATGAACATCTATTGATTGAACATATATCTGCAAATATATGTAATTATTATCCCTTTTTATGTAAAAAGCCATGTTAATTCGTATTTACATGTAACTGAAAGCATAAATACAGACAACTTGACCCCTGGCATGCGTGGCAGCATTATGACCTTCTGGAGGTCCACACTCCTAACGGACGTGTTGTCAGGCCAGTCCCTCTCTGCATCTGCCTGGTAGCTGAGGCGGCTCTCTAGGGCAGGCTGCTTATGTTTTTGCCACCTTTGGCACTCTGGGCAATCTGTGTTTGTATATTCTCCTGTGTGGCCTTTCTCATGTGTAGCATGTTCCAAACAGTCCTCACATTCCTCCTCCCCCAGTTTGGCGAAGCTGATATTCTTATCCTTTACAACCTTCCTGTATGTTTCATATGAGCAGGCGTTTCCTTTATCCAGGTAGTCTGAATGCATCATCTTTATGGTGATGTCACTCGGGAGGTAACGTCAATTTGGGGCATGCTCCTGTCTGTAGTGGCTCATGCAAGGATTGAAGGACTCAGTGTGCTCATCGAGGATCTTCACGTCCAGCTTGTTGACTGCAGCCTGCCTTCCTCTCTGGTCCTTGGATGGAGCCAGTTGCTTGGACTCGACTGTCACACACTCCCCCCCCCCACACACACACACACACACTCTCACACGCTGGTGTGAACGCATGATGGATAAAGCGATGTCCGCAGTGCTGAAACAACACCCGATCAATACACCGTAGGCTATGTCGCATTTACAAATCAGACAAGCACTTATGATCACACTTCAGCTATTAGTTTCTTTATTTTGAAAGGCTTTGGATTTTTTGAAAAACATAAAGCAGCATCAAGAGGCTAACTTTTCACGTGAGTAACAGACCGACAATGGTCGCTACATCCCACCATATTGCTGGTAGTTGAGCCGGTTAAAATGTAAACATGTAACGCAAACTTTCTTTTTCTTTTTAATGAAATAAAACGATAATCAGCGCGTGCTAATTAGGAAGCCTTAACAAAACACACTGGGGAGAAAAACAGATCGAAATGGAAACAGTACATCGGTTGCAGCTTTTGACACTGCTGCGTACTCTGTTGCTACTGACAACCAGAGCTCTTCCAGCGCGCATGCCGAGAAAGCAGTCTGTAATGTGCGGTCAGAGGAGAGATCTAGCAGGGCGTCCTGCAGCTCTGATGGCAGGTGATGCGCGGTGGAGGTGGTGAAAGGCTGGCGTTTCCAGTTGTACTTTTCTGGCGTGTCATCATTTGGGAAGTACTTATTGAAACTTTCAAGCAGGCTCCTGAGGTGAGAGGCAATGATTCCTTTCATAGTTTAAATGGTTATGTCGTAACTCTCCATAAAGTCATCAAGCTCAGGGAACATTTCAACACTTCTCCCTTCCACTCGCACAGCCCACCGCTCCAGCTTTCTTACATGCCGTGACCTTATCAGAGAGGATAAGGACATTTGTGTTTGGGCCTCGGAGGGACAAGTTTAAGCTGTTTAGTTTGTCAAAAATGCTGGCTAAATATGCGAGGCTCGCGACCCACTTTGGGTCAGTCAGATATTCAGCAAGGGGAGAACTACAGTTTGATAAAAATATGCGGACCTCCTCACGTAGTTCAAAGAGCCTCAAAACTTTGCCATGAGAAAGCCACCTGACCTCTGTGTGAAAGTGCTTCGTGGTCTGATCCCATTTCATGACAGAGTGTGACAAAGAGTCTGCTTTGCAGTGGCCGTGATTTAATGAAACAATCTTAACTGATGTATGGAGAACATCACGAAAGTCTGGCTCGAGACACCTGCCAGCAAGTGCTTCCCTGTGGATCATACAGTGCAGAAAATTCACATGGGGGGCTACCTCCAACACACAGGCCCTCAAACCTTTTCTTGCCCCCTGCATAGCTCCAGCTCCATCTGTGCACACAGATACACAGCTCTCCAATCTCAGTCCCTCTTTTTGTATGTTACTGTTGAGCTTGTTGAAAATGTCCCGTCCAGTGCATGTTCCCTCCACTGATGAGCCTTTCCCTTCGTAGCTGTACCTCACAAAGGCCAGCAGCTGCGCATCTCCTGACACATCTGTGCACTCATCAATTTGCAGAGAAAATCTTTTACTCTTTCTCACTCTGTCAATGAGTTGATCTTTAATGTCATTTGCTATGTCCTGAATACGGCCCCCCACGGTGTCATTTGACAGGGGAATGGTTAAAAGAGTGTTAGATATTTTCACCCCATGCATTGCTTTTGTCATTGCTACAGCTGCGGGACGGATGAGACTCTATGCGATCGTGTGAGCCTTTTTCAATTGAGCCACTAGATATGCGACCTCATATGAAGCTGCCAGGGCCTTAGCAGGGACTGCAGAATATTCACTCACGGCTGTTTTTTGCCTTTTTAGTTCTTGCTCCCTGCACTGAAAAAAATCAATTGGCTTATCAATTAAGCTGCTGTGTTTTGCCTTTAAATGTCTTTTAAGTTACTGGCTTCAAGCTCTCAGAGCAAATGACACACTATGGGTAGTCAATGCTGTTTTTTGTTTGTGCAGGAAAAGCCATATTTCAAAAAGTCGGGCTGATATTTACGGAGCCTCGAACCTTTATCAGCCGCTGGTGCCATACGTTTCTCAGGTGGTGGTTCTGGTGGCTGGTCTTGGGACCCCTGCTGCTGCTGACTGCCGTGTGCTGGAACACTTTTACTTTCAAGCCATCGATCCATTTTTCCTGCTAGCAAACTTGCTGCAGCTGTGGCTTAAACAACGACGCACCTGTTTTTTTTTCTTTTTTCCTTTGTTTCCCCCCCCGCACTGCTTCACTACCAGAATCTCACACACACAGATCAGAATCATACAAACGCCGCATTGATACAATGAATTTTGGACAAACAATGAAGCAGAAAACAACTAAATTAATTACAGGATTTGTAATTAATTAATCTAATTAATCACATTCTAATCTCATATCTGCTAAAGGTACCCAAATAAAGAATTCGAATCCTAGGACATTACAAAATTGTATTGCATGACTAATTAATTGAATACACCAAGAAGAGAAGAACTTGCTGTTCAAAGGCCCTAGCAACAATGTGGTCACCTCGCTCCCGAGTCGCGTCCATGTCTGTTGTCACCCTGCTTTGACTAGGGCTGTAACGATACACCAAACTCACTATTCAGTTTTTATCACAATTTTTGACCCACGGTTCGATACAAACCGCGATTGTTTTTTCTTTCTAAATTAAACATTTTATTTATGTAACATTTCAATAACTTATGTATATGATACTTGTCTGATAGTATCAGAGATGCAATATTGTGGAGGGTGTGTCTATCTGATGGTCTGTTAACTGCACAGATCCCTCACTCAACTTAATACAGAGAAATGTCCCACAAAACAACGTTACAGAACCAAACTAAGGTAACGTAGTTACTCTAACTGTCTTTGGCAACAAGTTAAAAATACCACAGCTGTACGTGGAAAAGCGTCCTTCCTTCCGCCCGTCCTACAGACTCCTCATCACATTTCTGCCATGCGTCTGTTTCCGGCAAAAAAACTTTACCTCACCGAGTGTTTCTGATGAAAAAAAACAGTCAGCCCTCTGGACCAAGACTCAGTGAACTTTACCCCGGAAGACGGTCTCCGTCGGTTTTGATTGACAGGGGAGACACCGGGGAAACCCCTTGAAAACACACACGTCATCATCATGACGTGTACCGTCACGTCTCTTTAGGAGCCGCAGCGCCGGCTTTCTGTGTGAATTACGCAGCGATGTTTCGCTCTGTGTGAACGAACAATGGCGGAGAATTGGCGAACAACCGCTGCGGTGTTAATATAGTGTTACTTACAGCGCATAGGGCTGATCTGGACTGGAAGTTGTGTCGCGATTCTGCCTTCTCACAGCGCGAGACAGGTTCGTGGATCTGAGTGTCGCGATTTCAGCTTCGATACGTGTATCGTTACAGCCCTACTCGCGACGCAGGTGGGAAGCGACGAACACATCTGGATAAGTTCCTCGGTGAAAGTGCTACAGTGACGTGCCACTGCCAAGTAGCCTACGGGTCATTCAGTGGGCCAAATTTAAAATGCTCGCGCATTGAATTGCCACTCAGAATCTCAGAATTAATTGCGTTAATTTTTATAACGTGTTAATTTGCAGTGTAATTAATTAATCTTATTAACGTGTTTAACTGACAGCCCAAATAAATAACAAATAAATACATTTATACTTTTCCAAAATAACTTGGCGACCCCCAGAAATCATCTCGCGGCCCTAATTGGGGTCAGGACCCCAAGGTTGAGAATGGTTGCTTTGGACAGACAAGCCAATGGGGCAATCGTCACCTCTCTGCTGTGTCTGCAGCTGAGCACTGTGGGCCGAGTCGATGCATGTCTCTCTCCCCGGGCCGGGAGAGTTACGGTAGTTACCAAGGCAAGGCGCGGCATGGCAAAAAAAAAAGTTAAATAAATAGATAATAATAAAAATAGAAAACAGCCGTCCATCCGCCCATTAGTGACCAGCCCACCGGGAAAAGTCCCAGTACTTTCAATGGCCGATCCACCCCTGGGACAAGGAACAGATGATTCAATTTTGGTAGTGATCCGGAATACGATTTGGAATTTGTATTCTCTCAGTGACCCTATTAATGTTACGCAAGGTTTGTGCTCTCCAAGTGCTTTTCTAGTTATTAAATATTTTTCCACTGCTGGTTGGATTATAACTTTGTGACATGAAGACAATGATGTGAAGTTACAGAGGATAAAGTTACAGCTAAGAGGCAAACGCTAGTTAAAAACATCGCCTGTCAGTTAGCATAGCTAGCGCTAACGCTGGCACCAAGCGGCATCAAAGCGGAGCTCCTGAACCAGCCTTTGAAATTCACCGTGGACATGCTGGGTTCTTAGAACTTTATGGACCCAGATGGAGGAATGCTTACCGCATTAAGGCATGGAAGCTGTTGGTAGGACAGCCGTCGCCACAGCAGGTTGAGCAGCCACATTGACGCGTTAATAGCGAGCAAAGGTACAAGAGGATTCCCAGGTTGCTGCAGCACAGATGTCCTGCAGAGAGACCCCCTTCAAGGCTGCCCATGATGTGGACACACTAAAAGTAGAGTGGCACCAAATTTTACTAGGCACAGGTAGGCCCTGCGACCTGTAAGCATGTAAAATCACCTCGACAATCCACTTAGAAAGCCTCTGTTTTGACAGAGGTTGACCTTTCCCACAACCCCCATAACAAACAAACAGTTTGTCAGATTTACGAAAAAGGGCTGTTGCAGCCACATACGCCTTGAGAGTCCAAACAGGGCAAAGCTGCTCTGACAGCTCTGTTGCTTGTTGTGACGAGCTTGGTGGACTGAATGCTGCCAACTCAATTGCCTGGTTTACATGTGAGGAAGGCCCCCTCTTTGGCAGGAAGGAGGGATTGGATAGGAGAGTGACCCCCGAACCATCCGGATACCAACGCATACACATCTGGCTCACTGACAGGGCGTGGAGTTCACCCACTTGCTTTGCTGATGTGATTGTCAGCAGAAATGCAGTCTTTGCAGACAGCCACCTGAGTTCTGCTTCTCCTATGGGTTCGAACGGGGGCCGACACACTGACCTCAAAACCAATGTCAAGTCCCATGACGGCACTACAGTGACCCTTAATGGCCTACGCCTCTGTGCGCCCTTCAAAAACCAAATAATGTGACCCCATTGTCTGGTTGTTCAGTCTGACATGCCCTGCCGAAATGGCTGCTGCATACACCTTTAGGGTTGATGCACATCTGCCTGTGTCCAATAACGACTGCAGGAAACACAGAATGATGGCCACTGAGCAGTTCTCCGGTAGTTCACCCTGTGTCTGGCACCACTGGGAGAACAGCTTTCACCGATTAGCATAGAGCGGCCTAGTGGAGGGCGCCCTGGAACTTAACACCGTATCGATTACTGACTGGTCACAGGTGTGGAGTGGTTCCTGGGTCCCAATGGCCAGATCCAAAGCTGAGGGCGAATCGGATTCGGATGCCATATGCGTCCCTCCAGCTGAGAGAGAAGGTCCGATCTCCTTGGGAGGCGCCATGGCTCACCCTGGAGTTTTTCAGCAGCACCGGAAACCATGACTGCCCTGGCCAGTTGGGGGCCACCAGTAACAGTCAGTGGTTGTTCCGTTGGACTCTTTCCAACGTCGCTCGAATGAGCAGAATTGGAGGAAAGGCATATAGAAGGCCGGCTGGCCAAGCATGAGCCAAGGCATCCCGTCCCAGATGGCTGGTCCCCAACATCAGTGAGTACCAGAGGGTACAATGTGTGGATATTTCTGAGGCAAAACGTCCACCTCTGCTCTGCCATATCGGCTCCAAATCTTTTCCACCACCTCTGGGTGGAGTCTCCAGTGGCCCCTTGGCGGCCCTTAGCGGGAGGGAACATCCGCTAAACTGTTCTGTACTCCTGGGAGGTGTACGGCCCTGAGGCTTAGGAAGTGGGGAAACGCCCACGTAAGGAGCTGCTCTGACACCCGCAGACCCAGCTTGGACCTGGTGCCACCCTGATGATTTATGTGGCATACTGCTGAGGTGCGGACAAGAACATGCTGCCCTTTCAAAACTGGGAGAAAATGCTGCAGTGCGAGGAAAATTGCTCTGTTGTGTGCTCCATCTACCATTGATGGTCCTGTGCTGCCAGACTGCACCCCAACCTAACAGAGAGGCATCCGTCTCCACAACTTCTCTGCGGGCAGGGATCACTCCTAGGGGAACTCCCCCGGCAAGATACCCCCTTCTCCTCCAAGGCTTCAGGGCTCCACAGCAAGGGCTGGATACCCTGATGTTCCTGCCTCTGTGCCACTTGGGATCCAAGTGGAGTGTGTTGACCCAGATTTGAAGGGGCCGAAAGGAAAGGAGACCGAGCGGGATCACCATGGATGCTGCTGTCAACATACCCAGCAGTTTGAAAAAGAGGCCGTATCTCAATACTCCGCCTTTCTGGAGCACCCTATGAGTTGCAAAATGTTCTCCACCCTTTTCCGAGAAAGGAAGGCTCTCATTAACAGTGAGTCGAGAGTCATGCCCAGTTAATCTACCTTTTGACTGGGTGTGAGACTGCTCTTGGAGTAGTTGACTGTGAGGCCCAGCTGGTTCAGATGCCCAAGGAGCACAGCAGTGTCTCTGACTGCCTGCTCCACCTTTGGGGAGACAATTAGCCACTCGTCTGGGGGCAAGTGCCGCTGTCACACACCTCGTAAATATGCGAGGGGCCAGTGAGAGACCGAAGGGCATCCCCTTGAATTGATAAGCCTGGCCCTGAAATGCAAATAGCAGGAACTGCCTGTGGTGTGGAGCAATAGGCACATGAAAATAGGCATCTTTGAGATCTATTGACACAAACCATGCCCCCTGTGCCGCTGACTGGAGAACGCCTGCCACCCGCAACATGCAGAGTTACCAATCCGACCCATGCGTGCTGCTATATTATAAGCCCTAACCAGGAGATCATCGGTCAGCCAGCACTGAGGACGGGGACAGCGGGCATCAGGTCTGAGAGTCTTATCAGGTGATACTATCAAGGAGGCAATGGTAGGATCGACTGGAGCCATACGATCCAATCCATAGCTGCCTGCCTCCTGCATGGCCGCCAAATTCCTGCCATCACTGGTGTGATGAGACAACAGTTTCGGATCTGCCCAGCAGCATCCACGCAATGACCCATCAGACCCTTGAGACAAGGTGTCGGAGGCTCGAAAGACTGAGTCTTTATCCTCGCCCTGTCCTTCCCCCTCATCATCAAACAAACTGCAGGAAGCTGCAGTTGACAGCACATCAATGTCCCGACAAGGCGAGCCCCTTGTGGCGGAGTTACCACTAGGGGCTTAGCAACTTAGCTTACTTACCTATCTGCAGTAATTCAGTAGGAATTGTAACGGCGAGATCACCGCTGTCCGTCCGAAGAACAGACAATTCTTGAAGGAATAAGCGACTTGCCACAGTCTCTGGTGGACGAAATAAACGAAGCACCAACCCTCAGGTTACGAGACTACCAGCTGCGAGCCAATTGACCTGCTATCAGATTTGTCCTCAATCGCTAGAAGATAGAAGGAACAGATTGCGTGATGACATGGGGGTTTTATACTGGGGCGTGTGCCCTACGTCATCGCATGATCACAGGTGACTTTGTTGGTACAATAATTCGACCTGCAAATATGCGAGATGGAGATATCGAGATACCGCCCTCTGGCGGTCAGGAAGAATAAAATAGAACCGGTCCGTAGTGCAAAAAAATTCGGGGACCACTGATATACTGAATGTTCAACTGAAGGCGCTGAAAATGAATTTCCTCACAGATCTTGTCAATGAAAGTAATGAACATACTACTTTCTGCCACAGTTAGACCAGTTCTGGTCATTTCACTTAAGAGATTTTCAGTGCTTTTCTCACGATTTGAAGTGGACAGAGCTCTCACTTTGTATCATCACTTACCATTTTGACAATTGGAAGTTACCTCCTATTTTTATTTTATTTTTGTGTATATTTATTTTCATCTATCCTGTTTCAATTTTTAGTTGTGCTTACTTTTTGTACATTCTCTTTATGCTGCTGCAATAGTTGAATCAATAAAGGGTTATCTTATTTCATCGCTTATAAAATCACATCTACACAAACCTGAAGATGAGTTTTTAAGACTTAGATTCCTCATGAGACTTTTTTTTATGTTGGGTCCGTTGATGACGCTGCTAGCTTCCATTGTTACTGTAGGTTATGTCCTGGTGCAGCACACGGAGGCGGCTCCCCTCCTGCGCGTGGGCGTGATTCCAGCGCTTCTATCTGACACGCCCCCAGCGTTTCACAGCAGAGAGAACTGCTTGTTTTTCCATGATTTTGAGACCTAATTTTAAATACATGGCAATTTTTTTAACCTTTCAAATTTGGCTCAGTGGTCAATGACACGTTTCTATGGTATGACAAACTCATAACACAAATTTATTTCTGCTTTACACGGGCTTTAAGGGGACAGTGTGTAATATATTGAGTATTTAGCACAATCTAGCTGTGAGGCTCTACATTGCAACACCATTTTGCTCACCCCTCCCGTCCTGAAGACGTTCCAGAAGCTACGGTGGCCCTGACGGACAAAAAACTCATTTTCAAAATATGGACTCTTTCCCAACAGCGTGGAGGATTTCTACTGATTTAAGTAATGAGGTAAAGATGTAGTTAATTATATGTTAGTTAGTGATGAACGCTTTTACTGAGCAGTCCATAGTTTTTTTACACCCGGAAAGACATGGCGAACTCCATAGAGCTTACCCGTGCTATGTATATTCAGATAGGTAATTCTTCGCTTAGGAGGATATGTCAGATTGTTGGCAGAGGTAATTGTACAACAATGCCAACTTAATTATGAACGAAGACGCTGATTTGAGTTAATAAATTACTTAAATAGTTACACACTGTCCGTTTAAATGCAAACAAGCTACATGATGTTGCTTCAATTGTCAGACGCTCCTTTTACAATTGGCTCGCTGTCTAATCTCTTTCTTCGGTGTTCATGCTAAGCTAAGCAAGCCTTGTCTGGGAGTGAACTCTGATATCACTCTTCTCAACCAAAACCCTCTGTGAGAATACTGAATACTGTTCGGGTAATATAAATGAGGATGTAGACGTAGAAAAAGAACCAAACTTTTAGGATTTTATTAAAAAGACAAACATCAGCACAAAAAAAGAAAAAAAGAAAGAACAATACATTTGACTTTGACAGTCATTCATTTTTATCAATATAAAGGAATTAGGAACATTTAGATATACATCCTCCACTCTGCTCACACAGGAAGAACAGGTCATGCTTGAGGTCAAATGCTTCGGAGTGTGCAGAGGTTCCTTTCCCTCTCCCTACGCCTGATCTTGTTGGTAGTGGAAGAAACAGTTGTATGAAGCAGCTGGGCAGATAAGGTGCTGTCTCCCAAACAGGTCTCATCCTGTTCCTCCAACATCAAACCGTCACTATATCTCATAAGAGAGACGTTCTGGCTCACTGACAGATCGAACTCCATATTCTCCCATCAATAACATGACTCAGGTAAGCACATGTTTACAGAGTATTCTGTGGCAGATGAAATAATCAACAACAATGTACAACAATCAAAAAAAAGAAGAACGGTTCCCAGCTGCGACTCGGTTCCCATCGTTGATGTTAACGAGCCGTTCAATAGAATCGGTTCGTTCGTGAACGTAACAATGCTATTACACTGTCCCCTGAAAGTTTTGAGTATCAATTAGACAAATGGTCAGTTCTTCAACACTGCATCTTTAAGTAGTCAATGTTGGCCTAGGCTGCTTCTCCTACAGCTACTTCATGTTCATTTCATATCCTTCCTTGCCCTCAAGGCTTATTTTAGCTAGCAAACTACTTTTGTTCCGATAACAAAATCTCACCGCCAGTTCTCACTGAAGGATAGAAGACCTGCACTCACCGCACCTCCACACTCATTCAGACTCTCTATTTTTTGTCTTTCTGCAATGTGATACTACAGTAAGTTGTTGCACCACGCTATATGTCATCATTCATCATCTAAATGTCTCATATTTTTACATCCGGTCCCTGTGAGTGATGTTTGTTCACTAAAAAAACATTAACATTAATAGTGCTTCCAAATTGTGGCCAAATTGACACTGCACTCCCTTTATCCCTCAACAGCAACCTACTCAAGTATGAAGTAGATGATGTGAATAACAGATACTCTAGCCTACATACAGACTGACAGGCAGACAGAGGTTCCCTGCTCCACAGTTAGATGAACTAAAACAACAAATATGGCTATTGTTATGTTGCATGTTCGCATTAGGAAATATTGGCTGCTCCGTCTTTGCCTTTTTTCTAGCTTGCCTATGGCTTTAGCAGTGGGTAGGCAAACTTGTAGCCTAGACCTATTAACAACCTCATTTCAGCCATATGATCATTCTGTTTTAGAGGCTAATTTACCCATGCATTACTTGTTTCTCTTGATAGTCACAAAATCACCAACAAATCAGCTATTAGAAGTCCCCAAACCAAACTATCTTACATTACTTTCTCTTCTGATGTTGAGGTGTGCCACTTTGTCTACTCTCTCTTACTTAAAGGTTGAATATGTAATATGCTTATTAAAAGCTATATTTTTTCAAAAATAATACCGTATTGACCCGAATATAGGACGACCCTGATTATAGTCTTTTCAAGACTAATCTTCAGAAAAAGACTCTGATAACCAAAATTCGTTTCTCAATAACAAACTCACATTCCCTCCCTTCAATCTCTTGGAAGCGGCCACTTAGAGGACCATGATAAGCTTTTCTCTTACCGTTAACGTTTTCAGACTGTCTTTTTGGACCCGCCATCTTCGGACGTTACACTCCATAACACATATTCCTTGGCTTCCTGACAGCTGTTTGGCGCCTCCGCTGCATTGACCACTATTATCTTAAAATTAGCATCATAGCTCCGCCTCAGATCAGATGTCTGTTAACTTGCCCCACTTTTGATCCACTATGCTCCGTCTTGTGTAAAATCATCGCGTCTCTCCATTTTTCATCTCCTGTCACTTCTTCTCCGCTGTGATTGACAGATGGCACCAGCCACAGTGTCAGTGACGTCTCTACAACAAGCTGCCGCCCTCTGCTGTTACGGTCGTGTAGCGACCCAGACAACTATCAGCATGTGTCAACGGTTAGACCCCGATTATAAGACGACCCCACTTTTTCACATAATTTTCATAAAAAAAAACCTTGTCCTATATTCGGGTCGATACGGTACATCCATGGGGCGTTTAGAGGGACGCAGATTAAAAGTAATGTGTTTCCTTGAAAAATTATATTTAGTCTGAAATCAATAATTTAAGAAATTTTGACGGGTTCGACAATGACTTCCTGTTTGCATGGTACCAGCCAAATAGCGACCGGCATTGCGGGTTGCCAATTTCGCAACCTTGGCAATGCTCGGCAAAGCTCGGCACAGCCAGGCTGACACTGGGTAAAATGGCGGAGTCTGAAAGCTCTTCAGATCCCCAGCGAACGGTGCGTTATCTGTCCCAGCAGCTGAGTGACCGGAGAAGAGCAAAAACCAGAGTAAATATCGGTGAAGCGTACGCTCGATGGACTCAGGTAAAGGATTTCCACGGCATCAAAACACGCGGAAATGGCAAACTTTCTCCTGGATCGGTAAGCTAACTCGCTTGCTAACTTAGCTAGCGTTACCTGTCGGTCAAACTTCTCTGCTATACTTATTTTCATTATATCACGTTGATCCTAGATATGAGAATACTGATCGTATTCGGCAACAAACCTGGCAACCCGACCGCTGGAATTACTTTTTTGTTGTCGCGACTACAATCTTAAGACACTAGATGGCGGCATTCAGCTCATATTCCATATTTAACCTTTAATGATAATTAGAGAGCATCATCTGGTATCACCTCAGCTGTACCTCACTAGAGTAAGAAAACAACAATCAATAAAACAAGCAATCAGAGCCATAGAAAATAAAACAGTCCCACCTTTTCAGCCAGTCCTTTTATATATATCACTTCATTGTTATTGCAAGAAGCCTTTTACCCTTTTACTCTCTTTTAGTGCTTCAAGGCTAAATAAAGTGCCACCAGGAGAGTCAGTAAGTGTGTTTGTCATTCAGGTCTCAGGATTCAGCTGCTCAGAGAGCTCTGCACTTGTCTGCGGGTCAGAAACAAAAACCCATATTGAACCTTTATAAACAATACATACAGGGAAACATTGCTGAAAAGTTTAATCTGCACAATAATGTGAAATATTTTTTAATCTAAAACATGAAGTGTGAGTCAGATCAGCTGAATGAGAACCAAAGTAAGTTTTGAAAAAAGACAAATTATTTCAGTCACAGTTGACTACCTTTAGTCACTTTATCCCTCTCTTCTACTCACTCAAACTGAATATCTGTATATACTTAGTCTGTTTAGTGATAACTGTTTAGTGCTTGCTTTATTTCCTTTCTCTGATGTGTATTTTAATTTTGCAAACCTGAATAAATAAAAATTAACTCAAAGACTAAAATCCAAGTAGTGAAATCTTTCCTTTTTCTTTCTCACCTTTCTTCTTTTTGTGAACGATGAATCCAGGAGCACAGATGAGACTGAGAGCAAGAGCTGCAGCAGTGATATCGACGGCCTTTTCAATGGGCTTCACTGGTGAATAAAGATGTTAAAGTGGTTCAGATAAAACAGGTTGGAACGGAAGTACAACACTTTATTCATACATTCACGCGGGTCAGTTTGTGTGAGGATTACTTTGAGCTGGGTTAAATCACTATAATCAAAGTTTTTTGTGTCTGTAAATAAAAAAAAATAAAAAAAAGATCCATAATTATCCTTTCTTCTTTCTGTAAACGATAAATCCAGCAGCACCGATGAGAGTGAGAGCAAGAAGAACCACTACAGCATTGATGGGGACGGTCATGTCACTGGGCTTCACTGTTGAATGAAATATAAATACATAAGACTGGTGCAGATGAAGCAGATTAGAACAAATTAGAACAACAAGTAATTATATTTGTATTAATGTTACTACCGTTTTCTTCCAAGATCAATTCCCACGCACTCCACTTCAGCACCCTCTGATCTCACTCTCACCCCAGTTGGTTCTGATCCGATCTTTCTCCAGTTTGGTGACGATGTCCTCCGTCACACCAGAGAGCTGAAACACAAAGTCGTACCTTGTCCAGTCTTCAGGTGTGACTGACAAAAGATTTAGGTCAACACTCATCTGGAAGGTCCCATCATGGTTGGGGAGGATCTCTCCGTGGTCCACCTCCTCATGAAGCTCCTCTCCATCTTTCCTCCAGACGAGTGAGGCTCTGTGAGGGTAGAAACCTGTAGCGAGGCAGCTGACTGGAGAGGAGGGAGTCTTCTGGAGGAGAGACACTGAGGGAAGATCTGGAGAGTAAAGAGAGAGATATTAGAGGAGAGAGAGGAAAAGAAACAAGGTAAAGGAAAGATGAATACATTTCATTTGAAATCAATAACAGAGGATCTGAAAGCCGATAATTGTATCTATTTTTTTTTCTTTTTTACTCTATCGACAGTGAGATTATGTCTTTCTTGTGACAAATGTACTTATTGTAAGTCGCTTTGGACAAAAGTATCTGCAACATGCCCTAAATGCAAATGTAAATGTAAATTTAAATGCAATCAATTTTTTTTTCATATTGTCTGAACCCTGAGCTGGGCAGACTTGTTGATCTGTATTATAAAGATAGGCAGCCTCCACCTTCAGGTCCCTTGTTTACTGGTGAACTGTTAAGTGTTTCAGTTCAACTTCATGAAGGACAACTTAACACTTTTAATTTACATGAGTGTAATTCCTTACTCTGGTACTTGTTTTATGCAACCTAAATTTTATAAAATCAACTTAAAGACTGAAATCAAAGCACTGAAATCTTCCCTTTTCCTTTCTCACATTATGAAGCTCCTCTCCATCTTTCCTCCAGACGAGTGAGGCTCTGTGAGGGTAGAAACCTGTAGTGAGGCAGCTGACCAGAGAGGAGGGAGTCTTCTGGCGGAGGGGTGAGTCAGAATATCGGTAGGCCGATGAATCCTAATGGAGCTTCTGGGCTTCAAACGCTGCAGCATATTGACATCTGGTGGCTAGTAAAGATACAGCAGTCCTTTGTGACAGGAGTGTCAGCACACCAACACTCTGTGATTTGAACAGTTTAAGTAATAAAAGTCCAAGAAGCCTGTGTGTTATCATCAAAGCTGTCATATGTATTACATGCATTACATGCAGATATTATTGTGCAACATGTTACAGTAAAATAATTGATAAATGTCCAAGAAGCCTTTGAAAAATCACTGACACGATATTTGAATGTGGCTTATAGGTTTAGTTGTCACTGTTGGCTCATCATGAGTTCTAGCTTCACCTTGAATG
>CAEMYA010000021.1:1613143-1640089 GCA_903131615.1 Diplodus sargus
TATATATATATATATATATATATATATATATATATATATATATAAAACTTCACTGTTATTACAAGAAGCCTTTTACTCTTTTAATCTCTTTTAGTTTTGCAAAGCTAAATAAAGTGTCACCGTGAGAGTCAGTGGGTGTGTTTGTCATTCAGGTCTCTGGATTCAGCTGCTCAGAGAGCTCTGCGCTGTTGTCAGGAGCTGCAGGTCAGAAACAAACATCCCATATTGAAATTTTATAAACAATACATACAGGAAACAGTGTTAAAATGTTTAATCTGCCCAGTAATGTGAAACATTTTTTAATCTAAAACATGAAGATCAGCTGAAATAGAACCAAAGTAAGTTTTACTTACAAGATGGAGTACTGATGGCTGAAATAAAAAAAAGGCAACAAATTTCAGTCACAGTTGAATGTCTTTAGTCACTTTATTACTCTCCTCTACTCACTCAAACTGAGTATCGGTTTAAACTCAGTCTGTAGTGCTGACTGTATTTTGTTTCTCTGATGCTTGTTTTAATTTTGCAACCTGAATTAAAAAAATTTAAACCCTGAAATCTTTCCTTTTCCTCTCTCACCTTTCTTCTTTCTGTAAACGATGAATCCAGCAGCACCGATGAGAGTGAGAGCAAGAAGAACCACTGCAGCGTTGATGGGGACGGTCATGTCACTGGGCTTCACTGTTGAAATATAAATACATAAGACTGGTGCGGATGAAGCAGGTTAGAACAAATTAAAACAAGTAATTATATTTGTATTACTGTTTTCTTCCAAGATCAATTCCCATGCACTCCCCTTCAGCACCCTCTGATCTCACTCTTACCCCAGTTGGTCCTGATCCGATCTTTCTCCAGTTTGGTGACGATGTCGTCCTTCACGCCGTCAAGCTGAAACACACAGTCGTACCTCGCCCAGTCCTCAGGAGTGACTGACAAAAGATTCAGGTCAACACTCATCTGGAAGGTTCCGTCGTGGTTGGGGAGGATCTCTCCGTGATCCACCTCCTCATGAAGCTCCTCTCCATCTTTCCTCCAGACGAGTGAGGCTCTGTGAGGGTAGAAACCTGTAGCGAGGCAGCTGACTGGAGAGGAGGGAGTCTTCTGGAGAAGAGACACTGAGGCAAGTTCTGGAGAGAGTTCAGTGAAACTATGTCTAGTTTACAATACTGAGACAGCAAACCTACTTAACTCATGCTAAGTGTACACTGGCTATCACAGTCTGAGCATTGATGGAAAGAAATTTCACAACAGCCAAGATGTCAGTGTCTACAGATCGAATCTTAAAGCTACCGAAAATCAACAGAGAAATCAAGGTAATGTCAGGCTGACTGGAGCTACAACAGCAGCTCAGTCTGAGCAGACTGTATGAACATGATTGAGTCCGTTAAACTTGCGCCAGGTCATGTGATTCTACCTGTTCTCAGCAGAAAGCTCCTCCCAAAGGCCACATACATCTTCAGCCACGCAGGGAAAATGGTTGTTAGGTAATACTTATACGATTTTATTGTATATATCTCAGCGTCCCATCTCAGTTTGGTGACGAAGGCCTGTGGTTTTGGAGTGCTCCATGTCTCTGTCCTCAGGTCGAATGATATGAAGTCCTCACCGTCATAACCATACTGATGAAAACCAACGACCTCTCCGCTCTCATCATCCCACTCACAGCCACTCATCCTCTGCAAAATGTGGGCACCTGAGGCAGAGACAGAGAAAGACCCAGAGACTGAAATCAGCAGTGGCGTACAGATGAACTGAAGAGCTTAAACACATCGTGCATTTTGTGATGCACTGCTATTCTCCCAGTCTTCTCATGATTTAACAGCAGATAGTTGTGTACTCGTCCTGTCTGTAAGTGATGATGCTGTCTGCTTGTATTCTTCTTGCAGACTTATATGCAAAAGAATCACAGCGAAGGCCGGCAGAAGACTCATCCTTCATGGATGCATTAATAATGTAAGCTACATTTGTTCTCATGGACTTTTTTGGCATGTATGCATATATATTGCTCCATATTTGCAGTTGTACAGAAATCTTCCATCCTGTCATCCAACGCAATAAATGATTTGAGGGTTCTTGAATCCTCATGTTTACATGTGCACACCAATCGGGTGTTCTGTGGTCCAGTCATCCCCTGAAGCAGTCAGTAATGTATTCAGTCTTTTTCACTGTGCATTATGAAAACTTTCTTTCAGCCCAGGGAGGCTGAAACAATGTATTCCAAATATTTCGGATACGAATCTTACAAAATCCTTTTCATAATTATAAAGAACAGTTCATGAAGTAAAATAGAACATAGTACATACTGTACCTCCACTTTGGTTTAAGCGCTGTTTCAAACTATTGATTGTGGCTTGGAAAGCAATTGGCTCCTCCTCGTAACACCCCGCAGTGTACAGCTCCAACTGGTGAGGATCATTTTCCAGTACCTTTTTCACCCAGTCGTGTTTTAATTCAATTAACTTTTTGCTGCCGTCGCAGTAAACCACCAGATTTTCATCAACCATTGCAGCTGCAACAAACTCGGGGAAGTCTGGGAGTCCAGAAGATGCAGTGAAGAAATACTTCAGGGAGTGTTTCCCTGCAGGACAGAAGAGCAGTACTTTAATATCAGTATTAAATACTACAACTACCACTATTATATCATGTACTTCTAACCTCAGCCAGTTTACAGTTAGTACTGATTTGTTTTAGGGTTAATATCGCTCTCTCTCTCTCTCACACACACACATGTAAAAGTGAAACTGAACTGGAATGTGAAGTTTAAAGAGTGTAAAGGTTTAAGATATGATCTCACCTGGTGATGAAGCATGACAGGAGAGAAGCAACAACAGCAACGTTCTCATGTTGATCTGATGAAGACGAGTGAGTGACGGACCGAGCTGTGTCAAATGTTTCCTGCTGTTTATCCTGGCAGAGGGAGGTGAGAGTGTTTCTGTCTTTACTGGAGATGGGCGGGTGATTAGTTTTTCTCTCACCTATGAAGAGCTCTGGTTCTAACAATTTGACCCTCCCAGGAGAAATCGGCATTAGTATTACTATAATAAGTTTTCCCACTTATTTTTGCTTGATATTTAGTATTATCATCACTGTTGTTATTGGATGTACTTAATCCATTGTGGGATAAAAGGAGAAAATGTCGGGTTTTCACCAGCAGGAACTGAACGTCACTCCAGAAACAGCTGGTAAGCAGCATGATGTAACAAACAGTTGAGCTCATTGGTTGTGAATGCTGGAGGCACATGTTCACATTTTTAAGGACACTTTGGCTTCAGTGTTGTTTTTGGCAGCCATTTTAGATTTAGTCTTAGTCTTTTGGACTGAAATGCTTTTTAGTTTTAGTCAAATTTTAGTCATTTCTGTATGTGATAGTTTTAGTCCAGTTCTAGTCGACGAAAACTCAAACAGGTTTTAGTCTAGTTTTAGTCAGGTTGAGTTAAAAAAAATAAAAGGAGTATAGTCTTTTATCAAATTAATTTAGGTCAATAAAAAGATCTACAATCTCACAATGTGTTGCAATGTGTTGAGCTTGTAGATCTGCCATTTTCACAACTTATGTGTGACACTCTTGTATGATGAAGTAGGGCATCAATTCATGAAAAAGCAGTTGAAATATGCCGATATGTGCTGGTTGTTATTGTATACCTTGTGGTTTTGTACACTTAAATTGTTCAATAGAGAAAAAAAAGTGACAGCGAATTTGTCTTCAAAATAAGAGCTTTACATTGCACCCTATTTGAGTTTAGAACTGCGTTCTTAGCAGGGGGCTTTTAATTTGAAAGTAGCAACCTTTCCTAGCCTGCTGCTACAACAGCAAGCAGACAACGAGGACAGAGACAGAGGAGACGCTGCATCTCCCAGATCCCAGCGGCTGTCTAGTTGCTACACAAACATTAAGCAGAAATGTCAGGCATTTTGAAAGTCTGACAGACTACCCACTAACATTTACGTCCATTCTCGTCTCGTCAAAGAAAACTCACACACGTCTCGTCATGTTTTAGTCATCAAAGAGCCATGTTTATCTCGTCACCGTCTCGTTATCGTCATGAAAAAAAGGAGCGTCAACGAAATAATTTCGTCATCGTCACCGTTGACGAAAACAACACTGTTTGGCTTCGACGTTTGGCTTTTCTATCTATTATACTTTTGGAAATATTTGGCTTTTTCTTTTTAATTGTTGCCAGTTCATTCTTATGGGGAGTTTTTCAAATGTACGTCTGCTAGAGAAACCTTTCAGTTATCAAAATGTAGTTTAAGCACTTTCAGTCTTTCTGCCCTGGCAGCTTTTTCAAATTTTCACCTTTAAAAATAAAAGTAAAATGCAATTAAATGGCAAAATCGTCTCCTCCTTTACAGATTGTATACTTTAGTTTTAAGTTTTTTTTTTTTTTAGTTCATCTAGATTTTATAATGGTGTGTATTGCATGAGCTAGAATGGGTCACATGAGCGCTAGAGTCGAGAGCAGCTGGAAAAACATGAGAAAGAATTCTCTTCAGCTTGATTTGGATCCTGCATCTTAAACTTTGCATAGACAATATATACATAGAAATGTAGGAAATCGTATTGACTTTCTGCTGATTTATTTCAGATGTAGTTCTAGAGCGACAATTAACCCTCAGTGTTAATTCTGAGAGCAGACGGTACCAGTTTTATCTCTAGCTCTAGCTCTCTCATTTTACACTCTACAGAAATAAAAAAAACACATCTCAGAGTTCAGCAATGTCTCCTGTTACTCACTGTACACATATTCTGGCCTTAAACATTACACTTGTCTGACTCACGGGAGTTTGGGAGGTGTTTTTCTATGTAACTGAAATTTTGCCCATTCATTCTAACGGTGAAATTTTCGACTTTGTTTCTGCAGCTGCTTGAGCAGTGAAGTGCAATGCATTATAGTTGTAAGCATTTCAGGCAAGTATTTTCCAGTATATTCAGCCGTTTTTTCCAAAATCACTTCATCTGCCAGCATTCACACTGTATTTTTGGTGGGAAATACATATTTTTCTAGTTCTCGTAAACATATATAGTGTAGTGTATGGAGTTATCTCTACTCTACTATGACTGAATAAACAGAATAAACAAATTGACCTAAAATGACAACACAAATTATACTGTTTTTCTTTGTTTATAGATGGCGGACCCTGCCACCTTTGCTTCAAACAGTGTTCTGGGATCTCATTTTCCTCATAGAACCGCATGTTTATTCACAAAAAACACACATTTCTGAGCTTGTATTAGCAGCTCATTGATATTGTAAATATTTCATTTCTGAGTTAGAATGGACATTCCAAAACTACATAGTGCACCTTTTTAATATTGTCTGAAACAGAAGTATGTTCAACACAAATGAGTTTTAGTCCATTTTATTTCATGTTCAACAATCACATCACTAATTAACAAGTAATCACAATTAACACTTTTTTTCCAAACCAAAAAATAAAATTCAAATTAATGAAAAGAAAAAAAATGAAAGTAAAAATAAAACCACAAAAAAAAACAATGAGGAGGTTCTGCAAATAACATAGTAAGTCTACCTAACACATCCCGTTGTTGTTTCTCAGCATGCTCTGCGGGTACAGTAGGTGTTTGTTAGCTAGTGTTACACTTGCATGTCTGGTATGAGTGCACTGGCTGAAGAGAAAGCTCTACAATAAAACACTCCTTACTGAGGAGCATTCATTACACAAACCATTCTGACAACTACAGTTAGTCTTGTTAACTTTAGACGAGGATGTGTTAGGGTCTCGCTGTGTGTGTGACTCTCCTGGGCAGGTTGCTGCTCTCTGAGTGCCATATGTAGCAGCCAGTATGTTGTGATATGCAATACTCCCAAATTACAGGCCTATACACAGGCCTCTACATTTAGTGCCTGCTTTAAAACAAGAAATTCCCTGTGTCCACTGTGATATACAGTGTCATGTGTCTCTGGTGCATTAGCTTCAGTCCCTTTCAGCTTTGTTTTATTATCAATATGAACCTGCAGAGGTCACTGTGTCCTGAATGAGATGTTTGCCAGCCAGTTAGAACATTATTCTCATCTCTTAAGACTGGGCTTGTGGACATGATAGTGTGCAAGCATAACTGTGCTACTACACATTTTGTTAAACACGTCCCAAATCAATTAAGCTCTATATTTCTAAATCAAGCTGCTGTTGAAAGCGCTTCGAATAAAATCTGATTTGAAAAGACTTTGTAAAGCGTCCAAAATTTTTTGCGCGCATCCTTGGAGAAACTCCGGGACACACTTTTGCGAAACTGGCTGTCACAAATCAAAAAGTATAATCACTTCAATCATGAGAGCACAACCACCACGAGGCTACAGGAACACAACGATAAATACATATACAAAAGTGTTGTGTCTTTACTACAATATATCTCAAAAGACATTCTTTCACTTCAGTGGCCCCTTTCAAATGAAAAAAGGCAGACCTTATCAATTTTGTCATACTAATAATCAGAATAATAGTCATGATAAAACACCACCAGAGGTACATGGAGCCGTTCTGAACAACCTTGACATCCCTGACCCACCGGACCCTCCTCACGCTGCCTCTGTACTGTCTTTTGTTTTCTCTTCTTAGGGCCATAAAGAGTGCATCAGCAAGAAAGTATCTATACATCCATGTGCAATCTCAGAAGGAGCGTGAAGTAAAAACTCTGGGCTAAACGCAAAGCTAAAACACTGTTGTGGACAGGCACAAGGACAATTTAGCTAGGCCACAGCCGTGACACAAACAAAGCAACTCAACTATTGACTGACAGCTGATCTTTTAGCAAACACTGAACCTTAACTGGCAGAAAAGTTCCTCCGATGTCTATGTGGAACGTTTCCACTTTAAGAAGATGCTGATCAGACGTTATTGCCCATTCTCATCAAAAACCTTGATCTTTCTTAAAATGCTCCATTTCCTTATATTCAGTTGAAAAGAAAGGAACAATGAATCTGAACTGAACTGGGTGTCATGATTAAATAGAAGAAGAAAAATGGGGGCGCTGTCGTTTTCATTATTGCTCTATTCATGTCATCATGCAAAAGCTCATTCATAATTAGGTCATTTAGGATCTCTTGTTCACGGAGGGGCGATTTAATTGCAGATCAAATACCACCTCTCCATCACAGTGAGACCTTTTGGATTTATTAAAGCAGTAAGGTGCCATTTAGTACTCTCAAAGCTTCTTTACCAATCATTCATAAAGTGACAATTTGAATAAAGTGTTTTTATAGTCTGGTGTCTCTCGGGTGCAGTCAGAGCAGCGTTGGTCTCATAGCTGAATTTGCCATCATCACACTAGCTCTTCATTGAATTCTCTTTATTGTCAATCATTACTCAAGAGAAAGAACTTTAATGAAGATATTGTACGGAAGTAATTTCATCCTCTTTTACTAGAGTGTGTTGTTACAAGTGCTTGTTATAGAACCTTGATACTTAACTGGTATCAAAACTTTTCCATGGCAGAGAAATGTCAAACCAAACGTTGGCATCGGATGCTTGGGTCAGATTCATAATCTCCTTTCCATATTATCTGGTTATAGATTTTCAGATTGAAATTAAAATGTGTGCACAGGTAGCATGCTGTTAGCTCCTTCGCTTGCCATGGCAAATTCATTAGGGTAACGATGTCTATTTTGTTTTTACAGTGAAGCAAAAGCAATGCAGCTGTAAGATGTCCACTGATCTCGAACATTTCAAAATGATAGGCAGCCCTTTGTTACAATACGATACGTGGAAGTGAGCGTGGCTGACATCTGAATAATGAGCAGATGCTATTTTTACTAGACTGCTGTTTTTTGTATTTATCATTAAAATAAAATACTACCAATAGGTTAAAAATGTTGTTAAAAATATATTCTCAAGAGTATTTCTGTGTGAAGTATTGTTTGCTTACGTGCACTTAGTTTGGAGCCGTGGGATGAAATCATGTCACCACAGAGGTGAAACCAACACATACCAGCTCTACCTGCTCATCTGCACCATCGGAGTAACAACACATCAGCTGACTCAGACTGCCCCAGAGATATACACATGGTACTACCACAACACTTTAAGTCATAATGCACATGCAGGCTATCAGCTCTGGACACCATATCATATAATCTGGCCATGCATTGTAAAGGCAATTGGAGGCAACAGTTGAATACATTGCTACAATAGGAGAAGATAAAGCCACGACATGTTCCACTGCCAATACCAGACACGTATTACAGATGTTTATGTAATCAGCTGAAGGTTTTATCAACTGCTGACAACATGCTGCCAAACCCTCATAGACCAGCCTGATTTACAGAACTTCATTAAAACAGCTATACCAGGTTGCCCCCTGGCATCTGCTGGAGTTTTCAGGTAAGAAGGACAGGAGGCACATACGACACACACAGCTCTTTTGACTTGACGATTCCTATCTGCAGCATTCAGACATCCTCATCTCCCTCTGGACTGCATGCTCCATTAAAGCTTCTCCACATTTTTCTATTGCATTTCACACACTTGCAGGTTTCCACATGTCTTTTGCTACTTTAACTATAAAACACACCTCAAATGCTTCTTTTTTTTTTTTACCCTTCGAGCAACACCTTGTTCCTGACTTTCTTCAACCCTCTGTATATCGTGTCCTTCTACACTGTGTGTCTTGGTTTATAAAAACCTGTGCGTGTTTCCACGGTTTTCTGAGTGCTATCTTAGAAAAAAAAAAAAAGACCGCTGCTGTATTGCTTATACAGGAGGAAAAGTACAATAAATAAACAGAACCTTGTTTTAAAACCAAGAAACTAGGAGGAAAGAAAAGAAGAAAACGCAAGAAAGACAAAAATAAGATCTGAACAGAACACCAAAGCTGGTTTGTACACAATTTTGTCACTCAAACACATCATCACAAACACAGAGAATAAAGAGTTAAACAGCCTACTTGTTGTCTAGCTTTTTTGTTTGTCAGCTTGTTTATGATAGGCGATAGTGAAGAGAGAAGAAGTGATGAAGCAGATGAGATGGACAATGAACTACTATGATGTTACTGAAGCAAAGAGTAAGTGGTTACTGGGAACACACAGCCCCTAAAGTCACAAGGAACAGAGAAGCCATAGGTGAGTCCAACAGGGGTTTCCACGCTGCTCAGTCGACAGATGACGTGATCGCTGCTGTTAGTTGGTGTGTGGAGGTGAGACGATGCAGGTTGACTGCATCGGGCTGTGGGCAAAGAGGATCCAATGAAATCCAATGACTCCAGGTCAGCCGGCTTAGAGAAGACGCAACCGAATATGTGAGAAAACTTTGCCGTCCCCTCTTTTCCCTCCACATGGATTCCCACCGAGGCCCAAGCTTAGTCTATAGAGTCACTTTAGCCAGATAATAGGAGGGGAGGGATGGCGACGATGAGCATGATGTTGTGTGATGATGAGCTCAGATGTGAGAGAAAAGGCTTGATAACATGATACTAGACTGGCAGAACTATTGGATGATTCAAACATTTGTTATGACAGATTTAAGATAAAAGGGATTTCAGAGCTTGTTGGGGGCAAGAAAGGTCTAGATCCCTTTAAGGAGCTGCTGCTGTCCCCCTGGACCTCCCCCTGAAGATGCAGCAAGGAGGGGGCAGAGGGGGAGCCGACACAGCCTGCAGAAGCCAACGTTTCAATGAGGGAGACGCTGCGAGGAGTCGGGTGGTGGTTTTGGTTGTTTTGGTGTAGAGAGTAGAAGGAGCCGTATGGGTGGGGACTGCTGTTGTCCTGGGGGGCAGGCCAGGTGATGATGTCGGCGCCGTGGTCCGTGCGAGAGCGAGCATTCTCGCGGAAGTTGAGCTTGAAAGACTCAATCTGCAGCAGAAAGGTTCGAAAGAAAAGGGCAGAGAAGAGGGGGAGGAGGAGAGGGAGAAATAAAAAGATATAGACAGGAGAAAGGGGGGAGGGGGAGGTTGTTGTTGTGGGGGGGTTGAGATGAGGAGGGCAGAGGGGATAGCAGAATTAGATGCCTGCAAGATAAGAAGTCAAAAGACGACGGTGTGATCAGGTGCATTGGACTGCAGACAACATGATGGATACAGCACAGACACAGATATACAGTTACTGCAGTCACAGACATTAAGATGAACAGTTGTGTCTCAGTGAGGAAAAAGTAAACTCCCACAAACTGTCAGTCCATTCATCATACCGTATGTTTCAAGCACTGTTGGCTTTTCCTGTGCGTCTCCTCCTTCCATGTTAGTTACACGATGAAATAAGCCCTGAGCTGACAGCATAAGAAGCTGGCGCACACACACAGACTTACTTGTCTCTGGGATACGTGAGTCCAGAGCCTGGGGCTCCCGGAGGACCTCACTATCACAGGGAGCCCCGTCCTTCAGCCCATTCTCCTGGGCAGCAAGGCTCCCGGCCTGCCCTGGCTCAGAGCCTGGGGCTGAGGCCGCGGTGCCACCGAGGGGAGTTCCATTCCCCTCTGCTGTCTCCTGGGCCCCCTCAGCCTAGAAACACATAGCAGGGTGTGTCAATTGGTGGGGATGGGGATGGAACGACCTGGCTCCAAATCTCATTTAACTATAGCAAATTTCATTTCTTTTGTAAAAGAAGAATATGGTTCTGAGAGTAGCTATTTAAAGATCTGGTGAGGCAGATGTCCTGATAAAAAACATTAAAAGATCTGGAGCCAGACTAAGGTGGCAAGAGATGGTGATACAAAGAAATAATAATAAAGCAAAAGTGCATAACAATCAAACTGAACAGCTGAGCATGCCTAATGAACGCAGTGATAGGGGGAAACAAAAATTCAAGCACATCATCTTGCAAGAAAAAAGCAGGTGCAGAGTGTGCAGAAATGATGACCCTACAAACCCTTCCTCATTATCTAATGTACACGTGTGTTAAAAAGCTGGAAAGCTATTATTTTCACCTTGGAGGAATTTAATGACAGAACTCGAGGGGAAAGCAGATACACACAATCGCAGTGGCCTGTATACTTCACACATGATTCAACAACCTGTAGGAAACCCTACATGGAGCTGTGTAAACTGAAACACCTGAAACACGGCTCATCACTTGACCTCACCTCAGGCAGTCACTTCTCAGTCAGTGCCAGGCTTAAAGGACAGGGGCAGCAGTGCATTCAACCTCAACAAATCCCATGAAATACACAAACCAACAATGTGAGACCTGTTCAAATGGCTCACCGATACTCTGATCAATAATAGTGTCCTAAAAACAGGTGAGCCCTGTAGTTTTTAGCAGAGGTTACTAAGACACAAAGAAATTGTGTATATATGTTGGGGACTATTTTCAGTGCTACATTAATCCACATTTGGTGCTCCAGTGGGTATTTAGGTCAGCCTGACAGTGTATGTGTGTGGGACTGCAGTGTATGTTCGTGGTAATAAAGGAACATGTCACCCAGTGTCAGGCTTTGGACACACACACAATATTTGTTTTTCATGGAATTTGTTATTAATAAAAAAGAAAAAAAAAAGCAAGCAAAAGAGCGACATTGCTAAACATATGAGTAGACTTAACAGTGACACAGCATGAGGCAGGGTTTTGTGTTTCTGTGACTTCTAGAATAAAACATGAGGTATTTCATGCACGGTAAACTGTCTGAAGAAAAGTAAGAGTCGAAATATCTTATTGCTGTTGGTACAAAGAGCACGTTTCAAAGCGCTCCACATCATTTTCTTAAAAATAGACTTCAGTTAACATTCATCAAAGAGAAAACGCCTCTGTCAGACAGGTTATTATTATGAGAATGCTATTTTCAGCCGTCCTCGTGATTATGCGTCTTCACCAGGTCGAAGGGGTGCAGATGATAACTGGGTGTGCACAGCGATGTGTGAAGATGAGACTGTGAGTGACTGGATGAGATCATGCAGTGATCATGAAACGCAGATGGGTTGCCATAGGCTGAGGGGACAGGTGACATCATTTTCTGATCACTCTGTCCAAAATGTCACACGCCCCTCCCACATGATAACCCGACCCAGAGTGTCGTCACTTTAATCCTGTTGTATATTATTTCATGACCAACTGTTAATCACATATGGACTGCTGCGTCCGTGAAGTATGTCGTCATGTCAACATTCCTTCTCCGTGCCTCTACATTCTTCCATTTTCTCTCTTAATATGGTGGACAGAGCTGAGCTGTGCCCTGCAGAGACGCATCAAGACACAACAGAAGGACAAGAGGCCAGGAGGAACGGAGCCGGGTGCAGGTGTGGAGGGTTGGAGATGTTCCAGGTTGCTGTAGATAGCCTATGACAGGCCGTCATTATCATCAGCGACTGTAGCTTGAAGCCACGCGGCATCTTTTAGCTTCAGATGTTAGTACGGGCACAGTGGCGGAACAAGAGGAGAATGCCTACAATGCATACACAAATGCCTCCATGAAACATGTTATTAACATGCAGATAGACAGGAAATGAAGGAACTGAGTCAGCACCAGTGTGCATCACATAGCCAATCTGACCAGGCTCCAAAGATCAGTGAAGGTTATCACAAGCACGCTCTCTATTCTGCTCATTCAGCGTTTTTTTTTTTTTGTCAGAGAGAAGAGTGATTTAGACCCAATCCTGAGAAAAATGTCTGGTGCTGTACAATATACTGCAGGTGGACAACCAAAAAACATCTGATTTCCATGAGGTTTTTCAAAGGTTGAGGCATAATATGCATGATATATATAAAATAATGCACAGACTCATACAAAGTAACCCCCTCTTCAACCTTTGGGCAGTGGTGTGCAGCCTCCAGCCAGTAACTATAAAAACACATCAGCCATCTTGTCTCTGTATCTCTGCAGAACTGCAGGTCTGCATGTCTGTTTGACTGAGGCTGGGGCTGAGCTACACACACACATAGACACACACGCACACACACACATCTGTGCTCCAGTCAAGTGCCAGACTTATTTAATATATGTGGTGAAGACTTTAATGAAAGGTGACAGTTAGTGTAGCTCTTGGACTGGAATGTGTTTGTGACGTGTGATCGTCTCACCTTGATGTTTCCTCCACCAGGTGAATGGCTCACGTTGTCCATGGAGCCCACTTTGGACTGAGCCTTGTCCTTAAAGCTCACCTTGTGGGATTCGATCTTCACATCACCACCTCCTGCAGCACACATGAACCGTCAGTGTGACCATCATACACATGCATACATGGACAGAATATTCCACATACATATTTCTGTGCATTAGTAGAACAGCTTCCACACTGCCTTCTTTACCATGCACCACTTCTTCATGCAAAGTCATGAATTAACAATTAGCACAGTTCTGCTTTAAAAAGGGCAGTAGTGGCCCAGAATCAATGTTGGCAATGTATGTTTCTGCAAAGCACAGAGCTGTTGAAAGTATATGTTTTTTAGGTTACATTTTCAGTTGTATCTGACAATGCTGTGCTAATGGTTATAATAATGTGATGTGAATGTGATATGAAGTGAATCAGTGATTTGCAGACACATTAACTACAAATACTTTATTCTGGTGATTTGGCTGAATCTATTGTACAGGAGGTTACAGGGTGGCTGTGGCTCAGGGGGAGAGCAAGCTCCTTGTTATTGGAGGGTCCCCAGTTCAGTTCTCCTGGTCTGCATGTTGAAGTGACCTTGGCCAAGATACTGAACCCCAAGCTGCTCCTGATGTGCTGGTCGGCACCTTGCACGGCAGCCACCGCCATCAGTGTATGAATTACTTTAAGTCGCTTTGGTCAAAAGGGTCGGCTAAATGCCATGTAAACGTAAAAGGGTGTAAATAACAGTGTTGGTTCTTGCATTCATCGTGATAATGCATAGCACACACATTGAATAGTCTCAGCTCAAGCAAGTTGAGATTTGGTCAGTGAATTGAATGATATGAGCTGATATCGTTGTGTTATGCTCAGACCTGAGGTTTGATTTCTGTACATGGGAAAAGAGGGTGACCTCATGAACATGAATCTATGTATTTTTTACTTTAACCGATTTTAAAGCTATTTACTTATTTATGTCTTTATTGCTATATTTTAAAGAAGGCTACTTTTTAAATGAATATTGAATATTTTCTTTACAAAACGTGTCCACCAATAAAAGTATGACAAGTGTAATGTTTTTAATACAGTACATGTAGCTGACACCTGACTGGCTAAGCCTAACCAGCCCTGCAATAACCTGCGATACATTATACTTAAGATATTATTCAAACTTCTCTCAAACCTCATAGCCATCATGAAGGTAACACTATTAGCAGCATTTAGTTGATCTATGTGCAGATAATAAACTGCCAACTCGGTGTATACAGAGAGAAGATCATGCAGCACAACTTGTGAGCACCATGTACTAAAGAAAGCGGTCAAAACATCATTTTCCCTGCTCACCTGGCTTGTGTTTGATGTTGTCCTTGGAGCCGCATTTTGACGTCACCTTACTCAGATCCACCTTCTTGTTGAGTATCTGCACCTGTTAAATGTCACAGGCCTTTTAATCAGGAGGGTTTAACACACTACAGAGATATGGATCCCCTGATGGTTTCATTTTTTTCAGGGCTATTCATTCTCCAGCTACAGTAAAAGCCCCATTTACACCTTGAATAACCACCATCAGGATAAGCAGTTATCTGCACAAAACAAGAAGAATTCAGAATGCAACTTTTAACATCATGCTGCTTCCATTACAATGTGATGTTGCTGAACTTCAGACATTCATTCAGACGTGCTACAAAGATTGTGCTTGAAGCAGGGACCGCATCATTTCAAGAAACCACAAATCACCACTGTACCTCCCAGTCCTCACCGAACCGGACTGCTTGACTTTATTATTTGTTTAGTAAGTTAGTGACAGGGCAGGACAACACAGGAAGAGTTTAAGGAAGCGAGGGACTCTGAAGCGGGTTCTAGGGAATGGCTGGTGCATCGGGTTTGCTAGCATGCTGTCCAATGATGCCCTCAAAACTACCAAGGATCTAAGTGAGAGCAGCATTTGTTGGTAGCTTGATTTGAGGAGCTACTTTTGTACTACTTAATCATAGTGCCATTGATAATTTGCTGAGGAAGAGATGAGGAATTGCTTTTTTAAAAATTTGGTTTCATTCTATTTTTTTGGAGCGAAATGAAGAGATGAAGAGAGAACATTTCATCTTTGCTCCGGTCAAATTTCTTTTGACTAACTGGCCGATGCATATAAGCTCTGGATGCAGGCCACGCAGTACTTACATTCCCTCCACCAGGAACATGCTTGATATTGTCCTTGGAGCCCAAGCGTGAGGTCACGTGGCTGAAGTCCACCTTTTTGGAGACTATCTGAACCTACATGGACACAGCATAGCAGCAAGAGGGGAGAGGAGAGCAAGGGAGGGGAAGGGACGACACAAGAGGACGTGAAACCAGTGGAGAGGAGAGAAAAGGAAAAGAATATAGGAGGACAAAGGAGAGGAGGAGAAAAGAAAAGAGTAGAGGAGAAGAAGTCACCATCGCAGGAAGGGTTAGAAAGGAAAGAGCAGAAGGATCGAGCGAGGTTCACCTGGGCAAAATCAAACATGGCTGCAAATATTTTTCTGTCTTAGGTGTGTTTGATATCAACTGCTGGGCAGTTAAGCTGTCTGACATGGTCCATCTTGCTTATGTTGCCATATGAATAGTGAAAGACATTTTTCCAACGAAGTAAAGCAGCATCTACTTTTTAGAGCATGCACATAAAACACAGCATATAAACAACTGTCCCTGTTAAAGAGCACCCAGGGGACCCCAGGAAATGTTATTAACACGCATTGACAAGTGACAGTACTGTTGTTTAATGACAGGTTACAGACCTGCATGTTTGTCAGACACGTCCGCACACACGTATACACATCTCACTCATTCATCAGTGATGTTAATATAATGACTAAGTGTGTTAAGGTGAGTATTAAAACAAGTCGAACAGTTTTACTTTTACTGTAATACAGCCTTTAAAACCACAATGTGATATCAATACATTACCTAGTCCTTACAACAAGAAGCCATTCGGGTTGAATAGTTTAACACTACAGTTGGAGGACTGTGGTAGTGGGTCATTTCTTTTCTAACAATTTAACTTGTTGGGGGAAATGCACAGACTTGAGATGCTGCCTTCAGCTGTGTACTACCTGAAGATATGTTCCTACTGATGACAATATGAATCGTTGGCTGCCTGTCCAATATGAAAACACTGCCTTTGTCCCCACTGGACTACAGTGGGTGCAATGACACATGTTGGATATGTGCCCTATGAACAAACTGTAGAGGAAATATACCAATCTCAGACACTTACGGACCATATGAGTATTTTGTATGTTTGGCTACAACTCACTTAAAAGCATGCTTTAGTGTTCAACCTTTATCTGTTGGCAGATATTTGGATGGTGTTCAGGTAGAAACACCTTGAAAATGGCTCAGCTGTGGCCTGGACGCGGCGTAAAAGAGCTGTAGCTTCAGATGGAGCCATTTTCCACTACAAGATTAACATAGCCAGGCTTGAATGTCGGGTGATGATGGCATTAGGTGGTAATACTCAGTCAGCTTTATAGCCCGAAGTACTGCCAACACTCAAGAGTGAATCCCGAGTCAGGAGTCAAGAGAGACTACAAACTAGGTCAAGGTTAATTACCACCACGGCTCTCTAAGCACTCGTGTGATTATAACTGTTTAAATTCTCCAGAGCCACCTCTGTGTTTCTGTCTGTATCCCCGCTAAGATGGGGTCTGGTGACAAGTGTAAGTTTGAAACTGTATATTTCTCTATGAAATTAGGTGCTTTTATCACTCATAAACCTGTGGCAAGTCATTTCAAGCCCGGCTTTGTGCGCTCTGTAGTGCGCTTCATCCAAAACAAATGAAAATATGATAAGTGCTGCAAAGAAAACAGCAAAATATGTGGGAACAGGAAAGAGAGGTGGGAAGTGGAGTATGTGGTGACGGTGGGGAGGGTGGAGAGGGAACTCACTTTGCCCTGGCTTGTTTCTTTGGAGGCGAGAGCCCTGCTCTGAGAGGCAGATGACACCTGGGGAGACAAGCCCACCCCGGGTCAACAAGAAAACCTCAGAACAACACACAAGGACGGGAGGCGGTGCAGGTAGTGCAAAAGGGAATATGCATCAGGATGAAAAGGAGAAAGACAGACAACGTGAAAGGAGACAGAAGACAAGAAAGGAAATAAGGCAGGAGAGAAAGTAGAGTGTGAGATGCAGGAGAAAAAGATGCAGAGAGAAGAGAATTAGTACAGATTAGAGAATGAGTAACGAGGGAGAAGAGAGAGAAGAGAAATCAGGGATGCAAAGAAGGAGAGGAAGAGCAAGGAGACATGAGGGAAGAGAGGGAGATGTGAAGTGAGTTGAAACAGGAGGGTTGGAAAAAAAGATAGAAACAGAAGAGTGTACACTTTGCTGAAAGGGAGTGCAGCCCTGGGTCTACGAAATTAAGTGACATCACCCGACCCTCTGTCCCAACAACAATCAGGACAGCCTACCCCTACTCAAAATGGAGGGGTAGGGCTCAGTGGTAGGAGCGAGGGGTGTGATGGGATTAAAGTGAGACACCACAGGGAGCTAGTGTCACATGTTAAATAGGCCTTACAGCAGTTAGTTGAAGGACGGCCAGAGTCAGAACAGACATGCACCTGTGGAAAGGAGTGAAGCTGCAGATGAAGCCAGAGCAGCACCTACCTTCCCTCCTCCAGGCTGGTGCTTCATGTTGTCTGTAGAGCCGATCTTAGAGCGGACGTTGCGGATGTCGGGGGCCGGCGCTGTGCTGGGGCGAGCTGTGGTCCTGGAGGTGGTGGTGTTGGTGGTGGATGTGGTTGAGGAAGCGGCCCTGGTGGTGCGGGGCACCGCGGGCTTCTTCTCCGGTGCTGTGCCAGAGGTGGAGGACGCTGTGGCCGGTTTGGCTGCTGTGGTACGAGTGCGGGATGCAGCAGTGGTGGTCACAGAGCTGCGGGTGGTGGTCTTGGGCTTGGTAGAGTCAGCTGGGGGGAGAGTTATTCAGAGTTTATTGCAGAAGTAGGTATCCATTGTTTGATTGAGCACACTGCAAGGAAACTGGGAAAACGTTGTTTTTAGGACGTTGTTCTGCTACCTTTATAGAAAGATCATAGAAATAAAACCAAAAGGCGACGTGCTTTCAATAAGATATGATTTCCCAGTGTGTCATGTATTCAGACACACTCTCTCTAAACCCAAAGCCAAACCACAAAGCACCCTGTCTGTCATTTACAGTCACCTCTGACAGATAAAAGATGCAAGTCCCAGAAAAGACAGTCAACACAAAAATGACATGGCAGGAAAACTGAGCTGAAGAACAGACCAGAGAGAGACTAAGAGACAGACAACCAGGCACACACTGAATGAAAACAACAATGTTACAATAGCAAAATGAACAGCACATAATCAAAGGTCTGTGCTCGCTCTGGTTAATTATATAGCCTCTGTTGGTTGTCTTGAAAGCGATCATAAACACGGTAGATGCACAAAGGTGGAGCAACCTACTTAAAGGGTAAGTTCATCCCAAAACAAAAATTCAGTTATTATGTTTTAAGCTGGAAACCTCAGAATATTTGGCTTATGGCAAATCTATGGAAGAACATTTTATGGGTTTCTTTGGTGTTTTTTTTTAATGTTTTTTCCTCACAGAATGTGGCAACGCTTTTTTGCTGTGAAGCTCCATCAATGTTTGGTGGACTATGAAACTTCACCTGACTTTCCATCAGCACTGGGGAGGAGAGGATGACCTCCATTAAAGTACAAATACATATCACAGTGTGAAGTTGGTGAAAGAGTCTTTCTCGAGGGGATTAAGGTTCAGAGACCATTCCTTTTGAAATCTAGGTTTCAGTCATAAAGTCATCCCTCCCTCTAACCTCCTTTCAGGTACACTGATGAATTGTACCACCTCCTCCCGGTGGATACAAACAGCTGACATTATTATCTCTGCTTGGTTTGAGTGAATACACTCCAGAATTCCTCACTTCAACGTGCTGAGCCACTGAGGCAGTGCAGCACTTGCACCAATTAAAAAGTGGTCAATTCACATATGTTTTGCTATATGTCAGCTTTTTCTTCAGAGTGCTGAGCAATGTGTCCTGCTGTCAATCCTCCCTGAGAGCCTCTGCTATATCTCCAGCTCCTGCTAAGACATGTTTAATTGAGGAAATCCTCTCGCTTCCCTGCATGTTTCTAAAGAGTAATTTGACTTGCCGTAAGAACCCGGGCAGATTAGACGACGCGGGGCTGTATCAGCAGGAGCTGCAAACTCCTGTCAACAGCAGGGGGACAGTAATCCACAGACTGCTGTGGTGAGGCTTTTTAACTCTCCAGGGCCTTTCAACAATAAAGCCTCACTCTGTCTACACGCCTCAACCGCATTGTCATGGCTGGACGGTGTGTGTTGCAGTGTCACACTCCTGCTGACAGCTCTCCTGTTGCCAAAATGTAAACTAATCTGTCGACAGGAAGAGTAAAGCTGGAGCTGTGCTGGAGGAGAGAGAGGGGAGGCAAAACTCAGGAGGGGATTACAGAAGATGAGAGAAAAGAAGAAAGAGGCCCGAAATATCTGCAGAGCGCTAAAGGCACAGAGGGAGGGCGCATTGTAGTGATGAATAATGGCACCAGTTAGGATTTTAATAAATAAATACCAAAACTAGAAACGATTTAGATCATTCCCCTGACTGTAGAACCTGAGAAATAAACGGTATCCACAGAGGAAAAGAAGACACTTCATGTAACTCATCATAACAATATGACCAGATACGATTAGATCACTGCTCACACTGCTGCCATCTGAAGAAATGTCTGCTGCCGTACCACCAGATTACAGAGCAACTTCTTCTCTCAGGCTGTCAGACTCCTGAACGCACCCTCAACACTCCACCGTGAATACTTTGTTTCTTTAGTTTTTACTTTGTAGCTTAGAGAATAACAAACAGAAATACATTATACAATTTTTTTGCACAATGACACCTGAATTCATCCTGAATCTTGAATCTCTACAATTTGTCCAATTTAATTAATCAGGACAAATTCCCATTAAAAACGAACAGAAGCCGTCTCCTTCGGAACTCTGATGTAATACCATGACAACATTCTATGCCATGAATATAATAATTTAATGTGGCATTTACAGATTGTGCTGTATCTAAAAAATATCCTTAATACTATTTTGATATTGATGTCAAACTCATTGTCTAGCACTATACTGACGCATTTTATCCATTAGCTACTGTATTTAACTGCCTTACACAGTCGCTCACCCGGTAATTTCTTTGAATGTTGTGGAGGAATTTGGATGTTAGAGCATAAAACAGAAATGTATGCTACTAACACAAAACATGAGCTATCAGAGTAAGATATAACAACTTCAGCATTAGGAAAGCCGAATTTTCTATTCATGTTATGATACTCATTATTTTCTATTGTGTATTACTCTGGGTTGACTGATTAAAATAAATTAATTAAAAAATTCAAGGAGCTGATGCAGCGCAAAGTAACTACTAACTAAAGCTAACAAATAAATGCAGTGATGAAAAAGATATAAAACAATATTTGTTCAAAGATGCATATGAGGGGAAGTAAAAAGTAGCACATATTTAAATAGTCAAGTAAAGTAGAAGTACAGTAACTCAAAATTGGACTTTCTCACAGTACTGAAGTAAATTGAACATGAATACAGGGTTTTCTAGAAATGTTTCACCAACCTTTGGCACATTCAATCATGTGTTTTAACATGTGCGTGTCATTACAATGGTTCTGAATGTGAACATGTGAAGGGGCTAGAGTGCCGTCATACCTGCAGAAGACCTCAGAGTGCTGGGCTTCTTCTCCTCTCCTGGTTTGCTGTCTGTCTTAGAGGCTGAACCACAGATGGAGAGTGTGTAGTGGTAGCAAAGGACAAAATATGTCAATAAGACGATAACAAGTAAGTTCAACCATCAATCATTTGCAACATTCCTGCTCGAATGCATCAGAAAATCTACTGAATACACGTATTTTATTCAGTATGAAAGACACTGAAAAGCTACACATACAAATACTTATCACTAAAAACATGAGTGTATGTGTATGTGTGTGTGTGAGCACATCTGCTGTACCCAGAGGCTTTTTGGCTGCGGTGGTAGTACTGGTGCGAGTAGGCGCCGTTGTGCGGGCTGATGTAGCAGTTTTACTGGCTGCTGTGGCAGCAGTTCCATTTTTGGTGGCAGCGGTGGAGCCGGTTTGATTTGAGGTGGCGGTGCTAGCCTTTGGCACAAGGGGGCGCTTCTCTGCAGTTGTCTGAGGAGAGGGAGAAAATTCAAACACAGGAGATGACAGGTGAAGAGAGGCCGGACAGACTGAACGGTGTCAGCAGCAGTGAAGGCAACGGATAAATCAAAAAGCCGTCATCAACGAATTAAAATGCCGTTCGCGCTAAAGTGGGTCAGAGAACAACTTTTGCATGTGCGGCTGCTGCCATCAGCTCAGGCAAATGTTCAGTGACTTCACTGAGAAATTCAGGTCAAAGATTTTGCCCCGATGAGTGTAACATGTCGATTGAGTCCAAGCCGCCCCTTCAAGATTGCACATTTCATTCAGCAGCATGTTTCCACCCCAACCGCTTGCGTGATGCTACGCTCCACATACAGCTGAGCCATCCTGCAACAAGCCGGCCTCGCTGAACTGAGTCAGCCTGCACCCCTGGGCGCTGAGAGGCTAAATAAAGGCTGTTAATTAATCGGTTGTAGTGTCACACTGGTTGCAGTTAAAGAGGCCACCGAAGGAGGGTGATAGAATTCTGATGTGTCTTTTGAGTACAGGGAGCAAGACCTTAATGGGACTTATATAATAACACAAATGTCCAGTTTGAGATGCTTGTAGCTGACAAGATCTGAAGCCACAGTAATGTGTTCTGGATTCAATGACATCGGCAGGGAAATGTGACTCTTTGCAGAATTTTTTTCGGATTACTTATCAGCAAAACACTGTAGGCAGTTTTTATCTCTCTGTTCCATCATGTTACTATCCATGTCTGTTTGTGTCTTTTAAATACAATGAACAATAAACAATTAGCCAACATCGATTTTGTCCCCATATTCAACCTGCAACCTCAAGTACTCCAAAGGCCGGATTCCTACCCCCATGGGCCCCTGGGGCCTGAAGCTACTGGCTTATTGTCCATTTCTGACAACAAACTGTCAACAGTCACACTGAATGTCTTAACTTGGAACTTCTTCCTCCTGGTGAGAACGGCTTTATTGTTGACGGCCTCACCATCAAAGGCTGTCCTTTACTCACACAGTTAGCACTGGAAGGTCTGCATCACACCCCTGCCAGCCCGGGCAGCCCTCATAGGGATGCAATGTGAGTGTGTAGCACTATCGTACCAATAGAACAATCAATAACGACAATATTCGTATAAAGAACTTTTATTTCATTCCGATTCTCTACAGAATTAATCAATATTTGTGTTATTTCTGTCGAGCTTTACATTTTAAAAAGAAGTCATACTTTTTTCTGACATTTATGTTCAGGGGCCACGGGCCCAGATTGACCATATTGTCCATCCAAGCCAGAATACTCCAGTATCATAAGACATATTCTGAGCTCACGTTTGCCAGTGATGCTACAAACACTGATTAATGTGTGTGTGTGTGTGTGTGTCTGTGTCATTGTTTCCATAAATCTCAGTTTCTGCCCACCCAGACATAAACACTGAGTTCTGAATATCTTCACCTTGGTTGGAGTTTTCAGCAAACTTAAATGCCATTACATGTGTACAAGTGGCCAGATCATATAGAAAAAGGCTTCCTTTGAAGAAACACCTGTGTGTATGTGGACAGGGCCTTAAAACTGTTGTGTTTTTGCTACCTTAGAATGATGGTGTGGTCCAGTGGTCAATTCCTACCACTTTTCCTTCACCTTGATTGAAAACTTCATGAGATCAGTGAAGGGTGTGAAGGAAATGTCATAAGGATTCAGGTAAAGACACCTGCTGTGCAGAAACTCTGTTGGGTGTTGGTTCAGTATAGAAAATGGATTAAAGGTTGGACTGTACTGCAGTGTTAGAATACACTCCTGTGAGTCTGTGCATGCTAACAGGCACAGAGACCAGATGGTCACATTCTCTGACTGAGGGGGGAAACAGATTTTTGTGTTGCGCAAAACAACATGAGCTTCACATTTAGCAGAGTCTGTACTGAAAAAAATAAGATCCAAGCCCATCAGGTCTGTTCTCCTAAAAGGCTGTTACAGTTGAATGAAATTCAGCCAGTCCTCCTCTGGTTGGAGCAGAACTATAAGGAGGTTTACAGCCTTTTTATTGTGCTGTTGGTGATCATCCAGCATGCTGAAGTCCCGTTGAAATCCTTTGTGGATCCGGGCGTGTTGTTCCGTATAACTGACCATTCTTTGACAGACGTCCTGACAGTTGTAACTTACCTTAGGTTTGATGTCACGTGTAGTGCTGGTGACTGAGGACGTTGGGCGGCTGCTGGACGCGGTGGAGGGCCGCTTTGAAGCAGCCGGGCCTGTGGATGGTGCCTTGGCTGTGGGTAGTTTTTTGTCAGAGGTGGAGGTGGGGATGGAGGGCGTGGGGCGCCTAGCGGGGACCGAACCAGCAGCAGCTGCGCTGCTTGGCCGCGTTTTGGCGGCGGCAGCAGCAGCAGTTGCTCTGGTCGCCCCGACAGCAGGCTGTGACGCGGGGCCGAGACAAACGGGAGCGATGGAGGGCAAATTAAGGAGGGAAAGCAAAGAGAAGAAATAAAATAAGAAAAATGTCAAATCATAACAGCAGGGGAGGTTAAGCAGCAGTAGCAGCATTGTAATCATAAATCATATCATAAGAATGCAATAAAATAATAATTAGCATGTCTCATGTTGATACTGTTTATGGCTTTACATACGTAGCTGTGAACTAATGTCCTGCATGTACACAGCAGGCATAAAGAAAGCAGCAGAAGCTTCAGCAGCATGCATGATGAACAGCTTTCTGTCACTCAAACTCAACCTCAACATACAACAATGCTTCTCCAGTATATATCACATACAGTCCCTTCTTCCAGGGGGTATCTCAGCCCATGTCATGTGACTTTACAAGGGAAATGTAACCATCATAAATACAAGAAAAAAACAATGTGTCAAAAGACTGGAGTCAAATAAAGTGAGTAAGACAGAGGAAAGATGACACATATATACAAAGAAGCAAAACATCTGTGTTCATTTATTTAAAGTGAGTGCTAAGTGCTGACTAGAAGTTGATTGATATTAAAGGGATAGCTCACCCGAAAATCAAAGAATTACGTATTTTCCTCTTACCTTAGGATCTATTCATCCGTCTAGATTGTTCTTTATAATGCACAATAACAAAGCAATAAAAAAAACTGTAACCTTGATTTTCATGTCTGACATGAGTCTGTATGTGATGTCTTATATTTTTACACAGTGATCATTTCTAATGTGATGCTAATGAAAAGGTCTGACCCACAGTTTCAGAGTGTGTCGGTGTGTAAAGCCTCGTCTGACATAAATCCTACCTTGGTCTTCTTGTCTGCACTCCCCAGGTCTTTGCTCGGTGTGGCACTGCTTCCATTAGTCACAGGTTTTGCTTTTTTGGCCTTGTCTCCTCCGTCAGCTTTTGCAGCTTTCTCCTTCTTGTCATCCTTCTTCTCCGCCGTCTTTTTGTCGGCCTGCTTCTCTTCCTTTTCGCTCTTCTGCGCTGGCTTTTCTGCTGGCTTCTCAGCCGGTTTCTCCACCTCAGTCTCCGTCTTCTTGGCTTTGTCTTTGTCGGCCTCTTCTTTCTCCGCTGTCATCTTTGTCTCTGTGTCAGCCTTCTTCTCCAGCTCGTCACGGCTGGTGTCAAGCTTGACGGCTGTCAGCTGCTCCGTGGTCTTTTCCACGTTGTCGTTGTGCTGCCCTTTGCCTTCCTTCACCTCTGTTTTCTCAAGATTCTCACTGTTTTTGTTCTCTGTTGTTTCTTTGGACTTTTCATTTTTGTCCACATTTTCTGTTTTCTCCACTTTATCGGTCTTCACCAGTTTATCTGGCGAGTCTCCTGCCTTGCTCATCATATCATCTTTTTCTGCATTCTGCTGCACTGACTCCACTTTCGCCATCTCCTTCTCGTTGTCTTTGCCCTTTTCTGTCTCCTTCTTTTCTTCCACCTTTTCCACCTCTTTCTCCTTCAACTTCTCCTCCTCTTTCTGCTTTTCCTTCAACTTCTCCTCTTCTTTCTGCTTCTCCTTCAACTTCTCTTCCTCTTTCTGCTTCTCCTTCAACTTCTCTTCCTCTCTCTGCTTCTCCTTCAACTTCTCCTCCTCTTTCTGCTTCTCCTTCAACTTCTCCTCCTCTTTCTGCTTCTCCTTAAACTTCTCCTCCTCTTTCTGCTTCTCCTTCAACTTCTCCTCCTCCTTCAACTTCTCAGCCTCTTTCTCCTTCTCCATCTGCGTCTCACTCTGTTTTTCCTTCTCCGTCTCCTTCTCCACCTTTGCTGGAGTCCCACTGCTTGCGAAGTCGACCTTCACACTCTTATGCTCAGCGTTATCCAGAGGGTCAAACATGTCCACCTTCTTCACGTTGTCCTGCTTCTCCTCTTTCTTCTCGGCCTTCTCCACCGTGTCTGGTTTTACTGGAAAGAAAAGTTAATTCGATTAGAAAATGATGCCAATAAATTACAGACAGTAAGCCTCTTATCCAATTCAACAACAGACACACACACATCAGCAGCAGCACTCACTTTGGTTCCACAACAACCCTCATTATATAGCTCATTATATCCAATACCCACTTAGACACTCATCCTTGATTCAACACCATTTCTAAGCAATACACTCAAATGGGACCACGTCACAAAAAAAACCAAACAAAAAAACCCACAGAGCCTGATCAGACAGCTTTAGAATTTGAAACAAAAAGACAGTGTCATGAAGCTGTCACTTAAATCCACTCAGTCGACAGACAGATTATGAAAGAATTGGCCGTGGGCACAGCGGCCTGAACTGTCCCCTCTGCCCCGCATCACTCTCAGTCACTCTGCATCTTTTTCAGTGTCACTGTGCAGTCGGTGCTTCCACCACAATGCTCCAGTATTTGTTTTCACTGGATTAAAAACCTCATTTCAATGATTTGACATCGAGTCATACAATCTTGAGATCGATCTTTCAATGTAGGCTATGCCCTTTCTTGTGGATTCATGTCGTGGTCCAAAATTGACACCCGTCAGGTGCCAAATGCAGGTAGATTTTTAATTTGGCAAGTAAATCTCTGAAGGCTCTCTGCAGCACTGTCAGGTCACAGTCATGTGATTAAAAACTACACTGAGAGTCTCTTGAGACATTTTGGTGTCATGTACAGATGAGCTGCTTCTGTTCTCTGCTGTCTGTCTGTGTGGGAGTTTCACACACAGACACACACACACACACACACACACACACACACACACACACACACACACACACACACTGCACGGAGACCGGGACTTCATGGTGCATTCAAGTGCAATTGGATGTCCCTCGTAAACTCAACAAGACAACAAGAAAAGTTGTTAAAATCAGGAACATTTAAATCTTTTTCCTATCATCCTTCATTAGAAATACATAGGCCTACATCCATCTTTCCTTTCTAGTTCTTACACAACAGCACTTGATTACTTTTGCGTCATGATGCCAAATCACAACAGTATCCCATTCATCTGTCTATAGGTCATTCAGAACAACACGACTAATCTTCAAAAGCAGTTTTGGTTTAACATATTGGATTCATTGTATTGAAGTATTTTCAGCACATTTGTTTAAAGGTCTGCATGTGTAAACACACTTTAAATATGTGAAATTGGTGGAGTAACCTTTTGTAGAAAAATAAAAGTTTCAGATTTATTATCAAATAATACTGTGGGTTTTGTGATATGTTTCCATTCCAGTACCAGAAACAAAGATATCACTGATAAAGGTCATGTGGCTATAGAAGAGAAAATATGAGGTTATTTTTTCTGAAAATACAATTAAAGGGGCGCCGTTTAACTCAGTTGGTAGAGCAGGTG
>CAEMYA010000021.1:1640546-1652744 GCA_903131615.1 Diplodus sargus
CATGTCACTCCCCCTCTCTCATCCTGTTTCCTGTCATTTCTTGAACTCTACAAATAAAGCTGTATAAAGGCCATATATATATATATATATATATAGATATAGATATAGATATATAGATAGATATATAAAATATATTGAAATAATCCCAAAACATTGAGAAAAACAAGTCTTGAGGTTCAATAGAGAAGGACAGCTTCCTTCGCTCGTACACGGTCCACTGAAGTAATTCCTCTCTGTGCAGACCGATATGTACAATCTGTACATGTGACTACTTCACGTGTTAAAAGACCCGGCAGAGGCAAAAGATTCAACATGTGCCACGCAAGATAAACATGTTAAAATGTTCAACATGTTCTTAATCGTCCAACCACACTAAATCCCTCTGCTTTATATATCTTGTTGTGCTCCGCTCTATCTCATCACAGTCTCCAGGAGCTTGAATGGTTACAGTTACCTATGTATTGGCTCCACTCTCAGTATCTGCCTGGCTATATTTTTAGATTTCTTCTTGAAGACAGGCCAATATAACAGATACATCTTCATCATTCTTGTTTCTCCCCATCTGGCCTGACCAATCTCTACAGTGACAGGCCAATCTGACGAGGCACAAACTGCTCATAATGAAAACTGATCTCTTCCTGTTGCTAGCATAGCAAGCGCGAAGGCAAGCGGTTTGGAAAGAAAAGTGGAATATGTGAGAATGGCATGCAAACAAAATCCATTTCTCAAATCTCATCAACACAATACCGTAAGAGACAGAGGCGGTAATGTCTGACGAGCACCTTCCAGAGGCAAGATCTATGCAAAATGGCTCTATGATCTGTAGAGACGTTCATAAAATCGAAAAGTGTTCCAGTGTTCTTACAGCAATTTAAACGGATCATTTAAAACAACAACATCACTTTAAACGTGGAGCTGATTAGAGAAACCATTGTGCTGTACCAAGTTTGAGGAAAATCAACAGTCATTTTCAGTCTATGCATTTGATATGATAGATTTGCTTGAATAATTACACAGAGTAAAGAGCATCAAATTTGGTTGAGCAAATGTGATACTTTCAGCGGAGTCTGGCTGAGGATGCTGCCCCCCTAAACCAAAATATTGTGAAAATAAACAAGCCGAAAGAGGATAAGTGTCCCGTGTTGACTCACTGAATGAAACATGAGCATCAACTGACCTCAGGTGATGATGACCTGACAGTTGGGTGAGCTGTGTCCCACTTTAGGAGCTCGGTCCCCTTGGTGTCGACATTTTTCAAATAAACATACAAACATACAAGCACAGAGCGAATCTGACGAAGCAACACTGGAAACAGTTGGTCCACTGTCACACACTGTCATCAAAAACGTACAGTATGCACATTTGAAATGTATAGATTTGCTTTCAATTGCAGATACGGTGTTCTATGAACAATGGCAACCATGCAGTCTTTTTTTGTAAGCTGCACACGGGGACTCAAGTACCCGCTTTGAGTTTGATGGTCCACTGTGCTGCCCCGACAGGATAATCTGAGATCCAGTAAGTATAGACAGGGCTTAGAGTTGCTACATTTCAGAAAGTGTAATTCATTTATTATTTATCATTATTATTCAGAGACAGTTTTGTGTCACAGCCTGCTGTGGGTTGAACAGACCATTGCAGGCTCGGCAGGTGCGTGTCACCTCATCCAGCACCCCTGAATGCTGAATGAAAGATGAACTTGTTGAGTAGAATTTCATTGCGATGTGGAATGAGGGACAAAACCACAAAAATATGAAAATACGATTCCAAATTTGGGGATGTGTTGCTGGTCTCTGTCAGCCTTTAGTGTACTGAAGCCCACACAAGTATCACAATGGTGCTAATCAAGTGGCTTTTTGGGAGTTTCCCTTCACCTGGCCGAATATACCGAATCCCAGTAATGCTGCACTAACAACAACAGTCACTTCTGGTTGATTCGCATGGTGGTGAAATCGGAGACATGTTACTTACCTGTAACATTTGACATTATATAATTCAACACGTTGGTCTGACTTATCTGACAAATATATGTCTGCTTCTTTTTTAATGTAATAGAGACTTTGGTCGGCCCAATCCCAGAATAAAATGTTGGCATTTTACGATTCCACCAACTATTGATGTCTTAAAAATTGCATGACCACACATATCATATAGACATTATAGTAATATGCGCCATATCATGTTTATTACATGTTATTACGTGACTTTCAGATGAGGGGGTGGAGGGGATGGTGGTGGAGATAAGCTAGGCGACGAGGCTGCTAAGCCAGAGACCACAGTTCAAGACTGCATTTCATTATTTGTAAGTGTGAAACCACGTGTTATATTTGAAGAGGGATCATGGTGTTTCAACATTTCTTAAAGGGACAGCACAAGAAATGTTTTACAGGAGATGTCAGGGCAACTCCCAGCTGAAAGAAATGTAAAGTCGCAACATATCTCTGGTTTGTATACTGCCAACATTAACTCTGAAAATTGGGTTGCTTTAATAAACCTAATCTACCCAACAGCAACATCTCGGACTAACTACTAGATCTGATTTAACTCAAGCTGTCCTTTCACCAGTCTGTGGTCTAATTGGTAAGAGACTTTACGAGATTTTAAAGCATCAAACATGTATTTTAAACACATCACAGTTTAGGGCTGTTGCTTCTGTTTTATAGCTACTTCAGAAAATTGTAATATGCCAATAATGACCTTTATAGCTACCTTGTGGTTGAGAAAAAAAACTCAAAGGGACTGAAAAAGATGGAAAGGGGACATAATAGCAAGGGAAGGACCGAACAAGACAAGGGAATTGGAGTGAAAGGCTTTGAGTAGAATGAAATGACATTGTTAGCTTACATAACATATAACGACCCACGACCTGGAGCCCCGACAGACATCAGACTGAACAGAGTGAACACAAATAGGTGACTAAGGGCAAGAAAAACAATACTGACCTAAATAAAGTGAGACAATGGTGTGATGAGACAAAGGAAAGCAACCAAGAGGGAAGGACTGGGAATGAAAAAATGAACGAAGAAGGGCTTCTCTTTCTACACTGTAAACAATGAGATGCTCAGGAGATCAACTTGATCCTCTAATTAGGGCAGAAATCTGATCTGTGTCACAGCTGTGTGAAGCCCGGTGATAATGGCTTCATTTAAGCAAACAGCAGGAGGCGGTGCCCAAAAAATCCCTCTCCCACACTCTCTCCTGTGTTTTCACAATGCCCTTCCTTTCTTGTCATCGCAACAGACAGAAGCATCATCAGGTACGACAATAACACTCACACACCAAATCCCGCGGCTTCGATTCTTACCAGAAAAATGCTGACCTGAATTCTCGCAACGATTTGTATGTGGATAGCACAAAAAACATCAGAGAAACTGGACTGAGTGGGAACAAGAGAAGATATAAAGTAAAAAGCATTCATTCACCTCTCCAGAGAGGGGCATTAATTATTGACGGGGCCTATGATTGGAAGCATCAATCACAGCGGGCATTGAGGGTGTAGGTCAGTAATGAGGGGTATTACTGAGGGAAATATTTCATGAGAACATGCTACAGGCCGAGCCTGATGTCAGCAATAACTCTCGAAGAGCAGTTACGACAATATGAAATATCTAAAAGAGACCTACTCTGTGAATTAAGGATTTATTCCGACCAAACCAGAGGTGACTGTGGAAAGACTGTTCAGGTCACTTTTATATAGTTTATGTCAAGTGTAAAGTGTGATGATGATACAAGGAGGCAATTCAATTGGCAATATTTCCTTTCTTAACATTTATGCTGACTTATTAAACCGGCCACTTTTACATCTCCCAGCTGAAGCTATAGTGGCTATCACATCACATCTTGAGGTACGAAGTGGTAGTAGGAGACAGGAGGGGCTGCGGCTAACTGCTTAGCATGCTAACTTCAGTGGACATCTACTAAAAATAAGCATGTCATCGTGCAGGTCTTGACATCTGTTTCAGCCCTCTTGAGAAAGAGAATGCGTACATCACTCTGACAACAAGTCAATGGAGCTGTGAATCTCATCAGTGCTAAAGAGCAAACATAAAGAAGAGGAAAAACTGTAACAACTACAACTCTCACAGGAACTACAAAATCACACAGGTTCACGTACTCTTGCTGATCAGACCTCTGCTCAGGCTGAACCTTTTCAGAGCTACAGTACAATAGGATTACATTATGACACATGTAGTGACATCACATAATCCTCCATGTAGTCATAAGACAGATAAAAGATCTGTCCCGCCTATCAGGTGAAACAAAGTTAACAGTACTAACTTCCTCTCTGATGCTACTTCACTGTCCTCTGACGGCCACTATACTGATTCTACACATGTTCACTGTAGCTGGCTAGTAACATACATTCTGTGCACGTAGTGTGCCTTTTCTTTCGTTTTCCCTCTTGTCTCTGCATGTTAATGAAGTGGAGAGAGTTTATGTTCACACCGCAAAAAATTGGCAATGCATATGATGCTTCTGTTGTTGTCACAGGGGCTGGGAGGCTCTGCATGGGTCACAAAGCCCAGCAAAGCCCGTGATAAGGGTTTGAGCTGGATGTCGACCTGCTGCATGAGCAGAGCTGCTGAGGCACCAGGATGCCCTGGGGTTGCCCGACTCTTGTATAATATATGGCTCAGGACAGCACAGAGCAATGAGCATCTGTGTGCGGTGAGCCAATTCATTTGAAGGTTTCATTAGCATAATGATAACACTTACTGCTCATTTAGGGCTGTTAAGCCTGGACTCTCCTAAGGAGCACCGCCTCAGCTCAAAGATTTTTTGCCTTCTTATTAATATGGTAAAATATGCCGACTTATCTATTATTTAAGAAAAGCTCTTTAAGCTGTCTCATATTTTTTCAGAAATGTATGTTAAAAAGGCATGTCTGACATTTGTAAAGAAATAATTGTGATTTATTCATTTGCATGACATATAGTTCATCTGCAGTTACCAGGGAATGTCTTTGCATTAAAGTAAAATAAAAACATACCAAGCTTTTTGCATTACACTGACATATAATGTCCTGTTCATGAAGCTACTTAAGTGAAACAATTAGTTATCTTTGTTTTTCATAAGGAATCTAAAGCAAATAAGCAAAGGTTAGGATGAAATTCTGATAAAGTGATATTTCTATAATTAACAAACTAATCAGGACAAATTCTACGGCCTTCATTTGGGTGCTCAAGTTGATTATGTAAATCAGTTCTGATAGACGCTGTCTCATTTAAACTCTGTCACTCTTTGCTCGACACTTGAAGCTCGCATTGACAACAGCACTCTCTGTTAACTGAAAGATACACGCCATCACTGCCCGTTGGCAGCACATCAAACACACTAGAAACAGGAAGTGGTTGTGAAGTGGTAACAAAGTGGAGAGTCAAGATTGGACTTTTTGGTATCTGAAGTGTGAGACCCTGTGTTTGGCTGTCTTAGCGGACATGTTAAAGACTTACTGGCAGCTCAGTCAGACATACTTTACAGCTGTCTGCAGTGCAGTTGCATTTGCCTTTGAACCACAGACAGTTTGGTTCATACTCTCATTTTATGTACACGCTTATGGCAGTCTAATGTGTTCCCTCAGAAAGCAAAGTGTATCTTTTGCATGTCGCGATTACATATAAAGTTAATGCAAAGAGGCGAGTAAACATAAATGTGTGCCTGCTCAAAATGGCCAGCGCGAATGACATGAATACAGTCATTTGTGCACTAGCACAAGTTGAAAATATTCAACTTTAAGTGAGAAATTCCCCTTTGTTAAGGGCTTTGCCAGGTGTTGTGTGGTGAGGTCCAGGCTGCTCAGCAGCTCAGAGACTGCAGCGCTTGAGGAGAGAGTCAGGTGCAGAGCCAGACCTTCTGGAGGAATCTGGACTTCTTTTTAACTTTTGGGATTAAAAAGTGGATTTATCTTCATGCGTGTTTTTAACCTGACTGCAGCAGTGATTTGTTGAGGTGGCCTCCATTCTCAGGTGTTTAAGTTCTGTGTTGTGTTGACTGCTCGCTGGAGCTGGAGGGGAAATGTCCTTTATGTTATGACCATGCAGAGAGGGGGTAAGGACAGGTGATAACCGAGTTCCCTGGTGAGTGCCTAGTTGATTGAGATGCTAAACTGAATTTAAACATAAGGACAAACACAACTTTTGTACATGAGTTACAGCTCATGTACAGTGATCTGGTGGGAAGAATAAACACTCGAGCAAATAATGTGTACAAATGGTTCTGTGGTCATACTCGCTATGCATTTGGTGTGAAGATATGATCAGCTTCTTTTGACAAAAAAACAAAACAAAAAACACAAAAAATGAGTATCAGGCAAGTTCTGATCTCAGGAGACACATAGCTAATACTTCAGTTCCAAATTAATTTCTGTACGTTGTCAGTGAACATTGCAAAATGTGCTATCACTGGTAAAAGTAAGCTATGCTCATTCCAGTAGCATGTGTACAAAGTGAATTCTGTAGTTTGATTGACATGCAGTATGACACTAAGAAGAAGGGATGCCAATTTCTTCTGAAAACGGACATCAGTTTAAAAATGTAAATGCAAATCTTATGCACAAATATATTCCCAAATGCAAATATACACACATTAATTCAGGAATACTGGATAAAGATACATATGGACAAACATATCAAAACGGAAGACAAATTATATAACCACACTCACAAACAGCACATCAGCAAGCAAATATGCAACGACTGCTGCCTTTCAGCACCGTGACAACCATCAGAAAACACAAGCACGTGCCCACGTCCCAAAGCCGTTTACTACAGCCGAACGCAGGGCCGCTGCCAGAGAGAATGCTCAATCCAACGTCGCCGACAGAATATCCTGTGACAATTATCTGCTTTATTCTGAGAGTGAAGGCGGCTGAAAATCTCCCTGAAACCAGGAAATATTACCAGACAAAAATAATTTGAAGTGACAGAAGCTCTGCACGCTGACTCGAGGCGTAGGTTTAGCGTGGGATTTGCTTTGTGTCTGCTGAACTCAAGCTTATGGACTGAACTCTCACCATAACCTTTCCGTTTATTTCAAACCCCTTTTTTTCAACTCAGTTGGATCTCTGCTTTGTGCATTACCAAATTTTCACTCGCTCCTGTTTTTTCCTTCATTCTCCTCTGTCCTCCCCACATCTATCCAAGCAAGGTTCAACCAAAGCCTTCCCGTTTTCCATCCCTATATATTCATCTGCAGCTCTCCCTCCATGACTTTTTTTCTTTTCTAAAATGTTTTTTTCCTACCCCACCCAATCCTCTTCTTTTTCTGTTTCAAATATGCTAATCCTTGTTTCCAATAAGCCCTCTAGAGAGACAGAGCTAAGACCCACAGTATATTGTACATGTGCAGCTCATACAATACAGCTGCATGAATTGACTACACTATATCACTGCCTGGGAAACCCCTGTATATCCAAAGGAGGAAGACAGTATTGTTTTTTGAGCCCTATCAATCCAGTGGATATAAACAGTTTGTACTCAACAGCAGGAGCATGAGCCATATTTCCATGACCTTGGTATGAAAGCAAACAGATGCATAATACAACACACAGCCCGTGGCTCGATGACTCTGCCATGCTCCTGATTAGACTTCAGGGGGCAGAAAATAAAGATCATGGCCCCTTTAATACTCCAGTGGCCAGGCTGGAAGCGTCTGCTACACTCGGCTTTGTGGCTGACGGCGAAAAACAACCATGGCGTGTGAGCAAAGAGGAAAAGAAAGACACAAAGAGACAGACACAAAAACTCAGATGGAGACAAAGTAATGGTCCGTATAGCACCACCATATATACATACATACATACATACACACAACGTACATCCCAGTCAGTGACCTCGTTTTGGCTCTGAGATGGTCAACATTTGACGTGACCGTGACCCGCTTTCAGCCATCTTGGCTCTGCCTGTCTTCACCAAGAATCTAATGAGCAACAGGAGGATTGAAGAAGCTTGAAAGAGACAGCGCTGTAGACAAATAAAAAGTGACGGAAGCATCGAGAGAAAATGAGGCTGAACAAAGACAGAGCTTCCATCAGCCATAATGAACCGCATTATCCTGACCCTGCATACAAATGTCAGCCTGAGACTAAGCTACTATAACAACCTCATGCTGCAAGCTTATTGTGCTGTAACACACATCTGCATGCACATGACCAAAAATATTATAAAAAGACGCCCACCTGTGTATACAAATAATAAAAAAGGAAATGAGATTCAATCTGTTGTTGTAGCATTTAACCACTATCAAAGTAATCTATCCACCCCCTCACTACAGTTTGTGTCAGATCTGCATCCAAAATTAGCACACTGGGTTTTTACCAACACAACGAGACAGACACTACTACCATGGAATATCAAGTAGCCCGTGGGTGAGCTGCTCCGTTGCTGTCGACTTCTCGCAGCTTTTCATTCTTTCTCTTTCACTCTCTTTCTCCCTGTCTGGCACTCCTCCTTTCAGTCTGCCTCTGGAGTTATTCCTGACCCCAAGCCATTTGCAAGCTCAGACCAGAAAACCAAATCTAGTTTGAAACAGACTTAAATCAATAAATGAAGCATTCAAACAGTGAATGAATCGCTGTCTTTATCAGTAGACCAATCAATCCACAGTCACACATCCCTGCAACCTCAGAGCACAGACAAGATCTTTCTAATATTTTCATCACCATACTGTAGCCCTAAATGATAAGAATAGTATTAGAGTGCTATGAATGCAAGACAACCAGTCTATATGTGCTTCACTGTAGCTCACACAGCCGCCAAGTACAGAAGACAACACTTGATCATGAACTCATCTGTCTTATTTGAATTCCCCTTCGCAGTTGTTATGGATCAATTAATTGTTGGAGTGGGTGACAACATGTTATGCACAGCACCAGCCTCCTACAGGTAGAACTGAGGGCAGTAAAAGTTAAACCCATAAACTCTCCATATCAACATGTTTGGCAGTCAACGTTGACATGAATTGATGAACATTACAGATCAAAAAAGGGGAGACTGCAAACATGACCTCCACCTACCATCCACTGTGATGAAGGGGTTGGTGCTGGAGCTCAAGCCAAGGTTGGTATAGTCACCAGTGGCAAGGTCATGATCAGTGTCCCCTGCCACTGTCGCTTTGATGCCAGCTCCAAAGTCTGTACCTGCATTACTGCTGAGTTTAGTATCATAACGGTCAAACTTATCATCTTTAGCCATGTCAGATTTGATTTGAACAGTTTCCCCTTCAGAGTCGGAGCCTTCAGACTGAGCAGAGCTGGTATCCATGCTGCTGAACCCCTTGGGGCTGGGAGGCACTGGCAGCACAATACCACCTGGCTCCTTCTCCTCCTTAAAGCCCTGCAGTGGGGCCTCTAGTGGCGACAGAGGGAAGCCAGCATTGCCGTTCTTCAGTGGTGGGAAAGGGGAGAGGCAGAGGCGGGGTTCAGGTGGAGCTTGCCGCAGGTCGATGTGTGTGGTACCCGCTGCTGAGAGGGTGGGAGGTGGAGTTTGGGGCTGGTCTTCTGCGACTGTCAGTGAACGCTTCATAGAGTGCGGTGAACGACGTGGTCCACCCATTGGTGACACCAGCTGGTCCAGCCCTACCCCATCTCCACCTGGGTATTTATCTGGCAGCTCGAGACTGGTTGGTACTGACAAGTGGGAACATTCGGACATTGCGCGTCGCATAGCCTTCCTCTGCTGCTGAGCTCGCCCCATAAAACAGGGCTCCAACTCCATATCCTCCTCTTCTTCCTCTATCTCTTCCTCCTCGCTGTTGTCCCCTGAAGAGCACTCTGAAAATTTTCGGGCCCCCAGGGCAGCCCCAGCTCCTGCTAAATCCTTGTTGGCCTTCTCCAAGTGGCTGTCATTGACAACTCCAATGACGCAGTAATTTGGGGCCACCTGGGGCATGGCCACCTTTGGGCTGGAATCCACAAAACTAGAGTTGTCCCATGGTTCAGATGGAGAGTCTACGTCTACTGGATATGCCTCCATCACTGAAGCTCCTATTGAGTGTGGAGGCACTGCACTAGTGGGTGCCAGCGTCATATGCCTGGCCGGGGATCCAGGAACCGGTGGCAGGGAGACCCTACTGGTGCCGCCACATCCCAGGGCAGAGGGTAGTCTGCCTGGGGAAGCTGGGGAGGGAGATGGGGAGGAGGACAGAGGGCTGTCGGGACTATCCCCTGCACTGCCCAGTGATGCGTTTCCAAGCGATGTGCTTCCAGAAATCCCCCCAACCTTACCCGGCACCTTAAGCTCCACTTCCATGCTGCCCCTGCCTGTCTGCTCGAAGAAGCACAGCTTGTCTTCATCTGTGAGTCCAGTCGGTGCCAGAGCCCCGCCTCCTACCCCCAGGCCCCTTGGGGTGCCCATGTCCAAGCTTGAGGGGTGCTGCCAATCCCAGGTCGGAGCCGGCACAGTGGGAGAGAGGGACGGCACCTTACACAGCTCACTGTACTCTGAGAAAGGAGAGCCAGGCTGCTGATTGGAGAGAGAAGACATGCTGTCTCTCCTTACTATTCTCCTTTTGCCCCTTTCTTTGTTTCACCGTCAGTCTTTGTCTCAGTCTCAGAAGTCTAAAGGTAATCTTCACCACTTCTATTCCCTTCTCTCGCTCTTCCCCTTGTTGCCTTGCGCTGTTGTCCCTTTTGGTCAGTCACTCAGGTGCGCTCTGCTCAGTGTGTGTGTGTGTGTGTGTGGCGTCTCTCGTGCTGTGCCTCCGCTCTGAACTCAATCACACACTGAGGGTGAACTGGATGCTCAGCTCTCTCCCTCGTTGCCCCTCCCTCTTTCTCTCTCACTCCTTGGTTCTCTCACTGATTATTACAGTCATCATGTGACCCCGTTGTGGCTGCCAATTGGCTGCTTCCTGTTCCCAAATCCCACCCACTGTGGTGGAGTGAGAAAGCCCCCTCCCCTCTAGTTTTTCTCTTTCACTCCACGTTTTTCTCCCCTCAACCCCTTTCTTTCTCTCGTCCTGTCTCATGGTAAAAAGCACAATGTACCCACACACACACACACACACACACACACACACACACACACACACACACACACACACACACACAACACAACACAACACAACACAACACAACACACACACATAGAGCTCTGTTTCCCGTAGGGGAGGATTGACTGTGGGCTGAGGAAGGCGCTTTGGGGAAAAGTGAATCTGAACTGAAGACCTTCCCAAATGCACTCCACACATCTACGTACACACTCATGTCAGCCCTTTAGAACCATGTAATGAATTTCTACTAACATCTATCTCTCTGTGACCTATTACTACACCTTGCCTCCCCTTCACCTTGCTCTCTTGTGCCTGACTCAATGTTGCGTCAATGTTTTTTGTAAGACCTTTAAACAAACAAATACATGGTTGAAATGATGCAGATTTCGCCAGCACCACCATGTGTGCGTGTGAGACAGAAATAAAGAGCGAGGGACAGATAAGATGAGAGAAAGCGACAGCAGGAGTCAGGAAATCATGGCATGAACAACTGTGTGAATATTTTTGTGTGCATATATGTTTTATGTGCCTTAACACGAAAGTCTAGCTCAGCATGCATGTATGTGTGAAATGATTAGTGCATCCACCAGCATTTCAAATTGAAGTGCTCAGTGTGACACGGTCGGAGAATAAGAAGGGTAGATGGGAAATGGTGTAATGGGAGATGGATGAAGAGTAAAGCCTCTGATAAAGAGACCATGTTATCTGTCAGAATGTATCTGCTGACATATAGAGAATCACACTCCATTTCCCCTCATACTTCTACCATGCTCACACACGCACACGCACACGCACACGCACACACACACACAAACAAACATAATTGGTGAAATCAAAAGTGGGCTATGCAAAATACTCAAAGACATACAGGTTGTTGCACATTAACACATATACTGTATTTAGATGCACAGTGTATTCACCTGCGTAGTCATTCTGCCACGTAGCATGTCAGAAACAGTCATGAGACAGACATGCTTATACATGCAAAAATACAGTCACACCACTCACTCAGATGAACACACTGAGTGGAGTCTGCATTTAACAGGAACTTGGCTTGGTGTCTGGCAAAGAAACACTTTCAGCTCATTTCCACTCTTTTGTCTTTCTGATTGCACCAAAACAGCAATCTCTCTCTGAAACTACATGCAACTGGCAAAGTTTTACTGAAGCTCTGGTGATTGAAGCAGTTAACAGGAACGGATTGTGCTA
>CAEMYA010000021.1:1669988-1685593 GCA_903131615.1 Diplodus sargus
AAAAAAAAAAAAAAAAAAAAAGTTGTGTTGCTCTGGACAAGCTTTGCTATATCTGACAATATAATCCCTGGTGATGTCATCAGGGTTATCTTAGCTTGGGCTTGATCAAATAGATAGATCAACCAAAGTATGGGCAGACAGATGCCAGATACAAACATACATACTCTAACACCCCTTTTAATCAAACACACCATCCGTCTCTGTTCAAGCAGCTCTCCAACATTGTTCAGTCAGTGCTGAGGCTGAAAGAGAATTAAACGATATTGCTTACTTATTCACAATATAACCGATTAAGACGTTTTAAAACAAGCTTAAAGTCCTCTGGATGTGGTCTTAAACAGAAGTTCATGCTCAGGCAAAGTGATCCAGTCATCCAGTGGCAATGGGAAAGGAGTCAATCACCTATCATTTTGAGGGTCACCCACAATTACAAAACCATGGTATAAAAACTTGGTAAGAGATGGAAATAGTAAAGGGACTGTTTTGACATATTCTATTATTATAGTGAAGTACCTAACTGGATGGAATAAGGTCATGACTCACTTCTGAGCTGAACGTTAACAAGGAGCATGTTAATATTAGACTCAGAAGGGAGGATGGCCACAGGTGGGAGTCTTATCGGTCACATGTTTGAGTGTGGAAGGCTATATATGTGTCAGACCCAAGGAGTAAAGAAAACAATCAGGTTTGATTAATAGACATAGGAATCTGTCTTGAGGTGGATTGTGCCATCAGATCTGTTATGTTATGAGATGTATTATAAGTACAACTGAAACATGAAGCTCATGGTTAGATTCAGGTTTATACTGACAGATGTGATCTTTAGGTGTAACCTGAATGATGTCTATAATGTATGCAGAGCTAATAGTACCCAAATGAATCTCTACAGATGCAAATCACCTTTGATGTTATATGCTACTAATATGCTTAATGTTTGTCATAGAAACATTAAAATAAGCCTACATGCTTTCAATAATGCGTACTGCATATTCAGAGCTGCTTTTCATGCAGGAGACAAACACTAAACACGCTGAAAATTCCACTCTGATGCACTTGGTTTTTTTAAAATGTCAACATCAGAATTGTCCACACTGCTGGCCTGTAGTCATCTCTCTATAGGTTGAGCATCTATCTGTTGCTGAGGCATGGTACATCTAACACAAAGTGACTCACACTGCACTTCTAGATAGCTGGTTGGCTTCTATAGTGGCAGCACCAAGGTGAAACCCCACCACTTCCCCAGAAGCCGTCAAAAGGAATTAGCTCACCCCAGTTCAGGGACGAGAACATACTGTACAAATCTCGCTTCTGGGCGACCATCTAACAGCCTGTGCCCCAATGAAAAGATCCTAAACAACAGCGAAAAGCACTATGTGGTAAAAATAGACCGCTGATACTGTATATTCACGCCTGTCTGCCTTTTGAGGATTTGTATTTGTCCTTAAATAGCTTGATGACTCAGTTGTGCACAGTATGTTTGTCTATGTGGGTGTGTTTTTGTGTCTGGGTAGGAGACAGGAACACAGCGGTGGTATATTTGAGAGAGAGGGAATGGTGTTGGTGCTGGAGGAGGACAGGTGTTGTGGCGATGTGGCCTGACTCTCCCTCCTGGTTATTTTGGTGCCACTTTTTATTTGACTTAATACGTTCAGAGTAGAAAGCACTATATGAGGAAAGAGAATCAGAAACAAAAGAAACTGTGGTAAATATGTTTGTTAATAATAAGCTTTACATGTTGTGTGCTGGACAGGAATTGTACAGTAGGTTCAAAAGGAAAACTGCTTCCAGCTGCTGCTGAACACTCGTTTAATAGTCAATTTCCAGACATAAAAGCCAAAGCAATGAGCTGAACGAGGTTAAAACACTTCATTAAGCTGTATATAAACACGCACACACTTATATATATTTGTCTGATGTACTTACATACAGTGCAAAGACTCGTAGATGGTTGTTGTCTGTTGTTGGAAGGACACACCTTTTACAATGTATTTTCCGAGTGGTTTATTAATAGCCTCATAGGTAGGTAAAAGAGTAGACAGAACTCTGGGCACAAGAATCCTCTTTGAAGCAGCACCAGTCCCTGCTAGTTCAACTTTCAGAAGTGAAATATAAAAGATTTAAAAATGTCCCAACACGCCCCACATTTCCCAGTTCTAAAAATGACAAAACAATGAATCAGAAGTATTGTGTATGTCTTTCAGTTGGAAGTTTTCTGGCTTTTTTGACTGTTAAATTGACCATAAAAATACAGATTGCCCAGCGCTGATATTTCTCTGACCCTCATCATCACCCTTCCAAAGGTTTACATCCTTCTCCATCTCCATCTAGGCCTGTGCCCCTCAATATCAGTCCTTTATATCTCTTTCATCACAAGAAGAGTTTATGAATTATCTTTATTAATTCCCTCTTAGTACTCTGTTCACCTTGTCATATTCCTGCCACAATCCATCAAGTCTTCCATAGCATAATCTCTTCTCCCTTTATCCTTTCCTTTTCTCTCTCCTTTGATACAAAAGCAACGTTTTCCATCCCTGCTCCCCTCGTATACATCCCTCTGTTCCTCTTTTTGTTTCAGCTGACTTGAGCAGTGTTTTTCTGCATGTCTAACTCTCTCTTCCTAACCGTACTGTACAAAAGTCTCTCTTCTTGCTCTTTATTGTGCTCCACATGCCTTCCTCTCTTTTGTACAAGGCTTAAATACCACTCTTGGTGACAAAGATCCACCCCTGGCCTCTGAAAAAGCTCTCATTACACAGAGGGGAAGACAGAGCCAGCTGCAATCAGCACATTGTCTTCTGCATTTTCTCTCTCACATGTACACACATTTTTACAAACACACAAACGGACCTAAAAACACACACAACATTTGGTGTGTACGCATCATGTATGTCAAAGCTGATGCACACAAATATGCAAAGACAGTAAATATACCCCAACCCCCCCCGCACACACACACCAGCACTTTCGCACGAATACATAGCCATTCTGTGTATGTAAAAGAGATCACACATTAGTCCAACAAGCATGAATTTAGCCTCCAATTCATGGAACTTGGAAGTGACAAAAATACTAATGTAAGCCTTTCCGCTCTAGTAGAAAGGTGGGGGGCATTGATCAAAGCTGCTTAATAGCCAGGTTCAACACTCCACTGTTCCTGTGGAGAGCTGAAGGCTGCCTCAGTGCTCATTACAGCCTCCAATGGGAGGCAGAGACAAGAAATGTTGAAAAGAAGGAAAAGGAAATAAATCCACTGTAACTGTGCATCTCCATACATCAGCATCTCTGAAACACACACACACAGGCATGCATACACACAAACAAACACTTGCAAGTATACACATGCACAAATGCCAAATCGCACCTATAAGTAATTAACCATAGGGATGCATTTACAAACAGTGACATCCCCTAGTACTATTTTTGGCTGGTGTAAACATTCCTCGCATTAGCATTATTATTTTCCCAGTCTGCTACTAATTAATTCTAAGACAAGAGCTGCTCACGATGCCTATTAACATCTCCCATTTGACTCCCTCTTTAATCTCAGAACTGATTTATCAATTAACACACACAAGTCAAACAATACGTTTAACTGTTCGTCTCTGGCTGGTATAAACAATAACATTCTCCAGTCATCTCCAGTCATATTGCTACAAATTTCCATTTGCTCCATTCAACCCTTACGGCAAGGATGCCCTCAAAATCACCCCGAGGCCTGTACTACAAAGGATTGTTTGGTCTTTGTGAGGTAACTTGAGGTTTAACCCGGGTTTTTCAGGGCTCACTTCTGCATATCAAACCAGCTTCGGAACAAATATAATAATAGTCAGATTAATTTGTGTCCTAATGATGGGAGTGATATTATAAGTTTATTCATTTACATTTTACCTTTCTGCATTTGGCAGCTTTAGGTTTGTGGCTTTTAGCCTTAATTCTGTTTTTTAACTCATTATATTTGTCTCATATTATAGTTAGTACTAGACTCATACTAGTTAAGTATTTGCGCTGCTTGCAGAGGATTTGTCCACGTTTGTGAATGGTCCTAAGATGCAAACACCCTCCCTTTTATGTCAACATGCTCATGGCTAGATTTGTAAAAACTGGGCTGACAAGTTGATAATATCTTTCATCTGACCTCTTACCATTATCGTGATTGTGAGGCTTAGTGAAAAGAGGTGACGCAAAGATATCCAAGGTATGTTGACCTTGTATTGTAGTGTATGCTTCAGGGAACCAATAGCTACTGTAGGCACTATAGCTAAGCAAGGTAGCCGAGACATCCGTTTACCCATTGCGTTTTCAAGCTCCTCCTGGGCGATCCCATAGTATTCCTAGGCCAGATGGGATATCTAATCTACCATGGTCTGAATTATCCCCCAAGACTCCACTCAGATAGACATGACATGAAAAAGTCTAAAAAAAGCGTTTGGGAAGTGTCCTTGTCACATGCCCCTAAAGGAGTTAACCAGTGCCTATCTAATGCACATACATGCAAAGGAAACTACATTCTGTCACTCATTTTGGCAATTTCTTTCCTTTGGTCATTCCCCACACCCCATTAGGGTTGGAAACACAACAACTGTCACAACAGAAATGTAGCAGCCTGCCGTGTGCGCATTACTGGTTAGGCCCTATGAAGCCAAAAGGACAACATCATCTGCAAAGAGAGAGACGGCACCCTACTGTCGTCACCAAATAGACACTCTCTAGCTTCCATTCTGTGCATTGACATCTTTTCAGAATCCGATGCCTTCAGTGAATATGCTGAATAAAGCTCAAGTGTTCAATGTATATACTCCGTCAGTAACTAATTTCCGATGTAAGCAGACTTGTGACCGAAACTTCCATTCAATAAGCACCCAACTGTCTGCATGTTCTGTCAACAACTCTGCAATAGCTCAATGATTAGTCCCAATAATGATGCATGAAAATAACACAAAAGCTGAAAGAGAAAATTAAAATAGGACTCACCTATGGTGGGGTATCAGCCAAGACAGCAATCATCAGAGAACATGGAAAGTAAAATCAACAAAAACAACAATTAACATTTGAAATTTCTTATAGTATAGGTTATAGGATACACACCAAGATGTGAACTGTTGATGTCTAACAACAGAAAGGGGTTAACATGACATCAACAAAGCCTTTTCCTTCAACATCCTTTTCTAGGAGAAGTTGTAAAGAAACATGCAGCTCGTGAGAAAAGGAGTTAATTGGACTCAGGACAGAGAAGGAGTGATTTCAGACCTAGATGCAAGGAAACAGAATGTGATTACAGTGTTAACACACACCTGGAAAGAATAGAAAAAAGAAGGTTTGTTTTGATTTGGTGAAGTGGTGTCACTAAGGAGAAAGACTCTGTGATTGGTTAGTAATAGCACACTCGTCAACAACAACACTGTTAATTATGAGAACATCCCAGCAGTGCATCATCGGCAATGAAGATACTCACAGATTAAAGTCAAGCCAATCCACAGCCTCAGTTGATCAACTTGAGCCCATGCATTAGTTACTCACAAACAGTCCAACAAGACAAGCCAAAAAGCCCCAGCCAGGTTTTAGACAAATGTGTCCATGCAAGGGGCAATAGAAATGGGTCTGATTATCCATCAAAACCCTAATGAGTGAAGGACACCCAAGGAATCAGTTATGTCCAAAAGACTGTTAAAACATCAGGTTTGAATATCTGAATGACTCAAGCTCGATGGAAGCCTCATGCATGACAATAAATAACTAATTTCTTTTAGTCATCTACATCTAACTTTTTTGTCCAGGGCTGACTACAACCAACCTTCAATGATGGGGATAACCGAAGGGACCGCAGCAGGTTCTTCCGTGGAGTCCGCAAAGCTTGGAAAGAAAGGCTTAGCTGAAGGGTTAAGACCAGATCCTGGAGATGCGAGAGGGTTGGCCAATGGAGGGGAAGAAGGGCTGATGACTGGGGATTCCAGTAGAGGAAACTTATTCTCTCCTGGGGAGGTGGGACTCTTCACAGAGGAGGATGAAGATGAAGAACGAGATTTCTTGGATTGTTTCTGGGCCGATTTGGCATCTTTGTGCTCTTTGGGTTGGAATTCCTGCGCTGTGGTTTTGGGGGAGCGTAGAGGGGCTGGGCTAGGGGTGTCGAAGGACAATCCTAAGGGTAAGGGATGACCTGAAGTGCTAATGTCACTGAAGTCAAATAGCTCGTTGTTGCTGCTCATCTGGGAGTCGTTCAAGAGCCATGAAGCATCTGAGGGTGAGAGAGGTGGGGCTGAGGCTAACACCTCAACTTTTGGGGAGATTCCTGGGCTCGGCTGGGAGGCAGGGCTGAAAGCAGAAGTGTCTCCTTCAGGCATGCTTTGCACACAAGACTCTTGGAGGGGACTGGTGCTGTCAAACATCCCGCTGTCAACCATTTCACCACTTTTTGCTTCATTCTCTGGAGAGAAAGGTGGCAAAAAGGCCTGGCTACTGTTCCCCAAGCTAGCATTTTCGGTATCTATAAGTTGGTCAAACGGGTCACCTGGACAGGAGCCAAGGTTTGCACTGTTGGTGGTGGAGGGCATGGTGAATGGAGCAGCTGTGGCATTCAGCTCACTGTTCAGGATCAGTGGGTTGATCGGAGTAAGATTTGGAGAGAATAGTTCCTGGGACAGGGGGGAGGGGACCAGGCCTTCTTCGGGTAAAACCTCCTGTTTCCAGGGGCTCTGGCTGGTGTCCATGTCTGCAAACGAGGACTCCAGGTTCACCTTAACAGAGCTCCCTAGATCCATCATCACCTCCTCTGTAATTTGAGAGGTTGCAGCAGGCGCAGGGACAAATGGTTCATTCATCACTCCCCACTCTTCTGGAAGCTTCTTCCTGCTCTTACCCCTCTTCCCTCTGCCTCCACTCTTTCCAAGCTGCTCTTCCCAGCCACCTTCTCCTCTATCCCGCCTTGGGCCAATCCTGTTGTAAAACTCCTCGGTTGAAGGAGAGTTTTCTCCTTGTGCTTGCACCTCAAGGTGACTCCTGCTCTCAATGTTTTCAAAAGAACCTTCCTCCTTCTGTCGCCTTTTCTTCTTTTTCCTCTGTTTTCGGTCTGATCCATCTCCCTCCCTTTCGTCGCCTCCAGCATAGGCTGTACTCTCTCGGCTAGGCCAACTCTCAGGTGGGTCGTCAGGGCTGGTTGCGAGATGGCTGGCATGAGGATTGAAAGGAACTTCTGTTGGTAGGAAGCCAGCCTGGCCTGGCCAACCATCGCCTAAGGCACCTTGTTGTGGGTGAAGAGGGGAGAATTTAAGGTTGGGGGAGATGATTTGTTCATATGAATTGGTTCCCTTAGTCTAACTCAAATAGAAAATAACAGAAGCCTTAGAGTGTATGACAAAGACGCAAACATTCTAAGTCTCAAAACAATATTACAAAGAAGATAACGGTAAATAACACAAAATAACAACAAAGAAAAATGTTTTAAATTATAGACACTATCATGGAGTTATAACTGAAAGGGCTTAGGAGATGACAAAAAAGGATCAGACACAGCATAGGAGCATCTGAAGGAATTCAATCCAAAGCCACAAGGGGTGCACATCCAAAAAGACAAGCCTTAATCACTACAACCGTAGATCTGAACTGAAGGGATGTTTTTTCTCCTTCATTCATTTGCCAGTCAGTCAAACAAACAAATGTGTGTTGTATTGATCTTAAATTATAACCAAATTAAAAATCCACCCAAGCTGGATTTCAAGTCTTAAGATTCTGTCTGTGTCTATACTGAGTGAATGAGTGAGTGCTGGGAGGAATGAGAATCAAACACACACACACATGCTGGAGAATATTAAAGTTGGTACTTTTTGGTGGCTGACTCACTGCAGCCTCAGGGCCTATAGAACAGAGTTGCACACTCACGCTGAAACTATTCGGGAGCAAAAGAGCTCTGTTTAAGATCAAAACAAGATGTGTATAGATGCGTTTGTGTGTGCATGATTGTGCATCTGTGCACAGAGGCAATTAAGGTCACAATATAGATATACAGTGTTCTACATTTACACATACATGAACACAGAGATAGACACGCAAAAACAAAAGGACTGCCTAATGGTCCCATAGAAAGGAGGTCAATTATAGGCAGCCATTCTGTAACTAAAACAGCCTGGTCTTGGGATAGTGTATGATAAAGCTCAGGTAGACAAGAGGTAACCAGAGTAAAGGGGACACTGCCCGCTGAGACAAGGTTGCTCTGCTACTTTGGCCCAGTTTGTTTCCACTTCTTAGTTATCCGCACAAACGCACACACAGAGATACAGAGAAAAAGAGCGAAAGTGGAGCAGCTGTCAGGATCCATACAGTACAATTACTCTCTGGAGTGCCATATTTCAACAAACCCGTGACAGAGCTCTGCTCTCTACACTGTATGTGCAATAATTGGGAGATGCAGAAAAATACATCAGGCAAATGAATCAGAATGACTTAAATGTTGTGTCCTGCAACCTCATTAGGCCAAGAGAGCATAGAAGAGCAGTTCACTTGCTTTAGCTGCACATACTGAAGAAATTCTACAGTTTCAAAGGTGGTACAGTGAAGTAGATGACAACTTTTTTTTTTAATGTAAAAAAACAACTGAAAAAAACAGGTTTTCTGTGACTGTTTTGACTTGTTTTTTGCGTTTTAAAACTCCTGTAAAGTCACTAATCACTTTAGTTGTTAAGAGGAATACTGCAATGCTGTTTTGCTGTGAAACTCAGGAAATTCACCTGATTTTCCATCAGCATGGGGGGAGGGGATAATGACTGGATTTTACGTTGGTCTGAATTTTACCCTTAAATTTAGGAATGTAAGGTATTCATAATGTTGACACTTTGATACATTTTTAATTGTCCTGCTCTTCTCCAGTCCCTCATTCAAATATATTACAAAGCCCCTTCACGTTTTCAGTTTAGCACATCTTGTAATAGGGAAGGAGGGGTTGGTGATTGCTGCATTGGTGAGTCACCATGTTTTACCTAGCAGTTGCAGACACACACAGGCTGTGTCCGAAATCACCCACTCATTCCCTACTCCCTAGTCAATACATAGTGAATCCAACATAGTGCACTATATAGTGAGCTCAACGGCAGAAAGAAAAACAGACTTTCGGACACTACTCCGGCGCCGTTAATGATGTCACTACTGTCGCGCAGTTGAAACGTGAATTGAAACTTCAATGCGTTTGTACGCAGCACAAGAATGATGGTAAATATTGCTTGGTTAGTGACCATCGGTTGTACACTACTTTTCGTGATGCATTGTGGGATACTTTGAGTGCACTATACAGGGTATAATATTCCCCACTAGACATTCGGACAGCACTACAAAATGGCGTAGTCACTATATAGTGCACTATATAGTGAGTAGTGAGAGATTTCGGACACAGTCACAGCCACACACACACACACACACACACACACACAGACTTTAAATGAATTTCACGGTGGAGGTGTGGGGTTACCAAGCAAGAGCAGTTCTCCTCATCACTTAAAACAGTTTGATTGAAAAGTCTGTTAATGAATCATCTCCATCTGCTGCAGTGACTCAAGTTGAAACACTACCATTTTCAATTAAACTTAAGTTCCTGCTGTGTATCTGGTCTCTGCAAGCTAACATTCATGCAGCAGGTGGAATCCAACAAACCAGATTCCGGTCATGTATGATCACCTGGTCATGGAACGACGATAGACTGTATAAGCGAGGTTAAAGGCCTTTCGTGCCAGAACAAGTTTCCAGTGACTGGATTGTTTACAGCATTGCTTTAATGCTTTACAGTACCATACACTCCCAAAATCTTTCTCCGCTTATGCTTATTTGAGAAATGTTTTCAGCAGGACCTGAAGACATGAAAAAATAGCTGAAAATTAGTATTAGTTCAGTTGATACATTTTGCATTTGCTTTGTTTTATGAGCTAAATGAGTGTCTGCTGGCTATCAACAGTATCCATCTACTCCCACCCAAAAAGCTTAACAGGACATGGAGACATTGTGTCTCCATGTCCTGTTTGTCATTTTCTTATTAAACCGGATTGTTAAGAGAACCCAAGACACTCTGTTAAACTGATGGCAGCAGTGTTTCTTTTCCCACGGGCCGCTGTTTCTCTCAATCACGCTGTTTTAATACAGTTTTCTTAGCTTAACTTCCGTGGCTAGTCAGCCAACTTTGTTTTATGCATATGAGGGCAAACAAAGCTAAGTTACAGACTTGTGGTTTGGAAATGAGGACGCTTTTAAACCTGACACAGGGATGTACAGGAGATTCCATGGTGAGACAGTGGGAGAGCCATGTCAGAGCGACGGTGTGAAACAGAGGTGGCTACAGTGGTGAGCTAATAGGCAACTGCTGCCCTACTGCAACACTGAGGGGACATGCTGCCTAAAAAACCCCCCCAAAAAACAATGATCGCATCATGATTCACAATGTTTCACTGTAGACATGGTCGTATGTGGTGCCAAACTCTACTAGCCGTGAAATGACCAAACAGATACATACCCACTCCAATATGTGCCCATGCTCTTATTTTGTAAACATACAAGGGTTCCTGCCTGCACAGCATGAAATCTCAGCTGCTGTGATGCCTTGTGCATTGGACCTCTGGCCACATGGGATGGGATGTAAAAGCATGGCCATACTGTATTATGCGACACAAGCCACTGCATGGTGACAACTACAACTCCATGATCTCTAGGATCAGATGTGCATTGAACTGGAGAGCAGCCCAATGGGGCTGGCGGGGGGGAGGGGCTGGTTAAGGGAGAATGGACAGTGGGAGACAGACAGCTTCTCTCTGTAGGATAAACACACATTGAAGCACACGCGCACACACGCGCACACACACACACGACACTTACATCCACACATATAGTATATGACTGGAAGCCACGGCACCCTATACATGTCAGCATCAGATGTGCATTGACCTTGAGCTGGATGAAGAGTGTGTGAAAAGGACACTATAGAAAAACAGAGACAGACAGCTGCTCTGTATACTGCACCCCTCTGTGGAACAGACCAGCCGGTGCATCACAAGCCACAGTCAGTAGTCATCTTAGTTTAGATGTATATTTTGTACGATTAAGTTGTCATTTCTTATCTATTCCTTTTTTTAATATGCAGGGGGTGGACAAAATGATGAAACCTCACAATTAAAGAATTGCTCAGTGCAAACCATGCTGTAGAGGTGGGTCCTACTACAATATTTCAAATAACAATAAGCTGTAGGGCGGCACAATTAAGAAATACAAATCAAAAGAGACAAAACAGCATTAAAATGGAGTACTGCAGAGCAGAGATGTCCTGACCTACAAATCTTGTTCTCAAGATATCCAATGTTTTCTCACAGTTAAAATAAAAATTGTGATGCAAAATAGGGATTGACCAATTATTGGTCCGGCTAAATATATCGCAGCTGACATTCAAACTGTTAATGAGTAGGCTTACTTTTACTTTTGAGGGGCTTTTAAGATGGCCCTTGCATAAAACCTGACTTTCGATTTATGATCTATTTTAGCTAAGTACTACACTAAAATTGTTCCTCACACCATGTTGAATAGGCAGTTTAGTAACAGATTTCCGGGTTTATATTTTATCACAGCACAGCCAGGTTTAGACAGTTTGATAGGAGTTTTGAGAGCATGTGCAGCGGCTCTGCCTCTTGAAACTGTCTGTGCTCTTCTCGTCTGTAGATGCACACTGAGAATATGCAGGACAAAAAAAAAAATCCGTAGTTGATTCAAAAAGCCCTACAGCCGCCAGATGAGTGTCGGGGGCTGGAAGACCTGTTGGGACAGCCAGTGTCCGTTAAGCGAGAACAAAAAGATGCACTGTAATGCTAATGATGTGTTTGGCCTCTCTCACATCCCAAGTTAAGCAGAGGATTGTGTTTGTGAACACACTTTTAAAAACTGATTGCATCTCTTTTATCATCGGCCACTGCATGAGGAATTTCTGATAAAAATATCAGAACAAATTATCCAGCATAATGACAACTGCTTCTGCCGAAAATGTGTCACCTGAGCAAAATAGTCGGAATAGAAATACCACTATAAAGGTATCTTGTCTTTTATATAATTAAAAACAATACTGTGTTGTATAAAGAGGTTTTCAATTGTACTAGCTAGTTTAAATTAATATAGAGCAACATCAGCTAATGCTGCTAGATAATGATGCTATGTTAGCTGCTAAGGATGTTTATAAATCATCTATATGTTAAGCCTGTTAACTTATTTGGCTAACTGTGGCTGTTACCTGGTTAAATGCAGCTGCTGTTAAGTGTTCCTCCTCCTACCTAGAATGTTACAATATGCTGAAATTAAGTGACCAATATGGACAAATCATTACCCATATTGTTGTGCATGTGTAACTATCTAATTGTAGTGCAACCTCTTTTATTTTACTAGTGCAAATTCCCAAGTAGGTAATCATTTTTTATGTTGCAGCAGTTGTTTGTCCTTCTCTGTCTGCTACATGTTTTTTGCTTGTACAGTAATAGTCAGGCTAATCTACTCTAGAACTGTCCAGATGCACTCAGGACATTTTTGTAGAAGCCTCCAACGGCTGCTGGAGAAGAGCCCTCTACTCTGCCATCTACACCATTCTTTGAATGTAAGTTCAGAGATGACTTGTGGTTTCTGACACACTGCTATGTTATTATTATCATGTTTTTATTGTTGTCGTTGATATTATTATTTTAAGCTACAGTTAAACCTTGTTTCTAACTAAATTCTGGTCTTTTCTCAAATCAAATACAGTTTATTTGTACAGTGCCTACTTTACATGAAGTGGAATGCCAGACTTAATGTAGGGTGTAACCGGACCACAATAAAAATGATGGAAGCTAAGCTATTACTTCAGTGTGAAATCAGCTGTTCTTAATGTATCATAGGCATACAGTATTTGATGTGTTTTTGAGAGTGTGATTCCCACACCGAACATATTGATTATTAGGCTACCGTATCAAGAAGTCATCAATATTATACTTCAGGTTTCTGTTTTTACTTCACATTTCTGCATGAAAGTGAAAGCAACACAGCTGTAATATAGTAATACAGTTTGTCGCTGTACCACTGCACATGCGGTCAGCACAGTCAGCCGCTCAGACGAGTGCTGGTCACACAGATTTCCTTAATGTTAAATCATTAATTCTCCAGCCATTTTACTTTCACCTTCATGCAGAAATGATGGAAAAACAAAAAGCTGAAGTATGATATTGATGACCTCATGAAATGGTAGCCTAATAATCAATATGCTTGGTATGGGAATCACACTCTCAAAAACACATCAAATACTGTATGCCTATGATACAGTATGAAAGCTTCAGCCTCCATCATCACTGCTCCTCCTGGTGGATCAATAAACCATTGCAGCTGGTTTCCACACACAGTGCTTAGGTGTACTACGGTTTGGCCCCACGTATACTACATCATCGAGTAGGATCTCATTTCAGTCATGGACTCTTCCAGGTCCGAGCGGACTTGTCACGGACCAATAAGGGCACCTTCACAGACCACTTAGGGCCCCGTCCAGAGAAACGGGAAGTTTAAGGGGGCTGCATTTGTAAATACTCAAGTGAAAAACCTCAAAATTGTACTTGAGAAAACCTCACATGGTTCTATTCCATCACTGGATAGTCAAAACTTTGATACTCAGATTTTGCAATGCAAAAATAATCACTCCCGCTAATTGTGATTCATATCAGAATCAGAGTATCTATCAAAATAATCACAATATGATTTCTTTCACCACATAATGCAGCACTAATTAGCATTATTCGTCAGATATTACAGAGGTCTAGAAATGAACACTTTATAAATATATACATATATATATATGCGCACAAATATCAGGAGGATAAGTGAAACAAATAGATAAATAAATTAGTCAACAAATCATGTCATCATATTCAGCAAAGTGCACCAAGGATTTTAATGTTTTCATCTTAAGCTCAGCCCTGGCTGCCTGTAGCCCTGTACCTACAGTATATAACAAAATTGAAAATAGCATTGAACATCAGTTTGGTTGGACAGCTGAGGGGAAGGGGAAATTGCTGCCCATTAACAAGGTACAAAGGCTCCATTTGCTCCAGATAATTGTCTGACTCGATTTGGGCAACTCACATGTGTGAATGTGCGTTCAAAATGATTGTCAAGCACAACCTTGTTGAAGAAGAGCAGCTTTTCTTTTAACTAGATACACCTGTCAGTGGCATATAACGTTCATTTGCAAGTGAATTACCTGCTGACAGGTCCAGAGGGCTGCGAGGAGCCTGGGGTTCAGGCAGCATGGGGGTGTGCTCTTTGGGGGCTTCTGATCCCACTGGGGGTGTAGGGTGCTGGGGCTCTGCTATACTTGATATCCTTTCTGCTGAAAGGGGTGCAGTCCCCACCTCCACATTGACCCCCATCCCACCAGGCTGGGAGAAACCTGACAACACAAATCAGACAAACACATACATAGGCTCAGAGTTGGGGGTTATCTTAGCGCTGATGCTACTGTTATTAAACATACACAAACAAAAACGCAAGGTGGTTATTTTTTTTATTATGAACTGCATTACTTTACATCTTAACTTTTATGTTGTGACATGGCTGTGCTTCTGGTCTAGTTTAGTCACAAAACCACTTGCTCACACAAAGCTAAAGAAGAGGATATGCTGACTCACCATAAACACAACTGATAATTGTCCCAGTTTCACATTTGAAATGCTGAAACACAGTCTTGAACTGTGGTTACTGGCTTGGGAGCCTCCTCACATGTAACTCAACCACCATCCTCTCCACCTCCTGATATTAAACTCAGGTCCTGCACACTTAATGTGGACAGAATGTTATATGACTTGGTTTTGTAGAAAAGTCAATATGGTACTATGCCACATACAAATGTGAACGAATCAATGGTTGGCAGAAATGTTTCTTCTGGCGCCTGGGCTATTACGTTTTTTTTGTAAACACTTAGAAGGGAGACAAGGGTATTCTTTCTTTTAAACATGGACAAAACAAAGAACAGTACTGTACATTAACACAAAGCAAGGACAGAGCAAGAGATAGAAAGGAGAGGGAACAAAACAAAAAAGAAGAGAGACAGCCTAAGAGGGTATGAGATGAAAGGATGCATCAGCAAGAATGACTCAGACACATAAAACTCATACATTCAGCTCCTGGACATTCTGTGTCTGTGTGTGTGTGGATAAGGGGGTTAGTGCGGCTTTCTGTGTGTATGAGGGTTCAATGAGTTAATTGGTGGAAAATGTGTTAGAGAGTAATTCTTTGGGCATCCATGGATGTAAGTGTCGTGTGTGTGTGTGTGTGTGTGTGTGTGTGCGTGTGTGCGTGTGTGCGTTTGATTGTGAAAGGGTTCAAGCCTGGAGCAGTGGCCTGGAGACGACAGGTCTCATTAAGGCAACAGTGAGGTCTGGGTATGCAGAGGTTGGCATTGGTGAATGGCATAACTCAGCCTCACAGCTCATACTGTGTGCGTGTGTGTGTGTGTGTGTGTGTGTGTGTGTGTAAGTGGGTGTGTGAGTGAGTACCAGCAGATACCAAGCTCATGACAGCTACAACTCTGCATGCAGCCAACAAGCTATGCCTCAACAGAGAAGACAGATTCAAGGCCAGCT
>CAEMYA010000021.1:1686153-1721914 GCA_903131615.1 Diplodus sargus
TGTGTGTGTGTGTGTGTGTGTGTGTGTGTGTGTATGTGTGTAAGTGGGTGTGTGAGTGAGTACCAGCAGATACCAAGCTCATGACAGCTACAACTCTGCATGCAGCCAACAAGCTATGCCTCAACAGAGAAGACAGATTCAAGGCCAGCTCGTAAGACATTTTTATGAAAAAATAAAACTAATGAACAAAGAGATTTGAAATAGAACTTATTATAACTATACGTGTGTTGTAATGATCCTCAAAGACTTAATTTTATGATTTGAGAATCAACTCATTTTTATAAACACACCATTAACAGAATCTAGAGGAAAAATTAAAAATCTAATAAATGTAAACTTATCATATAAGAACTTTACAAGTATGAACACATTTATCTCATAAGAGGATATTGCATATTATTTTTAGACATATTTCCAGAGATGCAGACAGGCATTCAACCTCTTCAGCTACACTGCAGGTTGTGTAACCAGCATAACAGGGTTTACACACAATGCTAAAGTCACGCGTCTGTGATCGGTAAACAATAATATAATGTTCCACACAAGTTGCGTCCTCTTCACAAGTGTACGTACCTGGCTAGTTACACTAAAAGCAGCATCTTATTCATCCAGGCCAGTAGTGTCTGCTAGCAACTTTTGTTATTCAGTGTATGGACAAATATAAAAGTCTATTCAACTGAAAATTACACAATGCAAACATGGCATTGTATACCTCAACCAAGGCCCAACAGTCCCCTTGAATTCAATCAGTCCTAATCCAACATCCCTCTAATCTTTAAATCACCCATAACTTCTTAACCATAATTTTAAGATCTACAAATCTAGCATCCACATCATACTGTATTCACTCATAGATACCAGCCACCTAAATTCACATGATTTTTGTCATCAAGATTCATAAATCATTCACTGAGAAATTAACAAACATGTTTAAAATTCTGAAATGTAAAAAAAATAAATGAGATTCACACCAACAAATGGGGTTTATTCTGACACGTAGAAAGATAGAAATCATGAAAGGAATACAGAAAATGGAAGAGAAAGCATAGTCCAAAAGATCAGTGTGTAAACAAAGGCATTAGAGGCCCATGAAGGTAAAGAAATCATTTGCATTGTGGGTAAGTTAAAAGCAAAGATGTGTTCCAACAGTTATCACCACTCAGCACTTTAAGTCAAATCAAGTGGTTCTGTTGAGCCAAACTAAAAATCCTCAAAGACTAGTATCAGGGTTCAGAAAATAATTATATTACATTTTAAGCTTGTGTTTGTGAAATATCTGTCAACCTTACAATGCAAGTTAATAGTGCTGCTCCTGGTATCATAGTAGCACTACCAGCATCCGTACTAATGCAGCGCTGTTGTGTGGAAATTGGAAAGAAAATATCAGAGGAATACCTGAAAAAGCTCCAATTCGGCCAGCATCCATCATTTGTGCAGGGCTGGTCTGAGAGCCCAGAGGGTCTGAATAACCTGCCATGGAGGCTGGCAAGATGGAGGGAAACAACAACAGAGAGGGAGAAAAGGGAAGAAGAGAAATGTGGGAAAGAAGAAGTAGTTGAGGGAGAGAAAGAGGCAAAGATGGATGAAGCAGTCAAAAAGAGAAAAAGAAGGGACGGAGATGGTGGAGTAGGTGTGAAGGGGCAAGAAGGCATTAATAATTTAGAGTGGGCGAGGTGGAGGTAGACAACAAGGAGGAAGGAAACATGTCTCATTTTAGCATATAAAGCTTAGATTTCTCAAATTCATACTCAAATAGCTTTATTGACGTGACGATAAGAACATTCCCTTCTCCCCTCTGAACCAATCTCATCATGTTGCAGAAGCAAAGTTGACTGGCTGAATTCTTTTAAAGTATCATTTTTAATCTTGAGCACTGGTGATGTTATTAAAGTGAAGCCACAAGTCAGTGGTCATGAGTCAAAGTGGAGTTGGGGTGGAGTCTAAAGTCGAGTCAAAAGGGACCTGACTCATGACTCTGTTCTGAGCTCAGTCTGAGTCAGGTGGCTTAGACACACCTGTGGTAATACCTGTTACTTAGAAAGTAGTAACCTCTGAAATATTATTAAAATTATTAGCTGTTTCTGTTATGACTACAAATATTGACCACGTCCTTCCTTATTTAAGTTTCAAATTAAAATCTTTTAAGGGACAGTTCGCCCATAGTTGAAAATTCAGTCCTTAACCAAGGAGTCAGGGTGAAGTTTCGTAGTCCACAAAACATTTCTGGTGCTTCACAGCATTTATGCATTCAGTTGAACTGCTTCAGTAGCTGAGAGGACTTGTTTCAAAAAAAGGTTAACCAAAAAATATTATTTCCACCTTTTATGAAGCTGAAATCTTGACACTTGGTTTGAGCAGGTAGAGCTCTATGGGGTCATTATTACTGTTTTTGGGGTTGCTTTTGTGGACTACGGAACTTCACTTGGCTTTGAACCTTGTCATTGAAATAATGACCGAATTTACATTTATAGGTGAACTGTTCCTTTAAGACGCCATGACAAAAACTCACCCAGGACTGTTGCTCTACTATCATCAGCAATAGTTTTTTGAAACATTATTAATTCATTTAATTTCATTTGGAAGTGTCACCAATGTTCTCCACCTTGTACCTGATAAGAAGTCCGTCGCCAAGGCCTGCTGCTGGTCAAGTGAGTGTGGCCACACCTCTCCCTGTGGCTCTTGGCGCAACGCAGATGTCTGTCCCCCCGGGGTCAGCTTACAACCTGCAGTGACAACATGGATCATCGATCATTATTTGCACTTCCTCACTGGTGACGCGCCGCACATGTGTTATTCAATAACGCGAGGCTACTAAAATCCACGGGACAAAAATCCACGCACACACACTCACAAATGACTCACACATAGGCATTTATAAAACATCAACACTTCTATACAGTTCATCCTATCACGCATAAACTGCCTGCAACACATGCACATGCACCTGCACTCTCACCTGCCAAATTTCTTGCCAAAAGCAGATCTCCCAGTCCCATACAACTCAACATTCAGTGGTGCTTGCCATGTACAGCTCAGTGCCTCTGTCTCTGTCTGTCTCCACTGCAGCCTCAGCTGGCTCTGAGCTACTAACACTGTGTACCCCCAGTAACACGCACACACACACACACACACACTCAAAACGCCACAAAAAGAGACGCACACACACACACACACACACACACACACACACAAACACACACACAGACACACACACAAGAATGCGATCACAGTCGGGGAGTCTGGGTTTGGCGTGACGTTTCACTGTCTGTCTGGTCCAGGTCCCAGGCCCCGCCAGCTAGCGCCTCCCCTCGCACTCAGACATTCCCTCCCTCTCTACTCCTGTAGTCACCCTTCAACTCTTGTCCCAGTCTCCAACCAGAGATCCTGCCTGGACAGCAGAGGCCAGAACCCCGACCGGCAGATTTAATGTGGCTTTTTGTGTGTGGGAGGTAAAAATCGAAAGGGGGAGAGGAGGAAAAAAAGATGGCGAGGGAAAGGCAGACGGAGGGTCAGAGAGAAAGATGAAGGGTTGAATGGAGGAAAGCAGGGGAAGGGGAGAAAAACAGGAAAGAGGATTTATAGAATGAGGGAAAAACACTGGAGTGATGAATGTAGGGAAGCGAACAAAACGGAAAAATAGCAAGGAAGTGCGACAGAGGCGTAACGAATGGAGGGGAGGAGCAGAGGAGAGAAGGAGGGAGGCACCGATGGCTACCCTCTCCAAGCAGCATTCATGGAGGGTGACAGTGAAGCAAACAGACAGGACGCCACCCAAAGTCACAAACGCATTCATGTATCAGACACACACAGGGGCCATGGCAGGGTGTGTATTGTCTGTCTCGACAGGATGCAGAAAACACTCCGTCGGCAGGGTCACCGATTGATTCAAAACACTCGTGGAGCGTCACTCGTCCTTATGGTCTCGCACTTGTGTGTCTGCCTTGTAAACAAGAATTTGGGGAAATAACAAGAGACTCTCAAGGTCACAGCATAGCCGCCCTGCATGGTTAAAGTAGCCAAAATGAGTGCACATAAATGCACTGAGCATTTTCTGGTCTTCTTGGTTAAATCAGTGAAGCAAAAAAAACAAAAAAAACAGGCGGATGTTTCCCCTGCTGTGCTGCTCCGCTGTCCAAGGTGCTGAAATCAGACTAAGCAGCTTTGAAAGGGCAGTCAGGGGCACTGGAATGAAAACCTCTAATATGTCTCCCTATTTCCATTTTCACCCCTGACAAAACCACTCGGGTTGACTCGGGTAATGTTATTTGCAGCTATGACCACAGGGTGTTTTTGTATTGAGGGGTAGAGAGGTTACACAAATGCATAACCTCAAAGCTGGTAGCTGTCTGACAAGTCCCCATCACTCAAAGAAAACATCTCTTGGGCTAAATTAGCAGTCAGAATTGAAACAACTAGAGTTTAAGTAGATGCCTGGTATAGTGGTTCATAAAAGACCATCATTTCAGTTGATAATTATAACACTGTACAGTAGTTAATTGCAGAGGTCTGGGAAATGTAGTAAAAATTGCTCCAATATTACCCAAAAGGACATGAAACACATGCAGTCAGCTAGTCATGCTAGTCCTAGTCATGAAAATTGCGATGCGAAAAAAATATCATTCCAACCAATAATATTGAAATCGTAATATCTGTCAAAATAATCACAACATGATATTGTGACCATAACATGCAGCCCTATTTCCTATTTTTGTCTAACATATCACCACACAGTGCTGCATGTCATGCTTTATGTTAGCCTCTCTATACATGGGATGGCTTCATAACATTGTTCAAGAAAACACAGTGGTCTTCTACATTGGGATACAGATTGCAAATGAGAATTAAAATGCATTTTAGACATGTATTTGCTGAGTCTCTCTCTTTGTTTCAGTTGGTTCAGTCATGTTTGCATTTGTACTTCTACCACGTGAGTGGCTGAGGCTCCATGTGTCAAACATTTGTATACTGTTTAGCAGCAGGAATGACATTTTTTTTCTGTAGAATAACCCAGAAATTCAGCATAGGTCTGGTTCCTGTAGCAAAATCCCTATGAGATTGTTCAATTGGATTTTGGATTATTGCAGTAAACAAGTTTGTGACTTTCTGTTCAGAAAGTGAATCCTCACAAGTGAACACCACTTTTATTATCTTCTAAGTGTCTATGCGTCCGTGGAAGTAAAAAGCTAATGTTAAGCTGTAAGTGGCCTACATTATGGTCATAAGACTTCACATCAACATCAACAATTTCAAACGTATCATTACATTATACTTTACACACTGTACTATAAATTGATCAATTAATAAGTTAGAGTTAGAATAGCTTGTAACCAAAGTTATCTGTAGTCCCATACAGACACTTGTTTAGTAACCACGTTTTTCAGACACATAAGAGCTTCATAATTAAATTGTGGGGTATTTACTGAGGTATCTTGTGTTGTGTAATAAAACATGAAAGTCTCTTAAGCTTGTGTTGACCACAGACCTTATTTCAGGCCTCAAACTGAAAAACTAATTCTAAAAACCTATTGACCTCGAGAGGAGGGAACTTATTTCTGGATTTGAAGACTGATTCAACTTTTAGATACAAGTTTAGACTTTCATCCAGCCAGCTTTGTCTAATGCAGTCTCACTGAAGTCACTTAAGTCAAAGGAAAACGGAGGCACAATCTCTGCAGACACCCTTTTGTGTAGAGGTGTGGAATCTTATTGATTATAAGATACACTGCGATGTGGATGTAGAAGATTTTGCATCGATGCAGGGACAGAGCAGAATAAAGACCCTGCAGCTTATGTTGATTGTTGATTGTCTGGCCTAAACTGGACGATAGAGTTACATCACAAGTTTGCTCCCATGCTTTGAATTGTGAGCAGACATTAGGCTAACGTGACTTATGTAGGAAGTACATCGGAGGGAGGAAGAGATCATCCGCGAGTGATAACAAAAACTCGACCAACTATTTTTTAAATTGGACCACTCGGGGCACATGTCAGATTTTATTAAATTGTGGGACGCACGAACTGGACGAGACCCACACTGAGCATGAATTCTGCCTCACAACAATTACTAAACACATTTTTACCTGAAGCTTATGTCTGCAACTGTTATAGCAAGCCCAGCTAATCAGCCCAGATCTGAGGAAGTGCTGTCAACTTTGCTGTCCAACTCTGAGAGAGGTGTGGTGCAGCAGAGACGATAAATGCCTTATCTTAAAGCTGCCATGTGAAAACAATATTCTTGTAGATTACAACAATTGTATAGGGCACTGCAGAAGGATCAATGTCTTGTTTTTGTAATGTTTATGTATCAAAAAGATCCTGCTATTATTTTGGAGACTGCTGTAGCATAAGTATTGGATGGACTTTATGAATAATAGGGGAATTTAATCACATGTGACCCCCCCTCCTCTGTGACCTCCACTGGTTTCCTATTGCGACCCACATCCGAACATACCTCCAAACACTAGTCAGACAACACACCCCAGCGCAAGTGCTTCGTCCTACTACATCAGCTGGCTGGCTGGTACCGCCATCGCCGAGAGCAAAAAAAGCTCGCTCGGCAAACTCGCAACTCTTCTTGTCTTCTTCTGGCGCTTCAGTGGCGAAAACGAACTCCCGACCAATGTCAGGACAGCAGAGTCACTCACCATCGTCCGCAAAAGACTCATTTGTCCAGACTACACCTCGACCCTGCATAGCATGACCCCCCCCACCCAAAAAAACATATATGCACTTGTATGTTCTTACCCTTAGCACTTAAATCAAAGCACTTATGCACTTAAAGGTATCCTTCATAAATAGCAGCTACTATGCTCGAGTGCTTGAAAATTGTTTCTGTTTGATCTATCAGTTTCCTTTCATATATACTGGAGATTATCATTACTATCTGCATCAGACTGGCCCTAAACTAACCTTCTGTATTTCATCCGCTGTGAAACAATGGTATTTGTAACATTTTTGGCTTCAGCTTTTTTTTGGGCCCTGTAAATGCAACTGTGCCTGAGGCCTTCCTCTGGCTCAGACAAATTTCGGGATGGTTCAGTTCAGTCCACGACAGAAAATTTCATGCTGAGTTATTCTCTCCACGCTGCACTGTGTTTAATGTACCAGCTATGAACTGCTCAGCCTAAAACAGGGAGGAAGGCTAACTGTGATGCACTACATGTGAGCATGTGTATGTCTATATGAGGTTTTTCTTTTTGGAACATGAATTGTTCCTCATACTGCAGTTGAGTCAGACCCCGACAGGAGGCTCATTACAGTGTCAGCATTCATCACGACTACTTGACCTTTAACAACCGTCTCTTTACAGACCAGAGGAGATAATCACTGCTGGGCTTCTGTGGTAACACTAAACTTTGGCAGGACCTTTTTGTTTTTACTTTTTACGTTGCAAATTATGTGGGATACAAGTTTTTTTTTTGGGGGGGGGAATGTGAAATAACATAATGTGTATTGAGCTAAGAACTCAAATGTATATTTTGCGATCAACATGACATTGCCTGCTATGCAACAAACAAACCCATCGCAAACTAACAAATTCTTGAACATGACAAACAGGCTAACTAGGTATCACACAGACAGAAAGCCTTGAAGTCCACACAAGACAAATATCTACAGATACAATGAGGGAGTATCGATGTAAAATGACAGCCTGTGTAAGTAAAAAAACATCTGCCATAAAAAATGAACTCATGAAGGAATAATATAGCATTTGCTTCCAATTGATTACATTGGTCACTGGTCTCGAAATCTGAAGGCTGAAAAAATAAAGGGCTGACTGACGATCCAGTCACGAGGAAACGTGTGGGGGGGATAAAACCATCCCTCATGTCAAGTAACCCCAATTAACTAAGTTGAAGAAAAGGAGTTAACCTTGGCCTCTAGTATGCAACACCACAAAAGTGTGACTTGTGCCACGAAGAGTTAGATATCAGATCCTATGTTTAGTGACGGCAGAATTTTCAAATTACGTAAGAGCTGCTGCTGGGGAGGTGGGGGTGCTGACCTCCGCCTGAGGACAACGTGTTGCAAGACAGACTGGAGCAGCTATCAGTCTGGCGGGTGAACTTTATCCGTGTGAGATGCATCTGAGGACACACTCACACACTCGTGCGTGCTCTGCTGCAGCTACACTAATGCGGACAAACACATGCGCGTACACCCACGCACACACACCAACACAAGCGCACAGTAACCAAACAAACACACTCATGTTCAGAGAGAGGCACAGACACAACATGAGGGCAGCCAGACAGCCAGACCCCACGCTCTGTGGACACATGGCTGACCTGAGAGAATAAAAAGGATGAGCATAGCTTCAAATGAACACACACACACACACACACACACACACACACACACACAGTCTCTCCTAATTCTACTTTTTTAAGGGACATGCTGTAGAAGTGGCAGTGGATCCCTGTGAGGCTTGTTCTTCTGAGGACAGGCAACAGATTCAGGATCAGCTGTGGAGGTGGTGCAGGGGTTAGTGGAGGAACGCTGCCACTCAATCTTTGTTAGGATGACATTCTCACCATCTGAGAATGTCTGAGCATGACTCAGACTTACAGTCCACTTTCTACTCCAGTGACATTCTCAGCACCAGATTGCACCATAAAGTCATCTCTTTTTTGCTCACCTTGTTAAATCCAGAAGGAAGTGATTTGGAAGTACAAAAACACTGAGTCACAAGTCTAGTGATGTTTACAGACTGTACCACACAAGAGCATATTTTTGGGTTCCTGTATTCGGTGACTCATTTTATAGCTGCGCACCAACCTGCATAAAATAAAATTACAATAATACGGTTACAAATGTCATCAGCAGGTAGTTTTCCATCTGGCAGCCTGGAGTTATTCTTTAGCTAATTACCAAATATATTCCTTCAATCACCCAACCAAAGGTTTAGCTTATCAAACCTCGATTGTTGCAGCTCTGAACCCATTTTCCTTTCGAGGGTAGCTTCACCAAATTCATCAATTAAAGTGTGTTTCCAGGTTTTGGGGAGTGCTATTGCTCATGTGAAAAAAGTAGCATTAAGTTTTTTGTTGCTCCAGAGGAAAATGCTTGTAATTTGCCTCCACTGATGTCATAAAGTGGACAAGGTGATCCGTGGGCAATGTAGGAGCCAGGTTTTGAAAACTAGGAAGATTGCGTGGAATTAAAAAAATGCACCATCTCTGCTTATTCTTCTTATTCTTATTCTGCCTATAATGAGTCCAACATGGTTTCATTACCCACCACGCAGTGGGCAATTTATCGGGCAGCTTTTTTAACATATTCAGTAGTACCTGTAAACACACTTTAATGTGTGGTTTTGGAGGAGCTCCTCTTCAATACATTTAACCTAATCTAATAATAAAAGCCACGCACACACAGGAGTCTTCTCATCCTAGCTGACTGGCCCTCTGCTGCCGTTGGTGTAGGGCTTGTTATACTGAACTATGCTGGAATATATTATGACTGAGCCCACCAAACTCAAGGAGAATCAGAGGATTCAGTCTGTACATGTGCACATAGTCCAGAGAGGAGGTCTAATCAGGTAAAGTAATGTGTAATTAAGAGTGTTTCTCCCCACTTCTGTTCTCTTCATATGTATTGTTTCAGGTTAATGCAATCCACTTTTAGCCCTGCTAAAGCTAAAATCACCACGCGTCAAACAGATGCCTGTAGAAGACTGTGCCTACTCACCACCAATGCAACTACTGGTCTCAATTTTTCTGTTTGCCATTTGAATAGTTACAGAGTAAGTATTTCTTTTTCCACGCTCAAAGAAAAAAAGAACTGAATAAAAATGAATAGATGTGAGAGATATTATAGTTAGAGAACAGGGTCACGTGCTGAGCCTTTAGAACTGCTGCTACAACAACATGAAAGGCTAAACACTAACACAGTCAATCAAAGGAGCAACTGTGATGTTCTACTACTCAGATGGCTGGAGTGACCCTGTGCCAGGCCTGGCCCACAACAATGGTCACTAACACTAAAACCAACAGCACATCAACACAGTTATTCCATATTCATTTTCTTGTTTAACACCCTCGCCCAATCTACTTTGCTATTTTTTTCATGCAAGTACGAAGCTACCATCAATAACACAGTTTTTACACATTAATAGAGTTCCAGAGCTTCAGTGGGCGATGCATCCCCTTGTTGTTGGTAGGTTTTTACTGAGAATGATCAGCAGGGAGTTTTGGGCTTCACTGACAGTAGCTTCACAGAGATAAAAAAAACAAAAAACCAAGTGGAAGTGATTGAACAGTGAAAATAATTTGCCAACAAGCAGTAGAGTGGTGCTTTGAAAATTTTCATGATGCTGAATTCCTCATGTGAGCTATACAGTACAGGTAAGCGACTCGCCCACCCAACACCCAATTGTTTTTACTAAGCCTTTTATTCTATTTTATTTTTAATGCTGGCTAATATAAGAGAAAAGTCTGTAAAGTGAAACTCCATTTAACATCAGCTCACATCACAATGTTTACTCTAAAGCAAGCTCTTCACTGGCTTATCCCAAACTGGACTATATGATACACATTACAGTTCTGACGTCAAGCCTGGCATCGCCTCGTTCACGCCTTTCATTTATTCTCTCAGCTGATTGATAGCCCGTGGGCTAGTCTCCGTCCTCTGTGCTCCTCTGCCCCGCCCTGCTTTCTCCTAGATGGGGTAGATGAACCACACTGGCTCGGTCACAAACCTCCAAATCAATTTACTTTATTTGTTCATCGCGACAGCTTACTGCGAGTAAGCTTAATACCAAACCTGGCTGTTTTTCAATGTATTTCTATCCCAGATTTTGCATGGCGCCCTATGGTTTGCTTTACCTTAACCGTCTAATCTAGGATGAGCTGGCAGGATAGGCTGGAATCCTGCAGCTGTCCTCCAGCTGACCCCAGCCTCCCCTTGCCCCTCTGCCTCAGCCTCAGCTCCTCAAGCTGGGGTAGACACCATGAACTGGCTGGGTCAGGGCTGCTGCACCACCACAGGCGCACAATGACGGTTCACAGGGAGGACAGGACAGCTTGCAATTCTCTGAGACGATGAATATTCAGAGAGTCCTGTTGATTCAGCCACGACACAGTATTAATAATGTTCTTTGAATAAGGTTGAATCAGCAGTAGTTCCCTTTCAGTCGAACTTTACCTGAAACTGTCCTCGACAAACTTAAGATTCTGGATGTACTAGGCTTTGGAAACTAATTCTGGGGCCTCATTAAAGAAACCTCTGAAATAATATGAATGAAACGTTACTCAAAATGTAAATGTTGGATAATCTTACACTAACTAACTAGCCTGTTGGAGAAGCTAACATCGATATTAGTCAGTTGGATAAAGGTATCATCTAGGTTAGCCTGTTCGAGAAGCTAGCAACTAAGTTAGCATGAGCGAGACGCTAACACTGATGTTAGCCTGTAAGCTTTCCATTTCCTGGACTATGTACTGATGTATACTGTATATCCTCTCCTTCACGACACAATAAATACCTACAACTCATTGAATCAAAAACTAAATGCTTGATTTTTGTTGGCCTTTACAGCAAACTAGCTAGCCAGTGACCAGTGAAGTGAAACAAATCGTTTGCATGGATAGAGGCAGTCTTGTGTACATTCTTACCACATATATGGACATAACAGGATGAGTGATGAATGACAGAATTTAACTCAGAAACGAGGACAGGACTGCCGTGAGTTGAGGGGTTGCTTCAACGTTCGAAACTTGATTTTTAGGACAAGCAGTAAGGAAACGTTTCTGTAATAAGGCCCCTACTGTCTGTTTCAGTGTCATGGTATGGGAACTGTATTTACCTATAAAACATCTCATAGTGATTATATGAGAAATACTAAAAAGAATTCATTTAATAACACAGTGTACAAACTGAAAGTGAAATGACAGAGTAAAAGGAAGAGTATGAGGTGCAAAGGCATGGTGAGGTGAGATGCGTCTTGGGTAAAACAGATCTGGAGAGGGGATTAGAGGAGCTGAAGGACTCCAACAGCGTCTCTGAGTGTATGTGGGGATGCCGTCAGAAACAACAGTATGGCATTAACCAAGCCACATTTTGAAGGGTTTTCCCTTGTATTCTAGTATTCCTCAAGGAATTTCCTAACCTCTTAACTTCCTGAGCACTGAGCATTCTTACAGTGGTTCTGTATGCTCTGATTTATAATTATAGAGGACACCGTGGCCTTGTTTCACTTAATCCAGCATGCAATCCAGCCAATGTTAAACTTTTTGAAATGTGCCACATATGGACTTGACATATATGGACAATACAGCTCACGTCACCAAAATGCAAATGTCCACATTAACAGTATAAAGAGGATTCTGTGAATTCCGATGTTGTGGTAGTGAATATGAGAACAGGTGTTGATACTGCAACAGGCAGAGAAAGTTAAAATCCAGATGTTAAGCCTGGTTGCCATAATGGAGAAATACAAAACATATATTCCAAAACTGGACTGGCAGCCCACATCAGTTTTGTCAGGTGTTGTGCCCATTAGGTCTGGGTACCGGTACCAATACCGATACCCTCACTTCGATACCAGTTCCTGTATTAATTCTAACAAAAAGAAAATGACATAACGCATTACAGTACAAATCTTTTTTACTTTTCAGTATTGGTATTTTTCCACTGCAAGCAGTTTTGTTACAGAGAAAATAAACAATACATAATTTTCAGTGCAAAAGAAAACTTGCAAACAAGTGACAAGTCAACGTCTAATGCTCATTGCTACATACTGAGGACCTTTTCACTTGGCAGTCTGCTAGCTGTCTGCTTTCTCAGGACACAGACAAGCGCACTCCTAGCTGATGGTGTCTACTGTGAGGAGAAGATAAACATAACAGTGAACGTTAGGTGAGCTGTTTAACCAGCCGACCCAATTGATGAGCACATCTTTACAAGATAAGCTTTATCTGTTGCTGTCAATCTCTAGTTAGCGTTTGATTTAGCGAGCTACATAGCCATAAAATAAAGCTACACACCAATATCTTAACTTAGAGTTACACACCGAAATCCGGTGTTGGAGGTTTTGGACGCACAGACTCTGTAACGTCCACAGGTGGACTGAGAGAAAGATGGCTTCGGTCCGCTCTTCCTGCAGTCAAGCACGGAGCAACTTTCTGCTCTTAAATTGATTCCGTGCATCATCAAAGTAGTCGTGTTGCCGGCTTTAGCATTGATGAATTTTTTTCATAAATTGCATTGCTGAAGATCAGTCATCAGTCTTGCTAAAATGGAGCCTTTTGACCACAGTGGCATTTTTTAACCGGTTTGACGACACACACAAAAGTTCACAACACAGATACATGTGAACCCCGTCTGTGGGTGTAACCTCAAAGCGTCTCTGGTAACTCGTATGTATTTTTCCTGCATGCCGCAATCACGTGTAACGTTACAGCCATTCACCGGCAGCATTATCAGATCTTGATCACGTGATTATCCTCTGGGCACTGAAACTTGGCACCGAAAGACGAGGCATATTTTGATACCGGTGCTACCTAAGCATTTCGGTCGGTGCCATAAAAGAACCGAAGTTCGGTACCAAGCCCTAGTGCCCATTGATGGCTACTTTAACTGTCTGGCTGGCTAGATATCCAGCTCCATCCATGACAGTCAGCAACTGTTGACAACAGTGTTTGACACTGATCAATAAGTCAACTTGCTAAGTTATTGTGCAACGACCCCAGCACATGCTACCCCAAATTTGGAGTCTCGTGAAACTGGAAGTTTGGCGGAATGAATATGTAACTTGCTTTGTTACAAAAGGAAAGACAATCCCTCCCCAACAAGAAAAGGGCGACCAGCGACCAGTGCCAGGCTGAATGAATGACTTGAAACAAAATAGTGACTCACTGTGTGATTGTCAGGCTAGAAATGCATGCTATCAACAAACATTTGGCGTTTGGTTGTGTTGGCATGTAACCATCTTATGATTAATGATCTCACTGTACATGCAGCACCACAGGGAGGATCTCTCTGGGTGGTTGCTGGCTGTGCATAAACAGCAGTATTGGTCTTGTTCATGTTCAAGGAGAAGTGCTCCAAAATGTCAACCATTTTGTTTGTAATAAAAATGAATGATATGGTAAAAAAAAAAAAACAACCTGATCACTACCATTAACATTATCAACATGTTCAGTATGTTCAATATGTTCAGAATGTATGTGTATTGCAATAGTTCTTCCAGAAGGTTGTAGTACAAGGAGAGCACTGGTTTTTGTATTCATGCACTCTCTTGAAAGTTGTTATCTTACACTAGGGCTGTCAACAAATATTCTAAATTTGAATATATATTTGAATATTAAAAAAAAAACGGAAGAACGTCATTTTGGAGCAATTTTGACAGCCCTATCTTACACATGAAATCAAAGTCAGTATGGTTATGGTTAGCGATGACAACGACATGCTGCACCCTTTTCCCCAACACTTCATCTAACAGTCATTAGGCAGTGCATGTCGATGTGTTCTGACGGAGTATCTTTGGAGGGGATGGGATCTTTTTACCAGGATAGTTTCAAAGTCTAGTTGTTCACGGCTGTTGTTTTTTTTTCTCCAAATGACTGCCTCTATGGTTAAACAAAGAAGGCTTGAGTGTTGTTTAAAACAGAGAAGACTGAGGAAGATTAGAGATGCAGTGATGGTACAGATTCAGTGCGTGAGAGGGTGATGTGCATTGACAGGCAGTAGAGAACCAAGGTGTATTGGATGTGACAATGCCTTTCTAATGTGTGTGTGTGTGTGTGTGTGTGTGTGTGTGTGTTCATATATCTGCAAGCGGTGAGTGGTTGATGGGACCTGCAGGTATCTTAAACAAAACACATAGACCCTTCCTCTCTTTCCAGGCCTCATTTCTTTGAATTCCAGCCCACTATGTCATTGTTTTTTTCGACGCCTCCTCATCCTTGCCTGAAAACAACCCTTACACGTGTCTGTCTAGCAAGAGAAAACCGATAGAGGCAATCCCTGTGAGTCTATTTCAATCCCACCGTAACTTTCTCTTCACCTCCTTTACGTTGATCTTTGTTGATTTTTATTGGCAGGATTAAGGAGTTTAGCAAACGCAAAGGATTTTCTGACTATCCTCTGTATTTTTGTTCCCTCGTATTTGCATTTCCAGCTGTCACGTTTTTCTAGCACTCCTCCCTGTCATGCATCACAATTCATGTTACTGAGCCGAACAGGGGGCTGCAATTAACTCCCGCCAGCAGGGATTTTGCAGTCAGTACCTGTCAAAATCAACAGATGAAGTGAACAAGTGCACATTTCAATGTGCAGTGGAGAGTGTAGAGATCACTAGTTGCCCATGTTAATGTTTCCCGTCCAGAACATTTCACATTTTAAAGCTCAGAGGCAAGTCTGAGGCCGTAATGCTCTCTCTCTCACACACCCTCACACTCTCGCTAACACACACACTCTCCCTCTCACTCTTAAACACATACACACACACTTTATTCTGACATCAGAGCAAAGGGTGGACATTTACTCATACAAATACACAATCATACAGTATGTGCGGATACACAGACATATGTATTCACAGTGTAACACACACACACACACCTTCACATGTGAGAGAGGCTCACGCAGATGAAAAGCTTTCTGTCTCCACAGAAGACATCAGGGAAGGAGGAATTAGGTCTTTCTCCCCGCTTGGGGATTAAAGTTGCATCATGAATATTTAAAGGAGATTTATCCGGCATTTTCTACCAAATCACTTCTTCAAGTAAAACAGGATGACAGCGTGAGTTTATCAAATTATACCAAGATGGTGATGTGCTGAGCTAGAAAGTTGGCCGTCATGGTTTTTCATTCAAATAAAAGGAAGGTGACATTTGAAAAGCAGGCAAGGACGAGTTAGACTTTTCAATGGCACATTAAAAATGTCTGTTTTTCCAACAAGTATCCAATGATTTCAGAGAAAATTAAGGTTTGAAGGTAAAGTGTGTAGAATTTAGGGGAATCTATTGGCATAAACTGAATATAATATTAACAATTATCTGGTTAGTACCATCAACTAAAATGAAGAACCCTGTTTTCATTGCCTTAGAATGAGCCGTTCATATCTACAGCAGGGGTTGGCCCTCTTTCACAGAGTTCACCATCTTACACTGTCATGCTTCTACAGTAGACCAGAATGGACAAACCAGACACCAGCTCTAGAGAGGCTTTTCCCATTTTTTTGATACAATCTGCAACCACACAACAACATTAAATGTATTTTGTTTTAAGTTACACCTCATGAAAATCCAAAATCCAGTATCTCAAAATATAAGCATAGAACACAAGACCAATCAAAAAAAGGATTATAAGTGTTCATTTATGCACTCAATACTTAGTTGGAGCTCCCTTTGCACGAATTACTGCATCAATGCAGCAAAACCAGTTACTAGTCCTGCTGCAAAAGGAAATCACCATCTCTATACATAGATGAGAGATGCTGAATTCCTTTTCCAGCAGGACTAAAACTACTTGTAACTGGTTTGCTGACCATGGTATTATTGTGCTTGACTGGCCAGCCAACTCGACAGACCTGAACCCCATAGATAATCTATGGGGTGTTGTCAAGATGAACATGAGAGATGCCAGAACTGTGAAAGAACTGGAGGTGCTGAGAATGCTAGGAAAGTAAACTTCAAACTTGTAATGTAATGAAATAAAAGTTTAGAAAAGGCATTACTTATAAATGAAATTCAAGAGGACTACATATCAGTGCAAGTACACAGCCCAGGACAGGAGGGATCTACAGCAGCTGATTAAAACCAACCAGAACATCACTGAAACCATCACAGTGAAGTGAGATGTCTGCACAGAGCCAACAGATACTAAAAGACAACACCCACCCAGTCACAGTGTTTTCACCCTGCTGCCATCTGATAAAAGAAAGTATCTCTTTTATGTATGTAGCTTAAGGAATTACCATGGGCATTTTGGATTGACAGAGCGTCTCGAGCACATCAACAAAGTGAGAAAAACAAGAAAATCCAGGCAGAGGGCTGCAGGGCCTCTGCAGATACAAGACAGTAACACGCCTTTTCTCCCCATTCCAGTCTCCCACTCTGTCGGTTTCCGTCTTCTTATGAATTTAACGTTGTCACATCTCACTACATCTAGCCTCCATGACATGCACTGATGTGTTGAAATCAAGTCTTGTGATGTTGGGAATGCAGTGTGCAATGACGCAAAATACAAATAATTTAATATTCCCCTCAAATGCATTCAAAATGTAGTTACGAGCCTGTTTTGCAAATGTGAGGAGCAGACAGGTCAGATATTTGTGTTCAGATGTAGGGAAAGTCAAACATTGTCAATTATGACAATTACATTACTGATACCTAAAAAATCTACTTAAGTACAGTAATGGAGTATTTGTACTTTACTACTCTGGATATTGGGACTATAAAAATTCCAGTTGGCCTGACATTGTGAATATATGTATGTGTGGATCAGCGCTTCCACTATAACAACTGGAGAAATGTATTATCAACTTTTAAAACTTACTTTTAAAGTCTTTAAATGATTTCAATGTGTGAAGCCTTGAATGCTACAGGGAGAGTAAAGAAGAAGCAACAGGATTACAACTGAGACCCAAACTATGTCAGGCAGTGCCAGTGCCACTACTGGTGGCACAGATCCCAGCGAGGCAAAAATCAGCTTAGCAAACGATTTGAAAAGGCTCCAGAGGGTTTTTCATGTCTGAACTGATGTCTATCATTCTTACTTAAGAAATACTGCCAACGGCACCAGTATGGCTCCTCTTACCACCACTTTTGAGGATTTGAGACTAACAAGTACATCACCAAACCTTTTTAAAAAACGACATCTATAAACGGTTAGGTTGTAGCTAATTTAATTTGAATTAATAATCATTTCACTGCGTTATAAACCATCAGTATTTTAAACATCAGTTGCAACAATGAACAACAGCTTAATAAATGGTTCAAGCATTTCAGTGTTAACAGTGAGATAATTGCTAACTTAAAGGGACAGTGTGTAATAGGTCGAGTATTTAGCACCATCTAGCTGTGAGGCTCTACATTGCAACACTATTTTGCTCACCCCTCCCGTCCTGAAGACCTTCCAGGAGCTACGGTGGCCCCGACGGACAAAAAACTCATTTTCAAAATATGGACTCTTTCCCAACGGCGTCGAGTATTTCTACTGATTCAAGTAATGAGGTAAAGATGTAGTTAGTTAGATATTTGTTAGTGATGAGAGCTTTTGCTGAGCTCCCTCTCACTTCCGCAGTCAAGCTAGCTCTGAGCTAAAACGCGTTTAGCCTTACTACGTAGTGCTTTGTGTCCCTCTCAGCAGTCCATAGTTTTTTTTACACCCGGAAAGACATGGCGGCCTCCATAGAGCTTGCCCGCGCTATGTATATTCAGATAGGTAATTCTTCGCTCAGGAGGATATGTCAGATTGTTGGCAGAGGTAATTGTACAACAATGCGGACTTACTTTTGAACGAAGACGTTGATTTGAGTTAATAAATTACTTAAATAGTTACACACTGTCCGTTTAAGTTCGAGCATTTCTTAATGATGGTTATTATACAGTGTAACCAATATCTAGCAGACAGAGATATTCTAACTGGATATGTGACGGTTTTGAGCTGCCGGGGTCACAAAATAAAAAACAGAAGGATCACCAATATCATTAGGATTCATCCTCCGGAGACCATGAATATCTACAGAAAATGTAATAAAACTAAATCAAGAGTTTTTTAAGATGTTTCATTCAGGACCACAGTGGTGGACCAGCTGCACTCTGATAAACTGAGTCAATTATGTAACATCATAATTCAGACGATCAAAAATGTATGAAACCTGCTGCAGGCATTACAGGAGTTCAAGGTCCTCAGATGATGCATGTCTTCACTGTGTGGGCAGATGAACATAATGTACTGCACTCTTGTGGAGGTCCGTCTATGCATTATGTACAATACTCCTCAGATCTCCAACTCGCTCCTATTCCTATTTTTGAATCTTCCCTCCCTGTATATACAGTGGACTCTTTAAGGGTGATGTCGGAGATCAGCTGTTTGAGGTGAGGCTCTCCTGGGGTTGAGATGTCCGTGCATGTAAGTGTGTGTTTGTGGTGTACACTCTGAGCGGCACGGGACAATCCCTACACTAAAAAGCACATCTGCTTACACAAAGGACTTCTCCCTCTGTTTCCCCCCACTACATCAGCCCACCTCAGCTCTAGTTCAAGTAGGACAGGCTGCCCCAACTACACTCTCACAAAGAAACAGACTCATGCTGACAGAGAGGATTGCACAGGTCATGTTGATCTCTAGAGGTTACAGTTTTGTGGATGGTAAAGCCCGAGCAACACTGTTACTCGTCTCAGAGCTGCCCTGCTGGGAGTGGACTCAACCAGGCCAAAGATGTGTTGAAGGGAATTTTAATAGGGCTGAAATGAAGAACTATTTTCATTACCGCTTTCTGTGCTTGCAGGTGTGTGGAACTATGTCAGTGCATGGGGCAGGGCTAGCTTCCCTCCTCTGTGCAGCGACCAGCCTCCCAATTGCATTGTAAGGAAAAAACTGCATAATAAGATAGGACTTTTTTACATTTACACGCTTCAATTTGATGCTGATCCCAATTAAAATCTGGATATAGAGGAATATGTTTAAAAAAGTTTCCATCCACTTGTAAAGAACATGTATATCATAGCAGTCTTCACTTCCAATGATTTCGATCACTCTCATGTTTCTGTGATGAATGGGTGGACCACACAAACTACTTTGTCACAAAAAACCTTCAACCTTTAAAGAAAACTCTGCACACACGAAACAAAAAGCCGTGTGGCCCCAATGAGCAGCAATTTGTTTGGAGTAGAGAAGGTGAGGCATTTAACACAAAGAACACCATAACTACATTCAAGCATGCTGCTGGTAGTATTATGAAAGTAAATGAAATAATGCAGAAGGAAGATCTCCAAATTCTTCAGGAAATCCTAAAATCATCAGCAGAAAATTGGGTCTTGGGTGCAGTTGGGTGTTCCAACAGGACAATGATCCCTAACAAACATCAAAAGTGGTAGAGGAATGGATCAATCAGGCTAGAATTGAGGTTTTGGAATGGACTTCCCAAAGTCCTGACTTGAACCCTAACTAACCCTAACCCTAACATGTGGACTGAAGAAAAAAGTCTCTGCCAGGAAGCCAACAAGTTTAGTTGAACTTCACCGATTCTGTCAAGAGGAGTGTTTAAACATTCAGCCTGAGGACTACCAGAAGTGTGTCGATTACTTTTAAAAAGCTAAATTAAAGTGAAAAGAGCCATTTAACCAAATATTAGAAATGCTGATTAGTCACTTTTTCAGATGTGTAATAAATTCATTTCTGAACCAAACTCCATGAAGTTTTTTGTGACGAAGCATGTATGTGTCTCAGAAAAATGAGAGCTGTAGAAATCACTGGAACTGAAGAATGCCATGATATACATGTTCTTTGGATGTTAACTTTCGACTGCAACATGTTCTGCTGAGTACCATTCTTGTTATATCTTTATTCAGTTGATTTTTCTTTCCCATTTAATGACTCAGTTTACAAAATGTAAGACAGCAATGAAAAACACACATTGGGTTTAGTGCTAATCAGCAAATGTTAGCATGCTAACAGGCTAAATTAATACAGCGAAGACGTTAAACACCATATCTGCTACACATCAGCATGTTAACCTGCTTAACAAGTTAAGTTAAGCTGATGTTGATGAACCGTAGTTTAATGACAGCTATCGAAAATGTAGATGAGCCTCTGTCATGCTATCGCTTTCGACTCAAGCCTTTTATGCATGGAACCTGACAGTCAGCCACTGATTTTTGAAGAGGAGCTACTGTATAAAATACTGATAGCTGGCAAACATCTTCAGAGAAGGCAGACTCCCCTTCATTTCCTTTTCTATGAGTATTTTTAAGCCATGGAGAGAAGGCAAAATTACTGCTTTTTTTCTTTTCCTCTTTTCAAAGAAATGAGAGAGTAACAAAGAAATCTTTTTGTAACCAGAAAGGCACATCTCTCAGAAGGAATAGAAAACCTTTTCCCTGCAGCACGCACTAATCTCTAAGCTTTGCAGTGTAAAAACCCACTGCCTCTAAAGGTTACAGCCAGGATGACTAGGCGCCTTGTTCTCTTCAAAAAGCTGCTAAGATATAGGAATATCTGAAAAGAGGAAATAATGCTGCATATAATATAAAAGGCTGCGAGGGACAGGAATAGAAAAGGAACTACGAGAAGGAAAAGTACAGCAGTTAGACATTAGATTGGAGGTTAAGTCCAGGTTGGTTAGAAGAAGAAAGAGAAACCAAAAGCCAGGTAAGTGTGTGTTATATATTGGTTTATTAGCACAAGGTGCAGGCAGACAACAGAGAGAGGCACGTCTATAAAAAGGGACACTCCGAGAAAAGAACACATCAAACTGGCTGGCTCTGAATGTGGCACATACTGTATGGGATGTTTCTATGCATCTAAAAACATTAAACATTCAACATGTATAAGTAACACAAAATAGAAAGAAAAATCTGCTCAACCTCTGTTGTGTCTGCAGCTGACCTTGACTTCTGACCCCTGTTAATATCTCTAAAGAGGGCTTCAATAATCTCGTGTGTGTATGAAAGGATCGGAGGAGGATTACACGTGTTACAGTGAGTGGTGCTCTGCCTGCTTCAGTACAGTGACAGATGGAAATGTGTTAAAGTTACACTCTTCACACTTTGAAATTTCATTTTATTAAGCCAATGCCGTAAAGGAATGAAACATGACTACGTCTCATTCACAAATGTTTGACTGACTGAATGAATTTGTTATCTACACAGTCACAATATACAGCCACAGACACAACAGACATGTAGGCTTATTAGTATGCAAACACAGGGAGTAACTTATATAAATAATCATCTGAAGTATCAGATCGATTGAAGCGAGGACTAAAACCAAACAACATATTACAGTGACGTGGAACAGAAGGCAGCTGAAAGACTACAGGGACATTTCTTACATTGTTTACATATATGATTGTCTACTGAAGGCCAGGCTTTAGGATTTACTTCTACATCGATTTGGTTAAAGAACGTTTTAAAATAGTGCAAAGCAGACGCAGAGTCCAGGTTTCACAGCTCAGGGATTTTCAAGGTTTTTGAGAAGTGACCATCGAAGGGAGAAGAAGTGTTGAAAGCATTCCATTGAAAGACAAAGACAGAAAAAGAATACAAAAAGTCCTTTGGCGGGTTAATACGTGAGGGTTTGTTTGTGTGTGCTGGTTTCCGGGTGTTGAAGGATCCAGCTTGAAGCGTTGGCAACACAGTTTGAAATCTGCCAGACAGGAGGACAAGGGCTCGCTGCTGAATGGTGTTTGTGCCCATGACATTGTGTGTGTGAGTGTGTGTGAGTGAGGACGTGAACTTTTGAACTTACTATCTGCTTCGGTGTGATAGTAAGACAAAGAGGGAGAGAGAGCAGAAGGGCTACAGATGTGTGTGACTTTTTATTTTTAATCATTTGTTTATGCCACCGTGGGCTTTAAAATATGTATAGTTGAAATGATTTTGTATACTGTATACTTTTGTTACTATAGGACAAATTTGCAAATAGTAAGTGATGAGAAAGAAGCAGACAAGTAGAGAACATTTCACTGGACACAGTGGAAATAACGGCAGTCATTCTGACTTCACACAAAAACAACACAACATGACAATTGAATTTCAAATGTGTGTTTGCCCAGCGGAGAGGATCACAGTGTGCCAACGCATTATGTGGAGGAACAGTGTGTGCCGCATGGTTTTGTGTGTGTGTGTGTGTGAGCTTGAAAAACATTTTAAAAAGTTGCTGTAGCTCCCTCAAAGGAACAGTTAACCTAAAAATCTAAACTCAGTCATTATCTACCTGAACTCATGCTCATGGAAAGTCCGGTGAAGTTTTGTAGCACTCAAAACATTTCTGGAACTTCACAGTAAAACAGTATTGCTGCATTCTCCTAAACAACTGGAGTAGCTGGGGACTAGTTTCAGCTAGTGGCAGCTTTGGCATAATCCAAGTCTCAGGAAACCCCAAGATCCCAAATTCATTTGAAAAGACTTTATCTGCAGGCTTTTTAAAGACCAAATCTTCACTGTGGGTGTCAAGCTAATGCACACACCCCATCCTAAGTGCTCAAAACATCGTCCAGGGTGTAAATAACGTCTTTTCATATCAATTTGGGACCTCAGGGCTTCTAGAGACCTGAATTACATTGACGAGCTGTACGGAGTCATTTCATGTTTTTTAGTTGTTTTTTCTGCTTTAAAATAACTCCTGAGCTACTTCAGTTGATTAGGAGAATGCTGCTACACTGTTTTGCGGTGAAGCTCCAGAAATGCTTTGAGGACTATGAAACTTGACTGACTATCCATCAGCATGGTTGAGGGGGCTGTCCGAATTTACATTTTTGGGTATAATGTTCCTTTGAGTGCAATTTATTCCATATCCACACGTGACATTTCGAGCTATGTTCTTCTTCAGACTCGGTTGAACCCACAGAGACGCCATCTTTAAATGCAAATTCTTTTTTGAGATTTTTTTAAAGATGGTGTCTCTGTATGCACAAGTAACTCTGAAGAGGAGCATTGGCTCTGAACGTCGCTTGTGTATAAATAAATTGCATTTGTGGGTGTTACATTGTACAGTCCTTACTTCTTGGTTTTCATTCAATGTAAATTTGCATCTGAATTTGTGGCTATTTTCATTCTCATTTATTTCTTGTCTTGTCACCCTCTATTCATCCAGCACCTGCCTGAACATGTCTTTGGATGTGCACATAAGCATTTCCTCTGTGCGTGTGTGTATGTGTGTGTGTGTGAGTGAGTGATTTCAGTAATGTACATTCTTGTACTCAACCTCAGACTCTATCGTTCACACTGGATCAAAGGAGCCATGAATAGAGATGATTGTGTGTGAATATGTGTGTGTGTTGCACAGAGAAAGAGGGAAGAGGTGCATGGAAGCGTAAGCACAGCTGATTGACAGTCGGCATGGCGATGGAGGTGGGTTCTAGTCCTCTGAAGCATGGGGATTGGGTAAGAAGGAAAGAAGAAGGGAAGACAGAAGTAGGGTAAAAAAAGTGGTGATGACAGCAATCAAGAATACGGGACGGGAGAGTGGAAGATGTAAAAAACAAAAAAAAGGGGCATCAACGAAATAGAATTCATTCAGAAAGAAGAAGTGAAGAAAAAAGTGGCATGAGAAAGAAAAAAGAATAAGAGAAAGGGATAAGGGGGAAAAAGGAAGAAAGCAGGTTAGTCCAGCTGTCATAAAATTAACTCATGGAACAAAAGTCATATACTCAACCAACATGATTTATCTCATTCAACTGCTCGTCATCTTATAAGTGTCAAATATTTGGAAAAATACTCTATATGATACACTTGTCTTAACGTGCCATGCAAAAGGATCGTGCATCAGAGGTGACATGCAGCATCTCAACACAAACAGTACACACTCATACGTACACACATCTGCATTTCCTATGTCAGGATTCAGCTTACGCTCTCAATTCTTTGACCCAGTTTCTACTTATACCGCCTGCGTCCTCTCCCTGGGGTCCGCTGGAATAACAGTGATGAATGGATCCAACGCACCTCGACACGGCCAGATGCTCTATCTACTAAATTAGGCCCACTGAAAAATAAAACATCCCACACTGTACTCTCATTACAGTGTGAGATTTGAAATTAAGTTTAAGCAAAACTTGAACAGATCATCCTTACAGCAGCAGCCTGTCCATTGGACAAACAGACATGCAACAAATGCACTGTAACCACGGTAACACAAGCTACCCATGACATGCGAACGGCCCGGCAGCTAAGCGATGAACATGCCAACACAGACATCTGATTTACATGCCGACCACTCCTCCCACTGTCACCAGCATCCACCCCATCAAGGCCTCCAGTCATCACGAAGGGCCACACTGTACATGATGGCATTGGGCAGGTTTGACAGCTCCATCCTTCCCACAGTACACTTACATCAGATGGTACTCAGTGGAAAATAAAGATGCAGCTTTGCCCGAGGGACACAGAAGCAATTTAGTATCACACCTCCATAAAGTTGGAGGATTTGAGGAAGGGATTTTAAAGAGAGTGATCAAAATAGAAGCAGCAAGGACTGACTTATCCTGACTTTAATGGATCACGCCAAAATCACCGGATATACTCTCCATAGTGTTTTTCTGTGGCCGCTCCCTGCGCAATAAAAACCAAAGCTGCATGTCTTTTTATTGGCATGTTAGCACATATCTTGTCTTCAAAATGAAGTAGACCCAACCCTGATGGCCCTTATTAAGTATTTTCTCAGAGCTACTATGGAGCCACAGAAGACATTACACGTTCACCATGTTTTTCACACGTGTCTTCGTTGATTCTAACCATGACAGGTTAACTGACCTTCATGTGTATTACCACTGGACTACTAACTCGAGTCATTGGTAAACATGCAGTACATATCCAGTGGGGTCTAAAAGTCTGAGACCACACTGAACATTGACATAAACCTGGAAATATTCAGAAAGTTGGAAGGTTTTTTTCAGTGTAAATCATGGCTAGTCTTAACCAAGAATCAATACATGGAGCTCAGTTCCCTGAGAGATAGAAAAGCAACTTCATTACAGATCCAGCATTGACTAAATAAACAACACAAGACTCCAATCAGCAGTCACCCTATCAGAAGAAGGCTGTCCTGTAGAGTCTCAGGGGATGATGAGCAATTTCTGAACTCTTCTCAGGAGCGATACAGGGACAACCAGCAGAGGTGGGCTAAGAAATACGAGAATTTTTACAGTGGATAATGAAAAAAGGCCTATTTACTAATGAATCACAGGGATAGATTAGTGTCAGTATCAGAAGGGTCTATGTCAGGAGACAGACAGGAGAGACAATGATACCACAGTGTTTCAACCTACAGTGAAACACGGTGCTGGAAGATTCAAGTCTGGGGCTGTTTTCAGACTGCTGCACAGAACTGACTCCACCCTGACCGAGGAGGAGCACCACTCCGTTCTTCAGAGACATGCTCCACCCTCTGGTTTGATCTGCCATCTTCATACTGCGGCAGGATAATGAGCCCAAACACCTCAAAGCTTTGACACAACGACTGGAAGACGCCAACTATAATTCAACATTTACGGGGACACTTGAAGTGTGAGAAAGCCAAAAGGCCTCTGTGACATCACAAGAAGCTTTGTGGAACACTGTGAGATCAAGCTGCGACAACATGAGTCAGCAGGTTTAACAGTAACTTGTGGAGTCCGTGCTGCTTGAGTGCATGCGGTCATTAACACAAAAGGGGGACAAACCAAGTACTAAGATATTCTGAAAACATTCAACTCCTTACGCAAACTGTTAAACTAAGATTATTATCTGTAATCAGAAAAAAAACATGAGCCTGTTACATCCAAAACAATTGCAAAATATCTGAACTAGTGGTCCCAGACCTTGTGCCTCCCTGTATGACAGATGGATTGATGAAGAGGAGCAACGACAGGTTCTTACAGCTTGGGTGAACATCAAATCTCTGAAAGGTCATTGACGTAAGCTACATTTTTTTTATCAGGCTGTTCGTGGAAGGAAAACAGCTCACATTTTGTCTGCATCATGATCACAGCTGTTTGCGGTCACCTACAGTGCAGTCGTTCACTTTGGACACATACAGGACGTGAGTGTGGGCGAACCACACACACAAACCTAAACAGATCAATACCAGCACTGCCCTGCTGCCAAGTGGAGGGAGCTGTATAAATACATAGGTTGTGAGTTGGTTCTTTTAAACTATTTCTGAAGGTGAACTGAGCTGTGATTTTGAACAACATGTCGTACTTTGCAGATATGTGCAGCTGCTGGGTTTGCGTGTTGTGGAGGAGTGAAGCAGCGGGGTAGACTTTAAACACCAGTATATACCCACATGCAAAATCCCTTCGCTGCTAATGACATGCACGGCGCCGCTGCAGTTTCGAAATGAAATGACTGAATGACAAAAAGAAACAGAGAACCAAAGAATAGGAGCATGTGTGGAGTAAGTATGTTAAAGCTGAGAGATGGAGAAACAAAGAAGACCAGAGTACTGGAAGAAAATGTGATCTGGTTTCAAGACACACACGGACACACACACACACACACACACACACACACACACACACACACACACACACACACACACACACACACACAAACACACACACACACACACACACACACACAAATGTGCAAAAACACTTCTTCTTTCAGTCTATTTTAGTATAATCTGGCAGCCAGAGGGGATTCCAAGGGTTTGTTCATTAGAAACAAAAAATATTCCTCTCCAGAGCTGCATCTCCTCTCTGCAGCTAATCATCTCCAGCACTATAGATAACACTGTAACAAGTTAGTACCAGCATGAGCAACAAAAGGACTCCTGAGTATAAGGGACTTGTGCAAGTGAGCCTCAACGATCATGTTATTTCATTCATGAATAAGAGTGTGAGTGATATTATCAGGGTGAAAAATGTGTCGTCTCTTGTCAATTAGGAATCATTTCATGAATTTACAACCTAAATGAAGTAATTAGAATGAAGCAGAGAAAAATGTATCTGAAGAGGACTGCTCACTTCACCTATAGCCTTTGTAATCTATGGCAGATATAACCGCGGACTTTCTAAAATCTATTCTTTTATTCTGGTGTCAGATCTGTGTTTTCTTGCACACAAGGTAACTTTAAGTAAACAATTTGACGACTTTGCTTCGCTCTTTATAAAGACCAAAAACACAAAAGAAGAAAGCGGCAACAGCGTTTGAAAGCGTACTGTAATAAGAAAAGAGAGATCTGTAGAAGCGTTTCCCACATCACTGCCTTTCTGTAGCCACTTCTATGCCTTATTCTCTTCAGCTCAACTGCTCAGACTGAGCAGCTGGGAGGACAAAAGAAAGAGCAGCAGCCTTGTGCTTTAAGATGACACTGAATGGATGCTGGAGAGCAGCTCATATCCTGCTCTGAATGGCCACTAACAAGACTGTAGCTTACACACACACACACACACACACACACACACACACACACACAGAGAATCAAACTGAAGACAAGAACAAGAAAGAAGTAAACAAGGTAGAGAGACAAGAGGAGACTAACGGGCCACTACTGGTGGATGAAGATGACCAGGCGGCCTGAGCAGACTGACTGACGGCAGAGGGAATTGTTGGATCTTACCAGGCTTTTGTGCCCCATGAACTTCCTGCTCTCCATTCTCCAACGCAGTACCCGAGTCTACACGTATACACACACACACAGCACACACACAAAAACAGGCAAGCACATTACAATCCCTCTGAGTGCTTGACGAGATGGGAAATCAAACTGCATCATATTGGTTTGTACAGCGGAAATATGACAGACCGAGGCTTAAATGGAAACAACTGACCGTGACCCTTTGTGGCTTTTTTAAAAGGGCACCTCACTGCAGTCACTGAGCATTAGTTGTGTGTGTTCTCTAACGGTGGATGAGGATGTTAATGGGTGTGTGTGCTGTGCTGTGCTCTGGTCAGGCTGTGGCAGACAGAGGGCAGCGCATACTGGCTGGTGTCAGTGAGGGACGCACAGTATACAACACACAAACCACATTCTACATCAACAGCTTTACACCAAGGCTCCGACACACGAGGACACACATGACTCAAACACACATGCACACACACAACACTGATTTCGCTAAATGGTAAATGACCTGCTTTTATCCAAAGTGCCTTACAGTTTGCATCTTGTTGACCCAAACGCTGACTATTCACACACAAACGGCAGGAAGCTGCCGTACAGGTTGATGGTGGTCTAACCCCTGGCAGCAAGCTGGGGCTCAAAGTCTTGCTCAAAGACACTTTGACAAGGCTGGAACTGAACATCCACCCAATGATAAGTGGACGACCCGCTCTACCCGCTCTACTGATGAGCCACAGAGGGCAAAGAGCCCGCAGTATGAAGCAAGTTCATCAGTCATCATGTTCCTGGATAACCAGTGTCAGCTGCTTTCAAAACTATTTGTTTTTAAAATAACAGCTTCAACATCATTTGAATGTTACAGTGACTTTTAATAAGCTGAACGATTTCACTGTCTCAGCCTCTCAGCTGACTCTGCTCGGACAACCACCAGGGCTTTGTTTGGTTCCGGGTCCGAAATTGGGCACCAGAACCGGAACCAGGCGATCGGGCAACAGACTAAACAGTCTTTAGGGGCATCATGACAGAGATAAAGACACAGAAAAGATGGCTCTGACAGAGAAGGCTAAGAAGAGAAACAGAGAGACTGAGCAAAACAGATGACAGAATGGTAAGCAATAATAGCTGGCTTGCTAAGTGATGTGTTTTGTGTTGCTGCATCACTAATTGCTTACCATGGGTGACTAAGTTACATTGTTAAATGGTTTCTTTTTGTCTATAATCTTTTGGATGATTGGTCAGTGGGCATGAACCCTCATATCATGTGTTGTGACACGATTCACTATTTCAGAAATGCATGCAAGTTTACATGCAGCCACAAAGCCATAAAAGCAAGGCGACTCACACACATTCACAGTACACAAACACACACTAACATTTCAATGTGTAGGCATGCAAACAAGCTGAAAACTGCACATGCAGCAACTCACACATGCACACACAACGTTTAAGTCATTTGTGTCGAAACAAGAGGCAACGAGTAACACTGAGCAGAAACAAGAGCACAGAACACTGATCAAACACACATCGGCCATGTGGGTGCACATAAAGTGTGCGTCAGGACGCCAGAGCAACAACTGTGGTCATGAAACACAAAAACAAACTGTGCCTCCTCCGTCTAGCTCTCCTGCTGACAGAGGACAATCATTTGCGGACTGCCTCGCCCTGCTGTTTGGCACTGTGTGTGTCAGCATGTCTGCGTTTGTCCGAATGCACACATCGTGCCACAGTTGATCACTGGCAACACCACCCACGGCCCGTCCTACAGCCGGCTGTCACTGACGAGTGCCCGCACACAGTCTGACTGTCTGACCAGAGTGTCGGGGGGAACCAAAACAGGCCCGAGAGCTGAGTCAGCCTCGGTTAACTGTCACTTCCTTTTATCTGCTTATTCACTCAGCTGTTTATTTGATCCATCTACGGTGTATCTATGTGCTTACTCACCTCAAAAAGAACTCTATCTTCTCTGCCCATCTCTTTTTTATAGCTTTGTAGTGAGCAAACCAACAGGACAGCTTGATAAAAAGGTCTTCAAAAGTCAATTCTAAGCAAAAAGTAAAGCCCATATTATTGTGAACCACTGGAAGGTCTCAGGTGCTTCATGATTTTCTTTCTTTGCTGAGCTTTTAGTTGAGTAGTGTTGTATTTCTTTCTTGTATCTATTCATACACATTTCTCCTACAGATGTATAGTGTATGGAGGCTCTTTTGAGAGCGATTTCTGTTGTAATAATGGGAGAACAAGTGTGAGGTGTGCATTCTGTGGCTGAGATGCAAGAATAAAATGATAGGTGTCCCACTTGTTATTACTGCATTGCTTCTTTCATGTTGTCCTCAACGCGCATTCTTCCACAAGCTCATTCTTGCTTATATGAAGGGCCGCGGACAGTAGCAGCAGACTGAGTTATAGTTCTCATACGTGCAGACCTCGGAGCTGAACTTTGCGCATCTTCACTGGACAGAAACCGCTCAGAGCCGGGACACATTTTCCTGCCACACAGCCAAACTTGTGAGATATCTAACAGTGACCGCTGCTCTGCTTATCTTCAGGCTACTATCTTCCCTGCAGCTGAATGGCACACCAGCAGATCCAAAATGGCAGCCAGTGTCCAGCAGTGCCTGATACTATCAGTCATTGAGGAGCAGCTGCAGTTCACGTTTCATAACACAGATCTTCATCCCGTCCAGGACAGGTTGAATCAGATACAGAGGTTCAGTCAAAGGCATGATGTCATTCGGTACGGTTAAGTCCAAAGACAGACGGGGACTGCCTGCTGCTTTTACTTTCATAAGTGGAGGAAATAGCTCAGGGTTGGGTTAAACAGGAGATGGAGGATGTTAAAATAATACATGCATTACATATCGGGAGCTTTGGAACGTCTTTCAGCTCATTGGCTTGTTCTGTGTCTCATACATTTGTAAAATAAGCATGTTTGCTGACACAGCTGTCGTAGCATCTTAGTAACGTGACCTTGCACCAAAAGTGTTTTAATCTCGGTCTGCCGCTGGCAAATGGACAAAAATCCATGAACTGATTTCATTTCAATGCAGCTATACAGGAGTCATCCAGAATATAACTGTTATACTGTATATTACTGTTTAACCTTTAATTTACTGTGTACAAAGGGACAAACAGAGAAGTCAGTGAAAGCTGTCGGAGCCTGACATGCAAACGAAAACAGCTTTCCAGTGACCCCTTGAGTTTATTTTGTCAAACTTCAAAAGGGAAACTATCTGTGTGATAGATACCTGTAGCGCCACATAATGTTATAACGCCCCATATGTTATATGGCCCCATTATGTAATAATATAATACATTCTCAATTCATTATGTAATAGCGCCGCATTTTGTAATAATCTTCCACATTTTGTAATACAATTCTTGAACGCAATATGTAATAAACTTTGCCGCACCCCCTTTGTAATAAGTTCTTACATATTGTGTCAGTAATTACAAATTGCAGGTGTTGCACTTTTTTATCAAGAAAATGTAATAATTTGGTGCATTATGTAATAAACACCAAAATAATTCATATAGAATTTCATACAGAATGTTTGAAAGCTCGTAGAGACAAGAGACTGCACTACATGAGTGTTACTGGCACGAACATTATCAATGCACTGAAATGTTGGAGGACATACACACATGCAATCTGGATTATGTTGTGCAAATATTATACGTGATAGAAACCAGACAAAATACGAACACAAATATGGAACAGAAAATGTAACAAATTTTGCCCTGTATCTGTAGTTATAGGATATGTGAAACAAACCCTCACGATATACTGTATATGAGAGAAAAGTAGTCTACAGACGAGAGCTGACAACTTTTTCTCTAAATTCTAGCAAAGAAAAAAGTAACTCGCTCAATACATTTGAAATTGTTTACTGTAGTAGACAGTACCTGAAGGTTATTGCTGCCATACCAGAAAACAAAAACATATTATCATTCTAAGAATTACATTACAAAATGTGGCAAATTATTACAAAATGCAGCGTTATCACATAATCAATAAAAAGTGTATTACATTATTACATAATGGGGCGCTACAATACCAAACATGCTGAGTGTGAAAAGTATTCTTGACATTGGCGAACATTTTGTTGTGTTTACTTTTTGTTAATGACACTTTTTGCTCCTGCTCTATTCATTTAGGAATTCAAATGGTTTGCTGCATGTGACCTCGTAGACAAGAAACTCCTCCTCTTCCTAATGCTTTGGTCACACTCCAAGACTTTCAAACACAATCAGATCATCGTGCTGTTGACACCACACAACTTTCTGTCTTGTAATCATGAATCTTTCATTTTTTGTGGTTTGCCCACTACATGACTGCAGCAACAGGTGACGAGAGCTAAAACCAAGATTGAATAAGAACACTGTAGTAACAGCCTCCTCGTATTGTGATTCAGCAGGAACAACACTATTACAAATATTGAAAGCTTGTATGTATATATATTTCAATAGTATCTATATATTATTGTTCCCGCTCTATACAGTTCGAAGCATGATAAGACTGGGTTCAGAGAGCTAAGAGTAGTGCGTGCTCTCACTGGCTGTAACTCATTCCTGGCTCCTCGCTGGCGACTCAAGCAGATATTTAGCCTGCTCAATATCCAGCAGGCATCACCAACATGGGCCGGCTCTGGTGTCTTTGAACAGTTCACAGCTGACAATCATCACTCAGGGGAGCAAGCACTGATTTGCCTCTGATTTGGCTTTTTGTGGCACACTGGAAAATCAGGGCTTAAATCAAGTTCTCACCTTAAGAAAGGGGAGGGACGTGAAAGCTAAGGAGACAGCTGGTTTACTGTCTCTGTGTCTGCTGTACTGTCTTAATTGATACAAAGTCTGCTTCTCTTCATCTCTTCTAATAGAAGAAAACACATCATCTCCTCACTCTCCTTTATTACTGCACTTGAAGTCATGATAAGTAATAACTATAATACCATACACCAATGAGCTCCAATATATCACTCTCACCTGCCCTGGTGTCGTCGTTGTCCAGCAGGGGGATGTAGTCTGTCTTTCCCACCGTCTCCCCGACCTGATCGTCAAAGGCCTCCGCCTCCAGCTGAGCCACAAAGTCCCTCTCCACCAGGCTCTCTGGGCCCGGCTGGGGAACGCTGTCCGTCAGCGCGTCGCTCAGACTCAGGTCTAACTCCGCCATGGCTGCGAGCACACACACACACACAAACACACACACACACACACACACACACACACACACACACACACACACACACACACACAGACAGACAGAGGAATAAACAAGAGAATAGTTAACATGAGTCGCAAAAGACGATACATTCATTCACACAACAAATTTTCATTTGATTTACAGCTGTTGTCTTACAAATACTGATTAATGAATACTGATCTCTTAGAGGGAGGGGGAAATATATATTTTTTTAAGAAAATGGAAAAATAATGGATGCATACAGACATCTTAACGCCATTAAGTGGATGCAACTTATCCATTATTATGTACATGAGGCCTGAGAGAGGCACTAGCATCTAGGTTAAAAGTGGATGATTGCTAGATGGCGTCAAGCCAAAACATTGAAAGCATTGAAATGATTGTTTTTTTTGTGAAGCAAGTCCTCACTTGGGCGCATGTCGCCCAGTAATTCCTGGAAACTCCAACTAAAATGTGTCCCATTCCTTTAAAAGAAATACCTGTGTTTCTTAGCATGTGTATGCTTATACATCTGTGTGCATCTCCTTCATCCCAAAGAATATCAATGCCATGAAAAGTGTCCTTCCAAAGGGCTCATTAACGCTTGAACTGTTGGAGTAGCCACTTGTTATGTACAGGTAGTCCGCCTTCAAAATATCCTTATGATATTTTAGATATAGTTAACGAAGCAGAATGCAACATCTGTAAATGTAAACTACACAGGCAGTGCAACAGCTTCATCAGACCTCCATCCAAATCACAATGGTATTTAAATGTTAAAGTATCAAGCATCAACTTATGATTAGAGATCCACTGATAAAGGTTTTTCAGGGATGATACCAACCCAATTATTAGTAATCAAGGAGATAACCAACATGTGAACTGAGAAACATTTGCATTAAAAATACATATCCTCCGTGTCCAATTTTGAAATAGTACTGGACTTCAGTACAATTTTTGAGGTAAGTGAATACCACAGAATGATGACGACAGGAATGCTGAATCAGAGCCAACGCAGCACATTTTTATCTCAACTGATTTTATCAGATGTGAAATGTCTATAAGACATCAACGTGTTTGTTCCAACTCATACTCATACAATAGTGTTAAAATTCTAAATATGACCATATAATGTGGTAACTATGAATGTAAAACGTTACCTTACAATAAATGATACACGGTTTATAGTGTACATTGCAATGACAACAGAACAACTAAATTACAGCTGATTGCATCATGCTGCCAAGGAAGTCCTTAATCTGATGAGCATGGTCAACACAATGACAAATCTGGTGGTGGTGTTGACGGGAAAACTGATGTGAACTGAGCCTGGGCCACAGGTTTGCACCCAAGGTGGCATCAAACTGGCTACTGGAGCTGTGCCTCTGAGCAACACACAGAGTGTCTAACAGCTGTGGGGCCTGAGCTCAACTTCTGACCACTCTGCTGTGCATCTAGACAAAAGAAAGCTTTTTTTTATCATTGGTTATAACCTAAATTTAATATACCACCTTAATTTATACCGTTCTGCCACAAGGAGGCACAGTTGCAAATGGGGATTATGTCTTGTGAGGGAAATGCATGACTTGTTCCAACATAGAAGTACAATCTGTACCAAAACATGGAGACACAGACAGACACACAGATCCAAGCAGCCGTCAGCTCGTCTGGGAGTTCAGCTGACCAATGGCCACGAGGGGAATCTGCCGAGTCATGTTGTGTCATCTTCCAACTATAATGCCAGATTATCTTCCTCGGTGGCAGCAGCGGCAGCCAGCCTTTCTCTGCTGCTCAGACACTCACTGTGCCATTTATAAACATGTCCTCGCTCTCTGCTGAACCTCCTTTTCTCACATGGTTAAAACAGCAGGTTAGTTTTCAAAGTCCAGCTCAAGGACACTGAGAGAGAAGACATTTGCAGCAAAGAGGATCAATCCCGAGACCTCAAGAGTTGTTACAGTTTCTGTGTAGCTGTCAAGCACATTTAAATCAACACCCACATTAACCCTTCTTTCTTTAGCTGCAGCCAACAATACAGTACATCATGAACCTAAACCTGCCTCATGCCATTATATGCATACTATGTGCTATATTACCAAACATACTTTACAGCTTCAAACATCTGTTATCAAGTATTACTGTCAGAGGCAAGTCATCTTAATATAACAGCAGCAGCCAAAAACAAAAAAATAACTCCACATCACCATCTGCTGGATTATCTACTTATTACCACAGGGAGAACATTAAGGGTATACTACATTACATGGACAAAATGGCTTACAGTATGTGTACTTGTGGTTTGAGGCTGTCTTTTATAGTTTTTGCAATCACTCTTAGTATACTAGGAATTTTAATGCGACAATA
>CAEMYA010000021.1:1728476-1752324 GCA_903131615.1 Diplodus sargus
AGCCCTTTAATCTTTAACTATATTTTATATAGACTTTATTTATATTTTACTGTTGTTCTTGTTAATCTTATGTTATATTTTATCACTTGAACAACACTTTAGATGGTATTTTGCTTTGTTTGAAAGTTGCTATATAAATATAGTTTGATTGATTGATTGAAGGGAGTAAAAGAGGGACAGAAATGTGTGTGTGTGTGTGTGTGTGTGTGTGTGTGTGTGTGTGTGTGTGTGTGTGTGTGTGTGTGTGTGTGTGTGTGTGTGCTTACATAATCTTAAGCCTGGCAGGACATTCCTATAGTCGTATATGATGAATGACATAACACTTAGGATTCAATCCCTAAAGTCACTCTGCATCTTCTTCTTAACCTGTTCCTTTAATTTATGACGACAAAATGTAATGATGTGCTTGATTAATCCCTGAGAAGCTCAGGGGAGCTGGTTCATTATCTTTCTCAAGGGCACTTCACCAGAGTGGATCCTCTGTGAACTGCTGCCACTGCTGCTGCCATGCCTGCCTCTTTAACAGAAAATAAACTCTGCATGACCTGGATCTGATCTCACCTTCCGTGGTTAAACATTCAGCGAGAATCAGGGCTGTGTCGGGTTGATGAGAGAATGTTTACTCTTCATAAATCATTAACCCATATTAATTTCTCAGCCAAATACCCAAAAGGAAACATTTTAAAGTTCCCATGCAGTCAAAATCAATGTTTAAGTGTTTAATTCTTATGTATTGCTCTATCTCACCAATACACCAGTATCAAGGCCAACGATGGCAAAAATTTAGCCGTTTCAGAGTTTGTCACTTCCTGGAAAATGATAAATGGGTCGCACGCTAGCTTTGCATCCATCTTTGTTTATATGACACTGTCGTGGATGCGTCAAAAGAACACCAGCAAAGCAGACTAGGCCTCCACGTACCTCCCTAGCCACTTGCTTTTACATAAAACACGTTATTATGCTGAAGCAGACAGCAACCCACTAGCTGTACAATGGGAATCTTAAGGCTTGATTCTAATAAGTCTGCTGGCTTGATTCCTGCACGAACTGCTGCTACATTCCAGCTGCAGGTTTGAAACCAGATCCAGACCAGCTGCTGCAGTGTGCGGTGTGTTCTCGACTGTGCCTCTGAGCAAGGCATTGTAGACATACAGTAACTGCTTGAGACAACTATATTAAAAAGATGAAAAGACATAAGCCTTTTCCCTGCTGTAACATGGCTCAAACACAGACTGTGAGATCACTTCACCAAAGTGTTCTGCAGGCATCGTCATACCCTAAGGATATTCTTGTACAGCTGGGAGGCTGTGACAGAGCAGTCTGCTGGAAGGCGCCGAGGATTTGAACTCAACCGGACAGCACAAGTGAAAATTGGCAATTTCAATGTCCAAATCTGTCTGCCTCCAACTACACTTACTTTATTACTTAGTGTTTTGCAAATGCAGTGGAGTGTTCACTGTCCAAGGACGATGAGGCTGTAAACTAGCTACGGGGCAGTTTAAGATCCCTACATTGCCACTCTGTGGATCTATTATTATGATAGGTCACATGGACAGAGTGCGAAAGGAAAAGCTGACCTCACTGGAGTCATACAAGGGGGTATATGAGGTCACCCAATGGACAGTGGGTGAGATCCATATGGCGGAAAGTTTGACTATGAGCAGAACAGTATAGAATAGAATATGACATTAAGCCTCACAGTCACTCAATATTACTTGTTAAACAGCTGCAGGAATCTGACTGGTCTGATCTGAAGAGCTTCAGTGATCTTATTCATGTCTGGAAATACATTGCAGTGCTTTTTAAACACAAATAAAGACAATATGGATGAATAAGCCTTTTCAAATTCAGCATTTTTCCGAGTCCAAAATATCTACTGTATTTGCACCATGTGCTCGCTTTCATCTGTTGCTGTTCACAATGGGATTTTAAATAAAGCCATACAAATACAGACTCTAATAAGTGTAGTGTGTAGTACTTGTTTGACTGTACTGTATTGTATACTATGTAAGTAGACAGGCTCTACATGGTCTTGAAGAACAAAGTGTTCAGTGGCCTGAGCCCGTAGCCACTGTGAGGAGAGCACACCTCTGATGTCATTTTCTAAGAGAGGGGTGGCACACTTCCTCTAAACGCTCAGCTTGCTCAGTTACTGCATGTGAGTGTGTGTGCTTGTGTGTGCGTAAGATAGAATGGGTTTCTGACTGCGTGGTTGTTGCTCCTGGTATATCTCAATACTCTCAATGTCACAGAGACATTTCTACATCAAGTACTGATCCAAAGCACATTCAAAATGTACATATGTATATAAACTTTACTGCTTTAAAATGATCAAATTTTTAATCTTATATTTAAGTTTGCAGGCAATGTAAAGTCAATCTGAAATAACTGACACAACTCATGATTAACACTGATTCAATAATAAATGAATTTAAAAACCTAAACAATCAGGATTCTTTTCCACAAAACTTCATATTGTGCGTTTGTACTTGAGGCCAGTTCCCCTTCCTTCTGCAGCCACACGTCTGTTTTTTGTTCCAGCTGATTTACAGAGACAGCTGACGAGGGACTTTTAGCCCAAGCTCAGTCTCTCTCCCTCTCTCTCTCTCTCTCTCTCTCGCGCTCTCTCACACACGCGCACACAAACACATAAACACACACACACACACACACACACACACACACACACACACAGGACCTGCTCGTACACACCCTGATGGATTCAATTACAAACTGGAGCTTTTTATTCCAACGCTTGGATGGAACAGCAACCCCAGTGTAACCTCATTAAAAGTGTTAACACTGGATTCTCTCGTGTTTTCTTTGGGCTTAACACTTCATCTACCTTGGTGTCACACTGCAATGTTGAATGAAAAAAGGAAAGTATTATTTTAACGTTTTAAAACATAAACCTGTAGATGAATAATGACTACTGCACATCTATTGAACAAAGCCAACACTTCTGAGTAATCACTACCGTTCTCAAATCACATTAACTCAAGACAGTAAAATAGCTGCCTTCTGCCTGCAACTAGAATACAGTTGAATTTAAGTGCCACTAAAGCAGCAATTTACACTATTCATGCTCTTTACAGGTCTATTATTTCTAGTTAAAATGGTACTTGAACATTATTTAAGTAGCTCAGAAAGAAACATGTTTATATCAGACTTAAAGATGGACTTTCTGTTTGAGGATGTAGGGTGAGGATGCAGTGCAGAAGGTTTTATCACCACTTGTAAAAGCCTTGTAACTAAATCCCCCACTGACATGTAGCAACTGCGTAACTGCAAAGTGACACAACTAGAGTAGAGAAGCAACAATAAGGTGAATAATCAATTAGTCGATCAGCAGAAAAGCAATCAGCATCAGTTCTGGGAATGGAACGCTGACAGGGTATCCCCAGAGAGGTTGCTGGGCCCAGTGGCAAGTATCTTTTAATGGCTGCTTACATGAAAACATTCTCACTTTGTTGTGGACTGTCATCCTCCACACGCCCCTGCTTGACCAGTTTGGGACACACTGGTCCGTTGTGTGTAATAATATCTCTCGCCATGATCTAGAGTGACTGTCCTGGTATCCAAATAGCTCATTCTTTGCCGTTTCCTGTCTGTCAGGCACACCTGTCTGTCTTCAGGGAACCTGAAGATTCCCAGCTTCAGTTGCAGTCACACCCTGCCTGCACACCTGAGGGGAACTACTTGAAAGACACACAGTGCTTCTGTCTATGTGTGTGTTAGAGAGACTATACGAACCAGAGATACTTCTATGAAAAGTGCTGCACATGCACATGCACATGTCTCTCCCAAGGTTAGTTTACATGAGAGCAGCGAGGTGAGAGACTGTTATGTGATACCTGTTCACACCCTGTAAATCATTCTAAGTATGCCCACAGGGAATCCTCCAACCTGCCATGCTGAGGTGTCATACCATAAAATCTCCTAACAAGACACTCTGGTGTAAATGCTAAGAATCATTGGACTAATGACACTAAGTGCATACACTAATTATTAAAGACAGCTCAAACTTTTTTCACATATTGCTCAAAGCTGCCCAAATATAATGGAATTAGATGTTTAATTGTAGGATATGTAACAATTATCGGACTGATGGTATCAGACAACAAAATGCTAAATCCCTTATAATGACCACATCATACTCTTGTGCATGTGTGTGTCTGAGGGGCACCCTGTCCAGCTGCCATTGCACTAATCTGACAGAGATGCTATCCGTGAAATTCCTAGCGGGCCATTCTGTCTATTTCACCAAGCCAAACAATCACAGCACTTTGTCAACACACACACACACACACTTTTTTGTAAAGGTATTTGACCATTACAGATTTTACGGCCGGTTGTCGGTTTTAAACCTTTAAAAATAACTTGATATAGGCTGAGTACTATTTAGAGCTATCAACAACTAGAACACATTATACTACAATACTTAGTTTCATAAGTTTCTCAAAACTAAATGATACCACATGTAGTTCCGACAAAGCAATCTGATTGGTCAACTAAACGTGTGCTCGGATCAGCATGCCGGCTGACCAAAAATATGGTGTGAATTAAGGACATGATTAAAATCCTTTTTTTTAATTAATCCCGACTTCTGGACATTACACCGCTCAGTTGTTGTAAATGTTTGGATCACGTAGAAAACCGTTCAGCCTGGATGAAAGACACTCAGTATTGGAAATCCCACAATCTCTAAGCATTAAAAATCAGCTCAATGCTGACTCAGCAGGGACTACAAATCATCTCCATTGCTACGTCGTTGCTAAGGGTCGGCTCATTGGCTGGCTTATTAAAGTTTCAATACATAGAAGATTACAGACACTTACAAAACGGTTATTTTTGTTTTATTACAAGAGCTCACTGCCCAACAACAAGTATGCATTCTGATTATATCTTCTATTTTGCTAGTACTCCAATATCACATACAATGGTACTTGTTTTCATTTTGCAGTAAAAGGGCAGTTCGTCGTTTAAACTTGAGGTATTTTTTTCCATATATCCTCATATTCTGTCCCAGCGTAGTGATATCACACCTCAGCCTTCGGCAAATTCACAGCTTGTGTTAACAGCATTTCTGTTTACGGAGAGCTGTAAAAACCTGCAAGACGAAAATGTGGAACTGCTTCCAGCCAGTCAAGCATTGCCATGAGGAAGCACTGTAACAAAAGTTACTCAGTAGTATAATGTATCTTTTGAATTAGGTTTCTAGAAAAAAAATATGTGATAAGGTTGTGGAAAACAAATGTATTATATCCTTTTATATTTCATTTGAAAAAGATCACAGTTTTACAACAATAAGCAAAATAGCAAATGTCCAGAGATCGCTACAATTCAGCACATAATGCCACACCTTTAATTATGTAGTGTCTACTGATAAAAGAGTAAAACAGCATACCTCAATACAAAGTCACACACTTCTTTGATTTCACATTTCGACACTTTAGCTCATAACTGAGACAGTTAATCAGTGTGTTTACATGACACTTAAGAAAACCAAATTACTGGGTTAGTCCAACTATGATCGGATTTTTAAGATGCATGTATACACCTTAGTACGACTAAAGTCGGACTGGATCGCATTTCTGATAGTCGGATTAAAACACCTAGATTATTCGATTGATAGTCGCATTACTCCTGCATGTATATGTTCCATCAGATTGGATTCAGATTTTGCAATCTGCGCAGGCGCAAGATTGTTTTCCCGGGCTGGAAGTAGAAGGATGGTGGCAGCGCCGTCGTCTTTCCTCTGAAATAACAGCAAGAGCGCCATTGTGCATCTAGTTTGTGTAATTATCGTGTACACCATATACGACATGTACAAAGATGTAGCTTCGTCTCGCTCTTCGAACGCCATCTTTCTCTAATGGCAGAGTTTGTTGTTGCTGGTGACGTAAAGAGGTCAGCCGGAGGTGGCTCTATTACCACTAGTTGAAATGGGTACAGCGCCAACTATCGTACCGGGGTATGACATGCTTCGGCCAATAATTCGATTTTGTCACCGTAATGTATACTCGGACAATTGCAGTAGTACGATTGAGTAGCATAGTTGAACTATGGCTGTAATCTGACTAAGCTGTGCATGTAAATGTACCCCCATCCGTCTCATGCACGCGCACACACACACACACGTGTACACACACACACACACACACACACACACACACACACACACACACACACACACATAGACTTGTTTTTCAGAAACTGCTTGTAGGGATGGGACATTGGTGGGGAGGAAGAGAGGCAACGAATGAAATAGAGACAGCCCCATGGGCCTCTGGGTTGTTATTGAATACGGGGAGTGGCCGAAAGTCACAGTAAGGTGTGCCTGTGTGTGTGTGTGTGTGTGTGTGTGTGTGTGTGCGCACGCGTGTAAAGGGGGTGTGGTAATTAGTCTCAGGAGGTGTACAGGTGCAGTTAGTGATCCTCAATCGCCTGCTATGTTTGGGCACTGGAGAAGTGCATGTGTGTCTGTTGCTGTGTCTCAATTCAGGGTCTGCATCCTTCAGAGGCCGCATTTGAAGGCCAATTAAGTCACTATGCCGCAAAGGCTGTCCCAATTTGAAGGCTCCTCCAAATGCAGCCCACAAATGCAGCCTTCTTTTCCCTCTTTTTGGAGGATGCACCGCTACTATCCTTCATGGCCTCACATATCCCAAGATTTTTTGCATGCCCAAAAAAGAAGAAAGAAAGAGAGAAAATGGCGACATTGCGTGGCGTCACTTTTGCGGCAGAAATTGTGACGTAAGGGTAAAACATCTGGTGATGCAACCAGGTATTGCTCCGAAGGCTAGACTGTCCCATTTAACACTGCCTCACAGGTCTCTCCGAAGGACTCACCTTCGAAGAGCGAAAAGGCCGGGTCCTTTGAAGGATGCAGACCCTGAACTGAGACACAGCAATATTCCTACACATCAGGGAGTTAAAGAGCTGCCACACATAGGCTCAGCATGCAGATGGACACAAAAAGATAGGGTCACACACACATAAATGCAAAATGGAAAATATGTTCTCAGTGAACTGTGCTCTCAGATGAAGCCTGAACAAACACACCTACAGAGGAAAATGTGATGGTTGAGTAACTAATAAAACATTCATGTCATGAAGGGGGTCAGTAGAGAGAGGACACACACATTTTTAGAACCTTGTTACATAAAAATGGATGGCAGCCTGACAAAAGTGTGTGATGTTTTAAGAGCAGAAAATCACTAAAGCCCATGATGCTCTCAGGGATAATTAAACAGGAAATTTAACTAAGGGTCAAACGGGCTGTCATCTGCAAAAGGGGCACTCCTTTCACTTTATTTCTTACTTACATTGCGACGACGTGTTAAGTAACTTAGAGCCCTTATAATGCTGTATATGCATGAAACCTCACTCAAAGGCTATACTGTCAAAAACGCAAAATCACTAGAGCTGTCAACATAATGCATTCATTTCATTTAAATCAATTATAGAAAAAATAATGTGTTAAATAAGGTACGCAGATTAATCACGCTCATTGACACCCCTTGACCAACAGCTGTGTAAGTATGATGGAGGATGAAGACTCAAGCCCCACTCCAGCCACAGTTTCTAACTGTTAACATTCTCTCGCAAACCAAGAATGGGCTGTGGTTAAATGCTGAGTCGACACCGTACCCTGGAGTAGCCTGACGTGCACTCCCCCGGTAATGTAGCTGCACGTCACAACAACAAAGGCAGCAACGAATGTGATCGAGTCACACATTACACAACATTGTCAGGAAAGATCATAAAATACCAAAACACACCTCAAACAAAGCCCAGATGGAGGTGTTAACAGTGGCAGCGCTTTGTGCACTTAATGTGGCAAGGAATTTTGGTATCATCGGAGTACTTCAAGCTTGAAATATAACCTAATTCTTAACATGAGAATGTCCATTTATTAATTAATTTACGCATCAACCAAAATACATTTGCACCAAAATATTTTTAAACGGTTAAAACGACATGCCAATGTCTGCTATAATTGCAATTAGTTATTCACAAAGCTTCTTCTTAATTAGTTAAATTTCTTCAATTGCTTGACAGCCCTAGTATTCACACAACGCTGCAGTGTTTACATTGCCCCGACTACCTTCAAAGTAACGTCCAGTAAAAGGGCTTGTTTTTGCCATCGGCCGGCTGAGGTCCTATGGAGATAGCCCTTTTGTTAAATACGAAGATCATTTTTGTAACCAGAAACACAAGTCTCATTCAGGAGAGTCTTCACTCTGAATCTCACAAGGTGAGTTCTTTCAAAATCAGTAAAATATTCAGCCATGACATTGGAGACGAATTCATGCTGACAGTTGCTCCAGACTCCTTTCTCCAACACTATATCTCATTTCCTTCCTGCAACAACTCACCTCGTGCAATATTTCAGAGCTACTTGTGTTTTAGTTGCAAAAAGGAGCCTTCTATTTAATATAAAGGTTTATCTCTGGAGGAATTGTTCCCATAATGTTGTCGGGTATAAATAAAACACCAGCCTCGGCCTGTTAGTCGCAAAAACATTGTTTCAATCATTGTTATTTGATAGAATTCAGACAAATGTTGTTCCTCCACGTATTACATTTCAGACGTTGAAGCGAGCTGAGGCAATGCACTGGACAACTCCCAAAACCTTAAGTAAGTATGAATCATGTACACAACAAAACTTGTATATGTAGGTTTAAAAATATCAGAATTTCCCTTTTGAATATTTCTGACTGAATGTCACACGCAAAATTTAGATGGAATGCTAATAATGTAGCAGCACCTTGGTCGATGATATACATATATGAGCTGGTCTAAGACACAGAAAGGTTAAAAATAGGAAGGAACTAATGTGGTCATTATGTGGTCATCTCCGGCTGGGCTGCTACATAACCTCTCACACACACACACAGACACACACAGACACAGACACAGACACACACACACTTTGACAAATTGAAACCTCAAATTTCACTTTGCCATCAATCCTGTCCTCCGGATGCAACACCATAAGATGATGCTGATGTGACTCGGACCAAAATAGTCTGATAACGCACCACAGCCTTGGAAGTGTGTGTGCTTACACACTGGCTATATATGACATTTGCTTAACACATTCATACATGTATGTTGGACACAGAGTGATGTTAAATGTCATCATTTGTATGTAGATAGCACAAATAGTTGTAGAAACTGGTGACAAGCCGTTCAGATGCAGTTTTTGGTCTTTTGCAACAGAGTGAATGCACTTATGTATGTACGATCATTATATAATAGCATAGCTCTTATGCAAGATATCCCACAGATAGTACATAATGAATCATATGCCACATGCAGATAAATAATGCAGAGGCCTTGTCGGTCTGTAAGGGCTTTCCCATGTACCTGGCAAAAGCACTAAAATGTTTGCTGTCATTAAATTTCTGTGTGTGTATGTGTGAGGGAGTGAGTGAGTGAGTGAGTGTGAGAGGGAGAGAAAAGTACAAAGAGCTCTGCTTCCCTAATCAGTGGTGATGTAAAACCATGATGGCCTCCAAAACCTGTCAACTAGCCAACAGCAGAGGAGAGGAGGAGAGGAGAATAAAGGATGGCTGTATTGATCCTCTAGTGGGAAGACATAGATGTGGAGGGGGCTTGACGGGGAAAGAAGCAAGGCATGGGTAAGGACGTATGAGAACGATGGGGCACATCTTCAGAGACAGGGTAAACAACTAGATGATATTTTGGGAAATACTACAAAGAAATATAAAGATACTAGGGTTGGGTGCCGTTCATATTTGAACCGGTTCTGAAATCAGTACCATGAATTCAGTACCGGTACCCAACGGTAACATTTTCGGTACTTTACTCTCTCTGTAATGACAAAAAAAAGTCATATTTCATGTGCACAACAATGCACATCATGTCAGTAGTTCTAAGTTTTAAATCAGCAGCATCATGAGCATCTTTCTGTACTGTGCATAAATCTGTAAAATGAAATAAAGTAAATACATTTAGGTGGCTGTATTTTGAACTGATGTTTTTGGTACTTTGATGTGAAAGGATCTGTTGGGTAAAAAGATACAAGCTTAGCATGAGATATGGTTCAATTTGATTATGCATCAATCTCTTAGTTGGCTGTTTGGATGTTGGAAAATGTCTGAAAACATGAAAAAACTTTCTTTGATTGCAAACCTCAGCTGACAGTGAAAAGAACAGGGTGCTACTCTGGAGAGTTTTAACCGTCATATGTCAAGTTCACCATAATATGCAAAGCAAGTCGATCTTGCCGAATGCAATTAACATTCTGCACACATACCCTTTTTCTGCCTCTTTTTTCAGCATCAAGCCTGAAGTGATTTTGTATAATGCTCATACTGCTCACTGGTGTGTTGTTTATTGTCCTCAATTATATATCATGTTTTGTTTTACATTTCTCCACGTTGCACAGGGTGAAGTTCCTACAGTTGCCAAAAACAGCAACATTTCAAAATTCACATTAACATTCTTAAACACAGCATTTCAGAATAGTTGTCTTGTTTTCTGAAATGTTGTTGCGTTTTGACCCTCACTGAGCTGATGATGGAGGTAGCTGAGCAGAGAGCCATCTTGCTTCCATCGGGCTCGGTTTGCACAAGTCTGCAGTGCGCAGTGCTTTTTTGGCTTCAGAGCACCACTGAGAAGCTTTCATAAGAATGAATGGGGCTCCACCTCCAGCACTGCGTCCAGAGTTAATGTCACATCCTTGGTCGGACCCTTGAATTAAAGCATGCGCTTCCTGTTTTGTGTGAACTCCACAGTCCTTTTTTTTTTTTTTGTTCAGTATTACAAAAATAATGTGCAAACTGTAGCATCACTCTTGAACACCAACCTAGTTCAAGTCTATCATTGCTCTGATCTGAGTTCATTTACTACCCACATTAAAACTGTGACATCACATCCTTTGTAGGGCTGAAACTTGGGCAGTACTTTCAATACTTCCTCTTTTGAGGATGTTTACTCCTATAATATAGTTCCTCCCATGCAATACTCATGAAGCATGTATGTATGTTCTCTTAGGCAGCCATACAGACAGAGAAGGGTAGAGTAAAAGAGTGTGTGTGTGTGTGTGTGTGTGTGTGTGTGTGTGTGTGTGTGTGTGTGTGTGTGTGTGTGTTTGTGCCCTACCGCTCTCACATCAACACAGTGCCTTGATGGAGCTCACAGTGGGCCTGTTTGAGGGCTAAGTGAAAGGACTAGTGTTTGACCGCGCGCGCGTGTGTGTGTGTGTGTGTGAGAGCTGTCTACTGGTCCTAACAGAATTAAACAGGATTCTCGGGACATGTTTGCATAATTCAGCACTTGCTGCAGCCCATTAGTGTGCACGTTAATGAGCAGAGAGACAGACAGGTAGTGATGTCCACAGCCTCCATCATGTCCTGCTTAATCTGCCGTCTTTCTTTCCCTCCCTTTGGAAACGACACACAGCTATGAGTGAATGAATTCCCTGTATGTCCCCGTGGTCTCGCCTACACACCCTCTGAAATACACACACACACACACACACACACACACACACACAGTATTCCTTTGTGAACTATGCTCTATTGTTGCAGAGCAAGGCTGAACACATCGCAATGGAATGTGAAGCAGCATGGACCCACACTCACAGACAGACAGACACACAGAGGTCAAACTCTAATCTCAAAACAAACATGGTCACACACAGGTAGTGGGCACACACTCATCCAGGGCTATGACATGTCAGAGGGTATTTTCTAGTGTGTGTATACACACTGCCCGCTCTGCTGGATCACCGGATTCTATAAGACAACACAAGTCCTTCTCTGCCTGTGACTCACGGACTTCACCGTGAACTTTAAATACCTCACATTCCTAATTGTGGTTCACAGCAATATGGGTTCAGTTCCATTTGTCACAAGTCACATCTCCATTCCTACTTATAATACAATAAAAATATAGATAAATGGTAAAAAATAAAATGACAGTTAACAGTATGAACTGATGGACAGCTTCAAGGAAAATCAAATATTGTGTTTTGACAGTCATTACACTTGACATTAACTTAAAATATATATTTTATATAACACTTGTGCCATAGAATTCAATAACCCAGATAAGCAAATGTTTATGGTAAATAAATACATACGTAAAATACAATAGATAAATGTTATTCCTGGAAGGCAATACACCGCTGAAACCCCAGACTGATTCGGTATAGTTGATAGCCCCAATCAAGATTTTAGATGAATAAAACTTAACAAGCAAAACTCTAAAGTAACTGTCAAAGAAACAGCACACATTGGCATATTCACAGTGTCGGAAAATATGCTGACCTGCTCACGCATGTAACCTCAACTTCAACTAAGCAGCTGGCACTGAGGAAAAAGTTATCATTATATCAACATTGTTCTGCTGTAAACACGGTCATATTTAAGAAAAGGAATGGTCAATTTTCTACTGCAGGAATATTGCTCAAGGACTGGAAATGTTTGGGGGAATTAAGTCAGAACATTTCCACAGTAGGGAACTCTAAAGTAAGTTTCAGGAAAATATCTAATGATCAAGATGTTCCTGCTCAGGGGTTACTACATTCTAAACATACAGGGGCTTACTGATTGGTCAAGTACTCTCGGCATTTTATGTCAGCCACCAGATAATTGACACAAGACCTGTTGGTAGCTCTGTATTTTTACACCCACTGTTGTCTCAGTTGTTGTTTCTTATCTAAACTGTCTGTGTCAGTCAAACTACTTTCCTATGGCTATCCTTTTCTTTGTATTTGGTTTCTTTGATGACATATGAGATGGGTCCCTCCAGCTGGTTCTTTGAAGATACACCACCCCTGTTATCACCCCTGAGGAAGACACTCAACAACCAAAATGTATTTCCACCTTAAAGCTATTGAAAGCTCGGAAACTGTAAATGAGTTATTAAGGTAACAGGATTTTTTAATGAAATAACAGAGTTTAAAAAAAATTCTCGCCTGACATCTCACATTCTCTGACTTTCCTTGTCCAAAACACCTCCTGACCCTCCATTCACATGTCAATCCATCTGTGCAACGTCCAACTCACCCAGCTGTAATTCCCAACAGGGCTGATTGGCAGCAGTAAAGCCTGCTTGCTGACACACTGGTCCAGCTGCTACTGTTGAGAGGGGGGGATTACAGCGGCCGGTTCATGCTGTACCATCCCATTCTTCCTCTCCGCTCTCTATCCCTCCATCATTTCATTCATTCAATCTGCCGTTGTCACGCAATCTTAGACTTTACCCATCCAGCACCACGCACACACACTACTCATCTATGTACGTGTTCACACACACACTAACACACACGGTAAAATCTGCATCTGTTTGGCTGCAATTGGTATACAGCCATATGAAATCCCCAATGATGTTAAGGTTGGCTGAAAGAGAACATTTCATCATTTCATATCATTAATTTCTTGATTTAAGTGAGAAAAAAAAAACTCAGTCAAATTGTTTGTTAAATAACTTTTCACTCTTACTCTGTACATTGACACAACTACAACTAATTTACAGTCTGCAGTCACTCTTCAGACAGACAGAGGACATTGTGTAGTCACCCTGTCACAGCCTGACACATTAAATATAAAACATGTTAATACATGCTCAAGAACCACTGAGCATACATTTAATTTCAAACATTCAATAAACCTACATGGTGAGAAATCCAACAGGGTTGCAGTTCAGAGGGCATCATGACTGCTCTTCAGATTCTTACGATCATCCTAACATTTATAGTACAACATTTCCAGTGCTTCCCACACATTTATTTGTGTCGGCCCGCCACAATATCAACATTTGACGCCACATATTGTTTTTTTCTATCTTTGGAGCTGTGTGTCCCGTTATCACTCACTCAAGACAGCACACCCGTCAGTGAATAGCATGATGTTTTATATTCCACTACAGTGGATGGGGGTGTGGTTTTTAGTCCGCAGGTAAAACCAACAAAGACGAGGAGGACTATTTAGCACAGTTGGCTTGAGCGTAACTTCCTCTGCAAAGAAGACGAGATCAAGCCCCCACAAAGAGCGCCAGGCCTCGAAGTCAGTTTTTGGCGTGGCCAAGTCGTGAAATTACATCGTCATGTGATGCACTGGGGACTTTTTCCCATAAGCTAACATTGTGAAAGCAAGTCTTTAAAACACTAATAAAAACCTCAATGCCCTGCGAAATTACTGTCAGAATTTGAGCAATTCAATCCAAAACAATTTGGAGGGTCTGGAAGAGTCACCCGATTACATGTTATTTTGGTCATTAATCACACAAAAACGCAAATATCTTGGGATGGTTTAAGCTCAAATGCAAGGATTTGCCGCTTTTTTCCCTTTGTTAGCTTTGTTCATTGGGTACCTTCAAGTTTTGGACATTAAGTTGGAAAAAGCTTGAATTTGAAGACATCACTGTGCGCCTCAGTAAACTGGAATGGACACAGACAAATCAATTAATTCATTTTTCAGAAAAATAATCATTAGTTGCAGGCCAATTTGCTTTGCATTCCCACAGCAGCATCAGTGCACTGCATTTAATGGATGCTTTATTGACTTAACATGAAATCAGCAAGCAATAAATAATTCATTGAAACATGAGGTGAATGTAGAATGAAAAGGAGAGCAACATTTTTTCCCTCTCTCTGACGAAATGTTTTTTGGGTTTCCTACAGTACAGAAAGAATGAGTTTGCAAAGATTCAGTGGACTGTGACTTGACTCAAAGTGATTCTTAACAAGCCCCGACAACATTTAAAGACAACAAATTATTGAGGCTTAGAGGCACACACTGCTGACAAGAGCCATTTGGGATGGGGACAGAAGTGAACAACAGGCCAAAGCCAGAACGTCCCTCTGATCGTATGCAAAACACCAAGCTCATCTGCCAACAGACTTGGCTTTCACAACATAAATATGCTTTGATGATTCAGTTAGCGACACTTCTGACAACAGCAGAGAAAAGACAAAGGGTGCTACACTGAGGTTTAACTGATGCTTTGTTTCAAACCAGCTGAATCACAGCCAGTTGGGTTCAGTTGATTTATCGCTCTGCAACACAGTCATCAATGAATCACCAGAATTTACAGCCACATTGATTTTACAGTAAACAACATAAAATGTTTCACAGATCCACTGCAGGGTCAATACTGATGGAAGGCATTACTGGCAGTGCTGTGGGCTATTTAGCACTGTGTGAGGAATCGACCACTTTGGATGATGAATGCTCTTCATGGGTCAAGCTCTCACTTATGTCATGGCAGTCAACCTATCCTATACAATTAATAGGCTTTGACCACAGCAAGAACATATGTAAAACTGAACATTTCCAAAAGCATTATCAAGGCTAAATTTCATAACAAGCACTGCCACTTCACATGGTGACTGGCCAGTAAACAGGGTAGAGCCTGACCGATATATCAGTTGGCTGATATTATTGGCTGATATTGGACTACCACTAATAAGTATAGGCATATTGTAGCCTGTATGTTGTTTGATATATGGGCCCATATGAAAACGTATTGTTTTGAGAGTACAATACAAAAAAAAGATGCTTGGGGTAATTTATAATTATTAAATTCCCAGTGAAGTTTATTTTTGCCCTGATGTCATTTAAGACAATTCAATCCATTGTTAACCTGTAAAATACCCTGCCTTCATTACATGTCTTTGACACAAGTGCCTGACCACATTTGAGGAATCGCTGCAAAACCTGTGTCTTTATCAGCTTACATATTGGTATCAGAATTTTTTAACTCCCCATATCAGTATTGGTATTGGGTTTAGAGAAGTAAGAAGATGGATATTTCTGACCTTGTCCATCTCGACGATCAGCTTTTCACCCTGCCTTTGAGTGTGGCCATTTGGAAAAGCTTAAAACACTTTTTCCTCAAGATAGCACCAATTCCTTTCAAGCATATCTTGACATCAAAACCCCACCAAAGCAATCTGGGCCACAAGGCATAACCCTGCTTCACCTTAACAGCTGACTCCCAATCTTCCAAACATCCAAGCTTGAACACAGTGTAAGCTGGAGACAGGAGCTGAGGGATCAATAAATGGGCTTATGTCTGAAACTTATTCAAGAACTGGTGAGGATGAGCTGCGAAGGAAAATGGTCCTGTCAAAAACAATTGAAGCAATGTATTGGTTTTGTGGATAGCTTAGACAAAAGTGAGGCAGCATCATTATGTAAGGATAATAAAGCAGTTCCTGTCCCAGGCTGAACTACCCTCAGCAGCAGCTTTGTTTGGCAGCACAGGAGCAAATGGATGATGGATTTCCTCTGCTTCCTGATTCCTAGACAGAGGCTGGGGTGAAGTAGCCTCATGACCTTGAAGAGAGTATCCTGCTACATTCAGGATGACCCTGACTGTGGAGCAGAGGTTTAATTTACCTGCACCACAGCTCTAACCATGACCTGGATAACTCCCAAGTTAGCTTCAACAAAGGTCACATTTTGCAAAATTTATATTCTCTGACATGTTCTAGGATGAACTAATGTCATGGTTAGTAGACATTAGGAACCACAGAAAATTATATGCAGTTGAAGCATCTGGTGCAGAGCAGGAAGGCAGGGAGTCAATGACTCTCGGTTCCAGTCAATTGACATTCCAAAGGCTGAGAGGAATTCAGGATCTCTATGACTGAGTAACTCTTGGAACCTGTCTGTTGGCTTAAATACTTCTTCCCTTCCTTCCTTCCCCAGCTTCCTTCCCTCCCCTCCTACTATTATCACGGTTTCCTTACTCACCCTTTCCTTCCATTCTTTCTCCCTCCTTATGTCTCCATTAATTAGTGCATGTTTATTCTAATTTTTCTAACAAATTCCCTTCTATTTCTATGCTACAATCAATTATCCTTGTGTGTGTTAACAGTTTAATAATTTGAAGTGTGAATGGAACCGAAGCATGGCCAATAGAACCCAATCATTACTGAAGACCCTCAGCCTCAAAAAGTAACTTATATTGCTGACCAATGGCCGGGAATCTTTCAGTCAACTTTCCCATTCTCTTGGCGCCAGAGAAGGTATTGCATCTTTTTTGTCTGTAGAGCTGGAGTAATAAGTAAATTATTGAATTAGTCATTTTAAAGTAGGGCTGCAACAATTAGTCCACATAATCAATTACGTTGTCAATAAAAAATTGTCGGCGCAAAAAAGTTGCATCGACGCGTCATATTTATTATCATTATTATTATTATTATCATCATCATTTTTTAAAAAAAGATTTAAGCCGGAGCAAATTGCTGTAGCACCGCTACTAGAATGCGCACCACAGTGTGGCAAAGAAGAAGAAGATGGTTCCGCAGAATAAGAAGCAAAAGCTGCAGCAGAAGAAGAATATGAATGATGGTGGAACATGTTGAGAAGAGCAGGAAAGCGCGACCAAACACGTCCAAAGTGTGGGAACATTTTCAGGTGGTAACCTCCTATCTTCAATATATGATATGAAATGTACATGTGACTCTGTAGTAGAGCTTAGGTCGGGCCCAAAAAATCAAGCCAGACCCGACCAGAGCCCGTACACGTTGAGTCCTAGCCCAGCCCGGCCCGGCCCGGCCCAGCCAGACACATAAGCTATAATTATGAGCTGACCACTTTTCTCAGTAACGAGTAATCTACTGCGTTAATATTTACAAACCAGTAATCAGATTAAAAGGCTCAACACAACATGAAACTTTGCTCGTAGAATCACGAGGGTCTCTAGACACAGCTCAACAGAACCACATACACTCTACACAGACGTGTCGATTCGCGAGTACGTCTGGGCTGCCATGACGACGGCTAGAGGAAGAAGCTACTTCTAACGTGAGTTGTTCAAAAACTTTCTTTTTAGTAAACTCTGTGTACACAAACAATGTTCTCAATTAGGGGTGGGTAAAAATATCGATTCATCAATGCATTGCAATATATTTTTTCCCAATTCAATATCGATTCAGAAAATCCTCTGAATCAATTCAGGCAAGCAGCGGCCCCCGACCACCTGCTGTCCTTCGCCGGACCTCTCGGTCCCCGCCTCCGGCAGCTGGAAGCGCCTCGCCCATCACCTCGCTTTAGAGTCAGAGGGTGGAAACACCGTCGGAACTGCGGAGGCAGGTAGCCGATGTCTGACGCACAGCTCTTTCAGAGACTGTAAACTCCCAGCGCAGCCGGCCTCACCCTGGCCGCTGCACAGTGCGCCCGCGAGTAGCACTCTCCTCCGGGGAGAGAGGGGGGTTCAGTGTCAATGTGTTACCCCCCACGGAGGGACCGCAGTTATGTCTCTGTCTATGTCAGGCAAAAATGCACCATGCAGTTCCAGAAACAATAGCACTTTCTCAGCTTAACTATGGCTGCACTATTTTATAACTAAACACATACAGTACCTTTGTTTATATTTCAATTCGAACTAGAACTTCCTAGAGGAAAGATTTATAATTTACGATGACTTTTTTGAATTGAAAAATTATCAACAGGTACCCTTATGAATTATTCGTTAATTACTACTTTTATTGAATCAATATAGAAGCATTTAAATCAATATTGAATCGAGTCGATATTGAATCCAATTGCGACCTAAAGAATCAAAATCGAAATTGAATCGAATCGTGAGCTTCTTAACAATACCCAGCCCTATTCTCAATGCACGAGTTCATGTGTTGAGACCCTGATGATACTAGCAGCAAAGTGTCATGTTGTGTCAAGCCTTTTTAGTGTTTTAAAAATAGCGATTTTCATGCTAGCGTAAAAGTGCCCCATGCACTCCCATTGAAAATGAGTTTGAGCCGAAAACGAAAATATGGTCAATCTTAAAAGTGCCTCTTTCGTCGTAATTATGCTTTTACACAAAGGTTTGACTCATATACATTCACAAAAAAAGCCATGGTTGCATTTTGTTGAGAGTTTCACTTTAACAAACTTTTTAACTGATGACTTGATTGGTAGTGTGGCGCTGTGAACAAATTACAAACCATCCATGCTTTTGTAATAACATCAGGATTGACACAGTTACACAAGAGAAATCACTGCAGCTGACGATGGCATTTTGGAAAAGCACAGTCACGTCTGTAAACACAAAGGCCATGTGAGGGTCTTGAAGGGACATTTCATTTCAGAGGAGCAGATTTCAACCACTACCCCTTGTAACTCTGTTCTGACAAGGGGGCACTCATCATCTCTTTACTTTAAACTTTACATACATGAATGATAATTTGAACAGAATATATAGTATCTGTCTACACCTGAACTAACCACTATAGTTCAAGGATGTGTATGGTTGCTATGGTTTCTATAAAGATGTTTTACTAGTGTCTCCACACAAAGGTCAGCAGGAAACATCTGAGAATTAAAACGTAGACCACTAAAGTTAAATATTGTACAGTCCTTGGACACACAATTAACATTTCCGATGCAAGTCAGATATGGCTGCCTGTTCACTAATGTTAATGCATGTTTTAAGAGATGTTCTTACATGCAAATGTCCAACTGAAGCAAACTTTACCAGTTGATAAGGACAGACGCTTCAAAGCAGTGCTGTATTTTCGTTCACTTCTGGTTTCTATGGGCAACCAAATGACAAACCATCCCACCAACTCTACAATTACTCTCCCTAAACAAAGCCTTCTTTTCAAGGTTAATGTCTGACATTAGACGTTGGCAAACATGCTTCCAGATCATTTATTTCTCTTGGAGTTGGGTAGTTTGTTATGCAGCTGGCCACGAGTGACTGCCAAATATATGCGCAGTTTTACTGAATGTCATGCAAATCAAGCGAGGAGTAAAGAGATTTTTACTTAAGTTCTGCTGCACTGGCTGCAGAATTCAGCAGCAGGCGATTGTTATGTCTGATTTCACCTTTGCAGAGTTTTTCCCAGAACCCAAAACTATGCGCGACTATAAAACAACTGAGAGTGGTATTTAATACTGGCAAGAAGCTGCTGATTATTGAAAAAGGCCTGCTCAGGAAACACAGGGAAACGTTCAGAACACTGAGACAGTTGGACTGTAGCAGAATGTGAAGATTTAGGCTGGTGTATTTATAAAACACTTAGGGATAAAACAGATGTTCCTCTTTTTTTCCCATCACTGGAAATATTTGTTCTTAGTGGCATCAGTCCCTCTGTGGTATTTCCATAAAATGGTTGCAGTAAATGCTTTTCAAGGTACTTTTGCGTCGTATGTTACACAGCTGCCTCCACCAGAGCTGATATATGTATCCTGCAAATTAAGAGCCTCTGGTACCAAGAGTAGAACTGTTTTGGACACATCCACGGCTGTATCTGTGCTGCTCTGCTGATAAAAGGAGCATTTTGTCTATACAGACAGCAGGGTAGCTCAGAGATACAGCTATGGACAAACAAGAGGTTCTCCATAGAGATACTGTAGCTGTTCTTTTTATCAGCTCTGAGGACAGGTGGTGCGAGAGGGAGCGACCGCTGTGACCTGTTCGATAACTGTCAACCCCTCAAGCCTAATACCTGATCACTTTTGCGGGCTTATGGCAAAGCAACAACTGGACATTTTAGGGATGTGATTGGATCAGGTCCATAATGAATTCAGGGCCTTAGATCAGTCTCACCTCTTATTTCCCACTCAGTAATCTGGCTGGGGAAGGATTGCGAGTAATCTGGATAGAAGGAGGGAGGGAGGGAGGGAGAGGGACAATCCTGTCTGCTCTGATTCCTCTTTTTATCATCAGTGACAAAATGCACTATGATGTACCAGAGCAGGTGTGAACGGTTCATCATGATGAACATAGTGTACATCAGCATTTTCCAGAACTTCCTCCCCCATCACAACCTCCCCATTAACAAAACACATCAACTATTATTGACTTGGCACAGTTGTAATAACTATGCTAAAGCCATCATTACTGAGTCATTACAACTGAGCAGACTCCATGCGCTAATAAAGATTACACTAGACCTGATGCAGCTGAATGCTCTAAAGGTAAATAATTGACCCTGAGTCGGAATCTTTTTTTCAAAGGCCAACAATGACCTTCAAGCCTCATTCAATATTCAAAATGTGATTGATTTTGCTACAGCATGGAGAAAGGCCTTTTAGATCTTGCAATCAAGATCTTATATGGGTGAGAATCACAACACATTTCCCACAATACAGCGCTTCTGTGGTAATTGATTAATGACAAGACAGTTACAATATTTCACAATATCTGTCCATCTAATGAATACAAAATTAAGCATCTATTCACTGCACTGGGGTTTCAGTTTCACAGGATGTGACATGAACTGAGATAAGATTTATTAAAAAAAAATAAAAAAATAAAAAAAAACAGTCTCAGCTTAGTGCCGCTTTATCACACACACAAGGACTAACTGCAACTTGTCCATGGGTTCAAATGTTTAACGGAAGGATGCAACCACGCCTCTTTAAATTCTTTTCAACCTTCCTTTTCAAAATGTGTGCAAGAGAGGGTCAAGAAAGGGAATGACTGAAGGGCCTGCCAGCTGCCGAGGATAGGCAGTGATCAGAGCTAAAACATAGAGACAGTGAGAATCTCTATATATTGATTTGTCATCAATCTGACTGCACTGACAAACAACCACTACCACTAACACATTAGTTTAAGTGATATCAATGGAGTATGGATGAAGAGCATCAAAGAACAGGGTTGGGCATATGGAGTTCCACTTCAGTATGTAATAGAAACAAAGTACAGCACATGTTGCCCTCCACAGAGACTCGTAATGAATGGACACATACAACACACACACACACACACACACACTCTCTCTCTCTCTTTACTTTACTCCTGTCTGCTCTGCTGTGACTGTGCAACTTCACCGTGCGCACCCATGCTGCCTCAGGTGCTGTCGGGAATATCCGAAACACCATATTCAGTTGCACGTGAACGACGCCCCTTTATAGTACACCGGACGGAGAAAGTGAAAGTCCATAGTCAGTGTTAGCAATGGGCCGCTTAGGATATTAGCCCAACAACGCCCTTAAGCTAGTCATTCATGGAAAAGACAGACACATTTCTACTGCGCATTCAGCCCATGTACTTTTTGAGGGATTTTCCGAGGAGCACCTGAAGGCAGCATTATCCTACACCAGTCCACCGTCGCTGTGATGCGTGCTGTGAGATCACTCATCCAAAATCACCGTCACTTCACTGCTACACACTACAGCTGTCCGCCCACACCGACTCAGCTCTGACAGCAAACAGCGCACGTTTCCATGCACAGCGACTCACACACAAAGTTGACATTTTTCACTAGACTCACCGTTAGTTGTCTGTTTTTTGACAGTTTGTCCGGAGTCTCCGAGCGTCGCTGTCACCACTACGATCCGCCCACCAAAGTGTGCACTCCGCTCAGACTAACATGCTCCTCCCTGGAGTAGCTCTGCTCCAATCCCAGTTTGAGGTTGGTGACTGGCTCTCAGTTTGACCAATTAAATCGACTCCAAGAGCTGAGTGACGGTGATATTGTCCAAACAAAGCTTTCAAACGCGGGGCAGGGCCTTCTTCGTCACCAAATGTACTTTTGACAGACACCCCGCACATACAATGGAGAGGTTTGACTCCTTTTACGGGACGGTGCCGGTCCAATCGCGGGGAGGAACAGTTCCTGAATACGGCCACGGCCCAGGAAGACGCCCTGACACCGCCCAGACGACTGGAATGTCACCGGGATGACACAAGTTTGATTCATTATAGAAAATACAGTCCGCTCAGAAACTATGAATTCGGGGGTAAATTCACCTGTATAATGTGCAGACCAGGGATTAGTAAATGCCCTGAAAGAGTCGACCATTTAGTTTTAATATTAAATGTGGCACTCCTAGCAGAAAACACAAACAGTATTAAAGAAATCTTTCATTGTGTTTATACCTCAGTTATTCTTTGGGGTTCACTGAATGTAGAAACCTGAACTTGGTCAAATTGCATGTTCAATTGATACACTGAATAAAATGATCATGGATACTTTCTTGTTTTCACCGGTGTCGACCTCTGTGAGTTACAGAAACCTTCAAAATAAAGAACCGGGGTGGGAAAAACCAACAGAAGCGTGTGACGAATGGTCCAGCCTCACCCAGGCTACAGGTTTATAGTGACACCATGTGACTGGAATGGTCATCTTCAGTTCAAGGCTACTCTGAGTCACTTTGTGTCCCTCTATAATCAGTGTGATGTGCAACCTTAAATAGTCTGCTGTCAATAGTGGTCCTGGACGTTTTTCAGACCAAGGACCCCTTACTGCAAAAAGCCTACTGTTAAAAAAAATGTAGTGGCATATTGAACTGGACATATAGAAAAAGTAAATGTTGCTGGATATTTTATAAATGAGCTGTACATTACCCCAAGCATGGACAACATACAGCAATACCAATGTATTTGTGGTTGGCCACTATCAGCTAATTTTATGGGCTTACCGATATCGCTAATGTTAGCAGCATTAGCCTCACTCATGCAGTTCCTCTGGTGGTTTTTGAGGTGGAAGCTGTCAGAGTCTCTTACCAATATGTTACAAAACAGTGATGGAATGTAGAAAGTATTTACTCATGTACTGTACTCAAGTAAAATTTCGAGGTACTTGAGTATTTCAGTTTTCTGTAACTTTATGAAACACTGTACTTTTTACTCAACATTAATTTGACAATTGCAGTTACTAGGTACTTTGCAGAATACATGCTACAAAAGCCAAACCAGCATATTTGTAGATTAATTTACTACATCAGCATTTGGATAAAAAAACAAAATGAAAATATTTAATTAATTAAAAAGCTTAATGTGGTAGCTGACAATAATTTCAACTTTTAGTAGCAGTGCATACATTCATATAAATATATGTATAATTGTACTTTTGCTTTACATTTATTGCCAGAAAATTAAAGGTCAACCTTGTAAAAAAAAA
>CAEMYA010000021.1:1752347-1764475 GCA_903131615.1 Diplodus sargus
AAAAAAAGCTTGGATTTTTGAGATCAACTTCCTTACAAAGTGGGTTACTTTGTGTATACCTTTCACTTTCACTAAAGTAATATTTAAACACGATATCTCTATTGACCACATTAGTTACAAAACAATCCATTGTGGCTCACAAGAATGTCTCTACATTTGAGATAATAATACGGATTACTGCCCAGTGTTTCAGTAACATACAGTTACCTGGCTAGTTCGCCCATAAGTGCCTAATTTCTTTAAATTATCATTTTATTTATTTGTCTTTGCTTCTAATATGTTGGTTTCACACATTTACCCTTTCATCAACGTTTTGAAACATTTAAATTCTGAGAGTTACAGGGAATGTAAAACTCTGGGGCCTTGGCATTTCACATGTTATCAAATCCAACGGTTTATTAATTAATTAGTTAGACAGGGCTGTCCTAGGGGTTGCACACCCCTGTTGCTGACCCAGGCCCTTAACACATAAGTGACTTGCAATTCTTGAAGCTGTGCATAACAAAGCACAAACGTAAAAAACAAGTGACATTTTTTCAGAAACCTATAAAAGTACAATTTCAAGGGCTCGCTCATCGTTTGGGCACAGATGCATTCTTACATTCTGTTTGGAAAGGGATCATAGAATAAACAAATACAGTGCCGCATCCTTGACCTGTATTTTCCAGCAGCCTTTTTTTTATTATAGCACATTAATTTCTTATGACATAATGCAGATGTTGATTTTTACTTGGTTTCAATTCTTCTTGAGCTTAGCTCAGCTTTTGAAAAAAAAATTTCAGTCAACCGTCTAGAGTCTTTTGTTGCCATCTGTAATTCGGCATTAGACAGGTTTATTTAAAATCGGTGAATCCTCTCCCCTCACCTCTGGGATTCCTTAGTGTTCCATCTTGCAGTCTACCCCTGCCACTGGATCAGATAATCAGCAAATACAACTTTATTAAAGCTGCAAGCAGAATTGAACAGGCCCGCGCGCCCCACATACATCGGGCTGTGGCGCCGTCGGAGGGCAGACATAGCAGGCACTTAGACATCTTGGCGCCTGGGCTTTTATTGAACATTGTGTGATGGGGCTAACTAACACTGCCTTTATCCACTAGACTAATTATATGTCATGTTGTAGTGTATGATGTGGAGAAAACATCATGTAAATGTCATGTAAATTGGATGATGTTTGTCCTCAATGCAAATTGCTGAGCGCAAGATAGTGTTAAGTAAGATGTTTTGCTTGCTTTTACTGTGTAAAGCACTTGGTGCTACATTTTATTTGTATGAAAAGTGCTAAAGTCTGATTGATGGATATGAGGCTGACTTCCCGTTTCCAGTGGGTGGTGCTATGGATATGACACAGTATTGATGCATAGACGTGTTCAGGGCAAAACCCTCTACATGTGTTTGGTGTAGATGGGAAAAAGTATGTAGAAGTTACAAGGACTTTCAAAATGGACTGCACCGCCACGCCCACCTAATGCTGGCAAAAGATTTTGATAAGCATCCGACTCCAGACTAGAGTTCTGATTGGTTGTTGAGAAATGGCAAAATGGTCAACTACCGAATACCGTCAACAAAGAGAGTACCAGTGCAGCGTTTTCCTCACATTAAACAACAGGTAGCTACCTCATGTGTCACCTGTAAGAAAACATATTATATGATCATTTTAAACGTAAACAACAAACATAGCCATTGCTAGCATGGATTTTAGCAACGTTTGAATGCTAACGTTACGGTGCTGCTGTGGCAGCCTGGTTGTGTTTGTGTTTTCTGTGCTCTGCCTTTCCCCCCTCCTTTCTCCCTCACCTGCTCCTTCTGCGTGTGTGTGTGTGTGTGTGTGTGTGTGTGTGTGTGTGTGGGCGTGGCAGCAGCGGAGTGGTGCACCTGAGGAGAAAAACTGCAAGTTGTTCGTAATGTAAATGGTGTTGTTAGTGCTGTGATGTGTATTGATTGTGAATGGGTTGTGTGTTTCTACACGAGATAATGGCTTCTTCGTCACCCGCAAAGTTTGTTACTGTGGATGACCCTGACGTGATGGACATGAGGCAGGGATTACAACTGCTTTCTGGAAGTATTTAACCAGGCTGTGCAGGTCCAGAGCGACCAGGATTATGACGGACATTCACCACGCCAACCATGAGCCTTCAGGTAAGCGCCTACTCGCAGTGTCGCCTCACTGAGCGGGTTGTACGTTGCTGCCATATGTCTGCGCGTCCGCAATAGTGGATGTGGCAGCTCTGCTTCGTGAACTGATATAAGTCAATGGAGTGAACTTTATAAAGCGCCCTTCTACAAAGTGCTATAAGTTAGCTTTCAATGTAACGCTTTTACTGTGATGATAAATCACATTTAAGTAATAAGTAATTTATAATAACCAGATCCTGACTTGTAAATGTGACATCTGTGGGAATAAAAAGCATGTTTCCATGTCACTGATTTTGATCAATAATTTCCATAAATACAATGTTTGTTTGTTTTTAAATAACCTAAGTAGCTTACTAATAGTAACAATCCTGGAGACAAAAAATTAAATATGATATTGATGATATTGTATACACTAACATTTCATGATCAAAAAAAAAAAAAAGTAGTTGCAGTAGGCTGTTGTTGTTGTTATTTATTATTATTATTATTATTATTGTTATTATTATTCTGCAAATTCTTGACTTTCAATGGGAATAGCTGTAACGTAAGCAATTTCTCCTCAGGGATCAATATAGTATTTCTGGTTCACATTTTATCCAGTCAGTTGTCTGTATTTAAAGTTAAATCAAATTAAACAAGTTGACAGTATGGTAGACAGATGTCACTTTTACATGTCAGGATGTGATTATTACACTGATTCAAGTTATTCAGTTATCATCACAGTAACATCGTTACATATATTGGTAGCTGTAAACACTCACAAAAACATTCGAAAACAAATATGTGGGTTTGGTGCCTACCTGTACACTAAATATATAGAAGGAGGAAGTAAAGTTTATTTATATTTGGCAAATGTTTGTATGTTGCAGTATTCATGCTTAGATGGTGCACTGACGGCGCAGTAGTGCTACGAGCACTGACTACAGACGGGGGACAGATGTGTGAGGACTGCTGTGTGCCTTGTGCAACACTGCAGGGCTGCAACTAAGGCCCTGCTGCGTACAGTGTTTGCCAGGCAAAGGGAGACGATTGGGCATTTGACTGGTGAGGTCAAACAGCTGCAGCGGAAGTTGCAGCCTGTTGCAGCTGGTAAGTTGATTTACTGTGTGAGTCAGCAGTAGAAGTATATGGAAAGTTTGTATGGGGAAAAACTCAACAACCTCATGTAACAGCATGGTGATTGTGGTTATTTTCAGATCTAAGCGATGTGGACCTGTTGGCCAGATCAATTTAGACAAAGGATGCCATGCAGCAGCATGTTATGAGAGCGCAGGTTTTGTGATGGAAAGTTTTAAATGGGGCTATGGTGTTGAGGGGTTTGAAATTGTTACAAGTGTTCACATAGAAAACATTTTTTATCTTACATTATGGCAGTAACAGTATTCCAGATGTGGTGGTGTTAGCCGTTAGTTACTTTTGTGTCTCTAATAAATGATGGAACTTAATGTTTTTTATTTTGGACTCTAGCATGTGAGAGGGGGTTTGTTTTGTAATCAAGAACTTAAACCTGTAGTCTGTAACTATTTTGTTATATTTGCTAAAATTGTCATTATGATCTGACAGAAGAATAAGATATAGATCAAATGTGAAAAAAATCCACTGTCTTTGGGTCAGTGGCCCACAGATAGTGGACAAAAATTGTATGTCACCCCAAAACAGCATAAGCAGCAAGGTATCAACACTTGCGGTTTGATAAAAGTACAGGCGTTACAGAGCACGCTTACCTAGCTGCTACTGCTAGCGATACTACTCAGGTGCTAATTCCTGTTTGGACAGGCAGTTCAAGTTTGTATCTATGATTTGGAATGGCGTTTGACAAATTCCGTCTTTACATATATGTCATTTTAGAGAACATGGGCACGGACATAATGATATAAATTAACTTGTCACAGGGTGAAAAGTGCATGAAAACACAACGTAAGGTGATATTGATGAGTTGCATACGGAAATACAGCATTAGCTGTTAGGTTTCTACACTTTCAGTTGTGTAAAATTAAACATGTCACAGAGCACACTTACCAAACTCACTGCATGGGATTTTTGTCCCCATAAACGCCCGAAAATCTCCCTAATTTTCGGCAGTTAACGACAATTTACAGTCTGTAAACGCCGCATTCACTGTGCCACAAATTGTCGGAAACGAACCTTGACGTATGTGGAGCTCCCGGAGGTGCAAATGTCTCTAATCTGCATATGAATAGCAGCAAAACCACACCTGGCCAGAGAATGTGTGGGCTGGCTTGAATATCCTCACTCAGTATTGGATGAAACCACTACTTATAAACACGAAAAATCACTTGTGATTGGTCACCCTGGGTCATTATAAATGTAAACCCCAGTAAGAAATTTATATATATATATGTTTATTTATTTATGTATTTATTTATTTGTATTTTTTATATATATATATATATATATATATATATATATATATATATGTTTATTTATTGATTGATTGATTTATATTTATTTATGTGTTGCTTATATCAGAAATATATATAAATAAAGGACATGAATGAATTTATTGAGGAAAGGAACATTTGCCAGGAAGTTGTTGTTTATTCAAAGAAAGAGCTTTATTAACACAAACACACAGCATGTACAAAGCATAATCTGCCCACACAACAAACGGGAAGCTCACGGGAAGCCCAGCACCGCGAAGTGTCGGTTTTTGCAGACATCTGTGGTGCGCTGCCCTGTATTTCGGAATCGCCTCTCATGTGACTGCAGCACGGCACAGAGCTTGGTGAGCTCCCGGCTCCATCTAGAAACCCCGCCATCTTGTGCCGTCTTCCTCCTCAGACATCAGGTCCATGGTGGCGCACTTCCAAAGGTCCACCTCATCCTCAGCTAGCACTCCGTCTCGCTTCCAGCAGCTGTAAAAACAATCAATAAAGACAATCGGTACTGCGCGATGCACTGCGTATGGACACAACACATCTATTAATGCACCCGAATAATAGTCACATCGATGAAGAACAGATCTACTCTTAAAAGGTCTTTCTAAACAAGGGCGAAAACAGTAAACGTTACTTACACACGATGGCATCATTATCGGCATCATGTAAATCTGGACTTGCAGACATAGCTCTGAGCTAATAGGAGGTCACGGTCTCGTCATGAGGCGAGGTTAATCTGTGAGAACAAAATGCTAGCAGCGATAAACCTCCGTGTCCCTCTGCGGCAGCGAAGCGCCCTTCTTTGGCGACACTCTCCGTGGCGACCCGGCAAAGCTCCTCCCGTCAGCGCAGGCCTCCTCTCGACAATGGCCGGGCCGCTAGCCTAGCTCCTGCTAGCTAGCTTAGCTCCGGCTAGCTAGCTTGGCCGAACTTGCTTCGTGTCCAATAAAACACAAACACTTTGACTGCGATGGAGAGTCCAACTCACACACTCACAGCACGTTGTCTGACAACAGTTCACAGTCCGTTCGTGATAAAACACGACACTGACGGACACACACAATTCGCTGTTAGCTGCTTGACGCCATTAAATCTCTGCTCCTTCTCCCTCGTCACTGACGCTCCGGTCAACCCGGAAGTGTGTAAACTCTTAAAGGTCATGAACTCTCACACGTAATAAGAATTACTTCTTTTAAAATATTCAGAACCCATGAAATTATAGAAATACTACATTTTAATATCTTAGTTATCTCAAAATATTTCATGCAAATTTTAACTTCTTAACAACTGGCATTTTATCTTTAACTTGTTCCCAGGAGAGTGAGAGAAAAAAAAAAATAAATAATCTTTTTTACATAACATTGGCCATTGCTACTGACATACACAGTAATTAATCCAGCATACTTTCATTGAATAAATCAATTCAAGCTAAAATTGAAGGGTCTATAATTAGGCTATACTGAGCCTCATCTATTTATACCAGAGATTTTCTTAAAATTAAGTTAACACCTTTTAGAAAAAGGTCACCTGGGGTAAAACCCCCCCTGCTACCCTGATTTGCATTTGTATAGCTCACAGCATTTTCATTTACATGTTAAAGCCTCCCCTAGAATCAGGTGGAGGGGGGTCCTGGGGGGACAACTGTCAAGCAAGGCCCACCTCAATTTCCGACAATTTACGTCAGTTTTCGGTGTTGCTTGCAAATTGCCGCTTGCAGTCGCAAACCTGAAATTCCACGTCAATCTACAGTGCTGCATACTGACGAAAATCCCACTTTTCATGCGGTGACTCCTACTACTAACTAAGCTAATCGGCTGCAATTTCCTGTGGGGACAAGTTCGCATCTACGACCCTTGGAATGGCGTTTGACAAATTCTGTCTTTACATATATGGCTCAGTGGTTAGAGCGGTTCCTCTAGTGATTGGAAGGTCACCGGTTCGAATCCCGGTGAAGTTGTATTTGCGTTAATGCTAGATCAAGAAAGACAATGGGGGCATGTTGCGTTCGTCTCTTCGAGGCTTTTCACAATATCCCACTCCCCTTCTTATATCTCTTTCCATTAAAGACTTTGCTCCAGAAGAGCGCCACCTACATGGCATTGGCATATGTGATAGAGGTCCTCCAGAGCGTCCCAAATGTGTCTTTTTCTCACCCCTGGCTGCTTCCATTGGGGAGATGGAGCACTTTAAAAAGTAGCAAAGTGGAACTTTTGCTGCCCCCTAGCTCCCCACAGGAAGGGAGTACAGCCACAATTCAAACACAGGCCGACTCGGGTCGACCAGACCTTTCCCGCCTCCGCATTTCCGTCTATTCACAGCAATATACATGACCCTATGGAAGTGGAGTCCTATTAGCATTAATGCTATGTCAAGGAAGACAATGGGGGCATCGTTGCGTCTGGCTCTTCGAGGCCTTTCACAATGTCATACTCCCCTTCTTATGAGCCACCTACATGGCATTCACGTATGTGATAGAGGTCCTCGAGAGCTTTCCAAATACGTCCTTTTCTCACCCCTGGCTGCTTCCGTTGGGGAGATAGAGCACTTCCAAAAATTATACTTCCCATACCCCAACCCTAACTCAGATGCCTAAATCGAGTTCCTGAGGAGCATTCCCGAGTGGATTTTTCAACATCACCCGATCAAGCTGATATCAACTTAAGTCATAGGCCTTGCATCGACGCACAAGCTGTGAAATTTTGACACTTCCTGTCACTAACCCTGCCCATAAAACAGGCCAATTCCATGATGCAAATTTGTATTTATTCCCATTTAAATTTCTCTCATTTTGACCGCCACGTCAAGTCGTGTGTAAACAACATAGGGGATTTCTGACCAGGGTTCAGTGGTCACCAATGACAGGGCAGCTAGTGACAGGAGTTGGGCAGCTTTTGGAACATGTTTTGTCCCAAATGTCGTCACAGCTACATCTCACCCCACTGCCCTTGTAGAGGGTGCACAGTGCTGTGCAAGGATGCTTTTATCAGTGTTGTGCTGCTTGCATTCCCATGATACGGGACATTGAATGTATGGACTTTTGATCTTTTGGCGGCCTCTATTTAACGGCCTCCCTAACTTTAACAATGTTAAATGTTAAATGTTAACAATGTTAAAGTTAAGGAGAGGTACAGCTCAGACCTTCTCCCTCCCAGCTTTCAGGAAACCTGTGTTTCGTCATCCTACGACCAACTTTAAATTTTACCTTTGACTATTTGAAAGGTGAAGGGTCAGGGAGGACCTGGGTCACAGTGCTACTAAACACACTTAGTCCCACCGCTGTACTCAATTTGTAGTGTTTCCAAGGTCAAAATCTCAATAGGGCACCTCCCCCAACATTTACATGGACTCATATGTAATAAAGGCACAAACACAGCACCTTAGGAAAAAACACAGCATTTTAGGCAAAGGACTTTTAAGCATATGTAGTTGGAAATCTGAAGTAAGGGAACATAGGCGAGATGATGTTAAAAGGGCTAAGACAACACTCTTTGGCACTCTCAGGAAGAGAGGCTATAGCCGCATTTTTTTTAGGTCAATTAAGATAGATTTAGAGAGAGGCTTCGAGGGTTGAGAGTGGACCACCATAGTAGAACAGATAAAAACTTGGTTCCTCTGGTGACCAACTTCTCCTCGGCCTGCCTCCTTCTAAACTCATGTGTCAAAACAACTTTTACAAGGCTACAAAGTGTCACAGAACCACTCTCAGATTTTAGAGTCGTTTCTGCTTTTAAAAGGAATAGAAATCTAAAAGATGTTTTGGTTCATGCCTCCCTACCATCTAACACACCACAGCAAAAAAACAAACACTTTGGGGTGATCACATTTGCCTCAAATAAATACACGGCATCGGATGCCCCAGTTTGGCATAAAGTTCAGCTGGAGTCCAAGAATGTGGAGTATTTGATTGACTGACTGTAAAATATGTAACACAAAATAAGTTGCTGGACCGGCTTAAACAACATCTCTATCATATTAATAAAACAACTGAGGTGTCAGTGTTATATGATCACTTCCAGACACATAGGGCAGATAGTTTGAGAATTGCGGGCCTGGAGAGCCAGCCCCACTAGTCTGCAGCCCAGAGAATACAGGCCGAGAGGCTCTGGATTGCCAAACTAAAAACTGGGGTACCTATGGGTCTCAATGAGATCCTTTGAACTGGGGAATGCAAACCGGAGACATGATGTTGCAGATGGTCAAAATAAAGGAGCCCAGTCTACCAGCAATGGTATTCTGGGCTACGTACGGAGAGCACTACAGACTGCTTTTGAACTGGTGGTGGATGGAGGGTGACCAGTCTACCAAAGATGTTATTCTGGCCACCTATAAACCAAATAAAAATTTATAAATTGTTTTTCTTTCACTGAGTTATTGTTTGAGTTTGAAAAAAAGAAAACCCCATGCGCCTGCGCAAGTGTGGGAGTCACTGGACTGGACAGATGATGAAGTATTGCAATTACTAGAGATTAATCTGACTAAAAATGATTTTGAATTTAACGGGGAGTATTATTTACAGGTTAAAGGGACAGCAATGGGCAAAAGGTTTGCCCCTGCTTACGCTAACATTGTTATGGCAAATTGGGAGGAAGAAGCTTTAGCCAAGTGTCCCAAGCAGCCTCTTTACTAGTTACGGTACTTGGATGATATTTGGGGTATTTGGAGTTACTCCAGGGAAGACTTCATCGAATTAATATCTTAAATAATCATGACACTTCAATCAAATTAAAATACAAAATTCATCAACACTAAATAGACTTTTTAGATACAACTATTTACAAAGGAGAATCCTATAACAATCATCAACGACTGGACATCAAGGTATTTTTAAAAAAAAAACGGTTTCCATCCAAAGCCTACATTTAAGGGTTTGGTGAAAGCTCAATTATAACGTTTCCACCGGATTTGTACACAACAAAGGGACTTTTGGGAGGCTGTGAAAACACTTTTTGGAGCATTACGACATCGAGGATACCCAAGATATTTTTTTAAGGAAATGTTTGAAAGCATTCAAATCAAAAACATCATTCCATTGATAACAACTTTCTCATCGGCGAGTACAATTGTCAATAGAAAAATTAAAGACAATTATCAATCAATAATGGGAGATTCGGAAATATTACGAAATCATCAGGTCATTTAAGCACATAGAAAACATGAGAATGTGAAGGACTTTTTAGTCAGGGCAAAACTTAAGAAATTGACCTGAATATTTCTGTCATCTACAATACATTCGTAATCAATCATTTCAACCCACAAACTACTAATTGCATTTATTTCTTGGGCAGCGCACCCCCTGTCCCCTGTATTTATGGAGGACAGGGCAATTACCCCTTCCCTAACCCTCCTGGAGTACTTAACAGGCTGAGCTAGCTATCGAGGAGTTGCTATACGGTCACCCCCCATCACCAGAGGATCACCAACTCACTGTCAGCCTGGGAACCTCTGCATCGCACAGGGACAGTGTCACTAGGACGAGGGGGTTCCTAGGCTTGGCTCCACATACAGCCGCAACTGTTGATGTGTGCTGCCCACCCATTAAGAACTGGACCAGGGATGCCACACAGACGCTGCGCATTGAGCGCGTCTTTGCGCTGTGTTACAGTCTGGGGGCAGCAGCATCAGTTGTTGGTGTCAAATTGTGGATGGCCTTTCTTGGGGACGTATACCGTAACAAACAGGTTCCTTTAGCATCACTGAAGCGAGAAGACTGTCCAGACCGAGTGATGGGGGCTGTGGGGGCAGAACAGTTCATTGCAAAGGTCCTCAGACCTGAGAGGCTACCTTTCAACTTTCACGCACTGCGTCACAAAGTCTGGACAAGACCCCAAACGCTGTCTTGAACTGGGGCTGGAGGAATTAAAACTGAGGTGGGTGGGTCTCAAATGTCCGCTTCTGGGTCCGAAAAAGAACCAGAAGCTTTTCTGGGACTGCCGCAGCTATGTCCAGCTCTTTTCCAAGGATGCCCCTCCATCAATGGCATCGCGGCAGGCGGTCATCCAGATTGGCATTCTGGATGACATGGTGCGGCGGGGACTGTGTTATGACAGCAAGCTGCAGAAATACAGAGAGCAGGGCTTGCCTTGGCTGGAAATGTGCCTGCGTTGGGATCCTGAGCACATAAAAGGTTAGAAGTGGCTAAAAACCCTGACATTCCTCTCCTGCATTGGCATGATTGAAAACAATGTCTACGTTGACAATGAGGCCATAAGGAGCCTCATGAAGGAGTTCCCAATGACTCAAAAAACAATGCAGAACCTGCAGCTGCAGTCCCGCTTCTGCCTGCCGCGTCGGTCTGGGTTTTTGGTGTGGCGACTTCATGAGGATATCCCATACAAGCTGAAGGATACACTGCCAGCCACTAACCCACCCCCCTCCAAGAAAGCCAAACTTTAAAAAGAGGAGGAGGAGCATCCACCTGAGAAGGAGATGCAAGAGGTGGACCCTGATGAGGGGCCTTCTAACATCATGAAGCAGGTGTTGCGCCTCTTGCCTGCTTCAAAAAAACATTTCCTGGTCTGCCAAAGAGATGTCACTCATAGAGCTAGAAAAGAGAAAGACACATGCAGTGGCATACAAGGAGTACCTCAAAGCCTGTGAAGCTGAAATCGTACCTGCAAGGCCATTCAAACGGTTTGCTTGGAAGAGACGTCAACTGCAGAAGAAGTGAAAACAGGTCTTGTGATTAACAAAACAAGAAGACATTGCTACAAAAAACACAAATGCAACCTGCAAAAGGGAAGGAATGACTGTGTTACTTAGTTTTTGTGTGTCTGTGTGTAAATTACGAGTAGATTAGTAGTTCTGTGAGTGTTTGTAGATTTGTAGTAGTTTGGTGTGTGTGTATGTGTAGACTAATGGTAGTTCAGTTGGGTAGACTGTTAGGTAATTACTTAGGTTGTTCATTGTTCATAGCAAAAAAATAAAAATAAAAATAAAAAAAACCTCCACATGGACTCTGCCTTGACGGGGCGTGGAGGCTTGTGTGCCTCAGTGGTCCGAGGGATTCTCCAGAGTGGCTGTAGCCACCACAGCATACTGCTGCCTTACCACACAGGAGTAAACTGTGCTGGCTACAGCCCCTCTGGAGAATCCCTGGGACAACCGGGGCCAGACTAAAGAGTCCAAGACTTACCTGTTGGAAAATAACTTACCTGTTTCACTTACCTTATTTACACCTGGCCATGCCGCTTTTACTAACCTCAACCACTTCCCTGCTTGGTGCTGGATCACCACTTGCTTGCTGGACCATCCATGGCACAACCTAGTGGACAAAAACACAACATTATTTGCTTCATAACTCCGGAACTAAAGCCTCAACCTCAACCTTATTTAAAGGTATAGATAGGCTCCCAATGGCCTGAAACGTGCTCCTAAACATGTCCTCGGAGAGGATTTTGACCCTGACAGTGAAATTTCAGCAAAATCCATCGCCCATTCATTTCTTATGGGAAAACTTCATACGCTCATAACTCTGGAACCAAATGTGTGCCCTAATTTGAGGGCGCTGAACACGCCAGTCTTGGTCCTGAGTCTCTACGACCTTCGGTTCCCAAGATAAGAAACTTTCAATGTTCGAAGTGGGCGTAACTTTTT
>CAEMYA010000021.1:1764772-1845274 GCA_903131615.1 Diplodus sargus
AGAGGATTTTGACCCTGACAGTGAAATTTCAGCAAAATCCATCGCCCATTCATTTCTTATGGGAAAACCTCATACGCTCATAACTCTGGAACCAAATGTGTACCCTAATTTGAGGGCGCTGAACACGCCAGTCTTGGTCCTGAGTCTCTACGACCTTCGGTTCCCAAGATAAGAAACTTTCAATGTTCGAAGTGGGCGTAACTTTTGAACGGAAAGTCCCACACACTTAAACATAGCGTTTAATGGGGGGGGGGGGGTAGGACTTGGTTTCAGGTCTCTAGGATGTTCCTATCCAGAGTTATTCCATCCCAAAAAAACGTTAAACAGTCTTACAAACCCTAATACCCCTAACCTAACCTAACTCCTTCTTCTTTTCTCTTCTCATATGGTTCATGCTAGCAAGTGGGTGGTGGTCTGGGGACTAACTTGCGCTGGCCAATGCCTTGCCTCTGTCTCACCACACAAACTATGTTGTCGTTTGTCAACATAGGGAGAGACTCTGAGTACTTTTCCACTTCACCTAACCCTAACCCCCAACCCTAATTCAACTAAAATACAAATAGGTCCATTTAGAAAAATGTTCCTCAAGCAAAGATCCATAACATCATAATGTCTAACTTGCGTTATGATTTAGCGTGATATATATATATATTGAAGTAGCATTGACATTGTATAAATGTCTGCATGTAATCAACAACTGACTGTCAAATCAAATAAAGAATGATTAAAAAGCATTTCGACAATATTTATTGTCACTTAACATTGAATTGTACAGATATATAGCAATGTAGATACGTATTATTTTCCTTTCTCTTTATAGAAAAGAAGGGCTCCATTTAAAAATAAAATAGTGAAAAAAAATCGTGAAAAAAATGGTACATCTTAAAATAAAGTATTTAATTTTAGAAAAATAAAATAAAGTGCAGCAGCTTGAGTTTCCATTTTCTCAACCAAATTGTAGAACAGATAGATCTCAACACATCTTAACAATTGAACAGTTTCACAGTGTAACTTTCTTTCCATCCATTATATCCCACTCCCCAACTCACTGAGAGAATTGAGCTCTTGCTTGTCCTGCCAGGATTTTAAATCTGGGCTGTAATGGTTTCAGGGCCATTCTCACACAGTGCAGGTGCTCATTGGTGACCCTGGAACAATATTTAGTTTTAATTATGCTCATTGTGGAGAAAGCCGTCTCACAGCTGTATGTGGAGCCAAACATGGTCAAGATGTACAGGGCTAATTTCCTCAGACCTGGGAAAGCTGTCTCAGAGATCATTCGGAGACAGAAAGTGGTAGGTTCAGTTAGTGCTGGGCGGTATGACGAAAAATGTATATCACGGTATTTTTCAAAATTCCTACGGTTTCACGGTATATGACGGTATTTTTTTTTCATGCATAATCAGGTGTTCACAGCATTTTCTACTGGTTGAGAGAGGAATTACTAGCCCCTTTTAGATAGAAAAGGCAGCACATTTGCTGCAAGGTAAAGGCAGCACTCTGCCTATCTTTAAGGGAGGTGTAATTTTCCTCTCTCAACCAGTTTCTCATTCCTTCTTTCGCAAAAAGCTGCCACTGGGGTCGGCGTAAACATGTGACGTGACGTGAAGCACGAAGTTCGGTGTGAACAGTGACGTACAACATATTTATCGGTAGAAATGTGGCGACACTTGATATATTTATTTAATTATAGATCCGTGGCCCATATTCTCGCCTCCTCAGTCAAACACACGCCGTTGTTAAACCCCCGCTAGTAATGGAAGCGTGAGGCCTAGCGCACCACCCCCTCCGTTAGCTGCCTCAAGCAACAGACAGCTAACAGGAAGCAGGTGGAATTTGTCTTCAAAATAAGAGCTTTACATTGCACCCCATTGGAGTTTAGAACTGGGTTCTTAGCGGGGGGCTTTTAATTTGAAAGTAGCGACTGTTCCTAGCTTGCCACTACACAAGTAGCGGACACAACCAAACAGTTACAGAGACGAGGAGACGCTAGCATCTCCCGGATCTCAGCAGCTTTCCAGTTGCTCATCTTGACATCCGCGGGTGAAGTGATGATCTGCAATGTCTATTCTATCCATCTTCACCACATCTTCCTTTGAGAACCCACGGACATTAGTGATGAAAAATGGGTTCTGAATGAACATTGTGAGCTGCTGTCCGAAGCTGACGCCATCAAAACGTTTGCGGAAATTTACAATCAGCTTATCAGCAAAGTCAACAAAAGACACATCTTGTGTCATGTCAAGTTATTTTTTCCATTGCCTTCGTCTCTCTCTGTCTTCTCTCCTCACAATGCTCACTCATCTCTCTGTATCTGACAGACAGTGGTGGTTCGACACAAATTTTACTGGGGGGGCCAAGGTGGGGCCAGTGTTTAATCAGAGGGGCACATTAAAAAACGGAAACAAATGATATTTAAACATTAAGTACTTTAATTTTGCTTACAATAAAATCATACAAAAGTTTATTTGGTATGTAAAGAGTGGATTGATTGAAATAATGAGGTAGGGCCATCAAAAATTAGAAATTAAATACAGTAGGACAATGCAAAAGGTGGGAATGGACCCCTGACACCCTCATACCAGTTTGGCCTAAAGCTCCGTCTCCTGTCCTCCATCAAAGTGGCTGGGAATATGTTCAACTTGGGCTGTACTGCATCGTTCTTGGACTTGCTGATATCTGCGGAAAGATGCACAGTAAACATAGGGCACAACTATAAACAACATTTATTTACTGTTGTATGCATGCATTTTAAAATGTAGGCCAAGTGTTTATTTTTCTAACTTAAAGGGACTTGGGGCAGGATTTGTGAATAAATAAACATTAACTTTAAGTATTGTAATGCTAATAGGTGATGAAGCGTTCAAAACCAAAAAGAATGAGCCCACCCATGTATCTCTCCATTGCCTTGAACAGGCTGTGTGCTGCATAATGTACTGCAATTCTGGGTCAGAATTTCCCGCGGAGTCCTGCGGACGTGACGTCAAATGACGCTGAATGCTCGTCCTCGACGGCTTGGAGACCGGAAGAAGACAAGCGCGGTGGATCCAAACTAGTGTTAGGGTAGCAATGGATTCTGCTATGGCCAGAAAACAACCCAGCACCACACAAAGTCCAATAAAAAGTTATACTAAGAGGAAAACAAAGGTTTTATAAGCGGCAAGTGGTGAGTGGAAACAAAATTACGACCAAAGCCGGGCTGGCACCCGAATAAACATCGGCTACGTGTTCGACTCATGGAGGCAGCTTCAGCGTTAAGTGGGACTGAAAACAGATGCTGACATGGCTCATTTCCTAGTAACCAGGTAAGAAAACATTACAAGTCATATTTAGGGCTTGATTTGAAAATCTTATGAGATCACAGAGGACTCGGAGTGAGCTAGCGTAAGCTGCTAACATGTATCTTAGTCCAGTCCTGTGTAGTTACAGACTGCGCATTTTCCACAGTCCTTTAGTCTGAAAACAAATAGTTAGAAATATGTCTCTTTATATATTGGACCGAAAGACCAACTGTTATCCGGGAGGTGATGTTAGCAGCTGGCTGTAGCAACAGGCTAACGGTTTCTTTGTGTCTGTGTAGTCAGATTAGCCGCTAGCGACACACAGCGAGCCGGGCCCCTGGCTGCTTTGTGTGTGTAACGTTAGCGGATCAGGCTGTATCATACACACAGCGAGCCGGCTCCTGTCTCGTTCCCGTCTCCAGAAAATACACTATTTAGGGGGTACAGTAACGGTATTTACAGGCTATGTGTTAGGGGCTATTGTGTTGACTCGTTGGTGATACTGTTGTGATGTAGCTGAATAAAAGGCAGTTTAGAGCTAACCGTGAAGTGCACAATCGCATGTAAACAAGCTCAGGTGGTGCTTTATAAATTGATACTGAACTAGTGAACAGGTATGTCATTCACCTACATCCCACATTCATGTCTGATCAGTTTCAAAGTCAAAACATACCTCTTTGAAATAAATATCAATTTGGAACTTAGTCACGAGTCATTCTCTGTAAGTGCCAGCTGTACTGAGGTCCAATACTGCAGAAAAATGTAGATCTTCTGCTCACTGTCACCAAGTTTAATACACTGCTAATTCATTTGAAAGTCTGACACTTCTATTTGTAATGCTCAAACAATCAGCATCAAGCCATTAGTTAGACCATCTTGTCTACCACACATTGATTTTATTATGAACGTGTAAAAAAAATACAAAATAAAACAATGTACACAATGCAAATTTGAAAAATACTTTCTTTTCACTGTAAACTTTGAAAATAAATTATACATTGTACATAAATGGCATGGATGAAAGTGTAATCTTTTTGCTAAAAATGTTTATTTTTTGAGGTATTGTGATCACAGATACACAAAACAGTTGAACATTTTAGTCTGGCACCCTAAATTAAGCTTCTTTGTATCCTGTGTAGTTCGCAAAGGGGTTAGGGAGTTTTGGCTTGGATGTGAAGAACACAGCAGCTCCAGGCAGCACATCTCCAGGTGGGCACTCAGACACTGGTCCGGAGCCGGCCGACACATACTCCTCCTCTGAAGACTCCTCCATGTGTGCCACTTCTTCCATAGTCAATTCCAAATCCTGAAACAAAAACAATGAGAATAAGAATAACTTTATTAATCCTCAAAGGGATGTTATGATTTTACTTGATGTTATTATTATGATTCAACTTAGTGTAATACCAGCTATGATTTCTGTTTTTCTTGTATTTACTCTGTTATGGCGCAGTGCCATTCATATTGTCTTATCATGGGAATGGTTTCACACAATATCTCACTGGCACTGGCACATAACACTTGGCTTGAGACATTGAATCATACTACTGCTGTTACATGATAATGACTGCACACTTATGTCAGCGTGTTAGCAAGCTTTATCCAATGTTATAAAAACTAGCTATGTTGGTAAGTACCACAGTCAGAAATTAGCTGCAGCCACGAGCCAAATGCTCATCAAACACCATAACGTTGGGGGCAGTCACATTAGCTTCAGTCACAAAACAATGGCTATAACTAGCTCGTTATTCACCGTGGCTGGTGAAATTTGAACTTTAGTAACCATTTGGCCAGTCTAAAGTAAATGTATTTACATTACATCATCATCATATCATTTTGCTGAATTAATGTTTTGCTGAATTAATGTGCAAATGTTGTCAGTTACCCTAACGATCGTCGTGTCGCTATTGAGTCTTATTTCTTGATCCTGCCCCAAGTCCCTTTAAGGATCACATATCAATGACGCAAGAAAGAATTTATGGCAGAAGGCACCATTTTATGGACACACTGTAATGAATTGTAATGACACTGCTTTGCAAATGGCATGTACAAGAACACCTTTTCTACATCACAAACCTAATGGTGCAGTACTTGATCCACATGGATCCACTTGCTGTCCCTCTGGCTGTTCCTCTCTCTGTCCCTGTATGTCAGTGATAATCAACTGGTGGCCCGCACCGTCCGGCACATCGAACCTTCCAATCTTGCCCGCGACTGGATCCCAAAATTGTGAGGATCAAAGAGAAAATATCATGTGGTCCCTGCTATTAAAGCAACAGAAAAGAGACTGAGACTGAAATAATGTATTTTTTACATTCCATGATGAGGACAAACTCGCTGCACCGTTTAACATCTATCTTAACGGTCTGAAACGCAAGTATCAAACGCAAAGCGCAAGTAGCTTTGTGGGCGGATCTCAGGCACTGTTGCTATTATGCCGGCGGGATAAATGACTCTTGCGCCCGGCGCAAATCTAAAATGGGTTGGTCTGAAGTAGCTACATTAGTCATAGGTGTGGTTTGGGCGTAACGTGCAATAAACCAATCAGAGCGTCATCTCACATTCCCTTTAAAAGCAGGCGTGCTTGTTCCATGGCGAATTGCTATTATAATGGCGCATTTGCCAGGCGCACGCCCGGAGCGGTTCACAGCCGAGGAGACCGACGTTCTCGACGGGGCTGTAAAAGACCGAGAAGTGGCGTTGTATGGGGATGGGAGAAATCCATCCAAACTAGCTTTGGTTAAACAGGCGTGGGAGGAAATTGCCACAGTTGTTTCTAAGGCCGGCATCCCCATGACATCGCACCTGGCCTCGGGAGCAGTGCGCACGGGCCGAGCAGATCGCAACGGCCAGCTGATGACGGAGCAGCGCAAACACCAAGGTGCAGAGGATCCAGACCCACTACACGCCGTGGCAGCATTGTTAGACCGGACCGCACTGTCCGGGATGCGGCAAGGTATTAATGCCCGTCTTGACCGGGTGGCGATGTTGCTGCTGCCTCTAAGGCGCATCGCCTCAAGTCTCCAAAAGCACCACCTGCTCCTGTTGTGCCCATTCCTCCTTCCTCCTCTCCTTCTTCCTCCTCCCCCCCCCCCCCAACTCCATCTCCGTCCACCTGCTTCACTAGGAGCACATCGCGCATTGCCACTCCCGGACCCTTACGGCTACGGCGGGCGCGTCGCATATCAGAGGGAAAAAGAATAAGTTCTTCTGTTTAAATCTTTTCAACTTTTTTGTGTGTGGTTTGCAAAAACGGGAACTGCTTCCTTGTAGATGAGAGAAGCAAAGTGTATGCACGTTGAGCACACGCTACATTATGGCCAAGCACGTGCCCTTAAAATAGCATCTGAATAAGCGCCACTGACACTGACTAGGTTTTTCCTAGTCTATAGCACCAGTGAACGTTTGCGCCGGAACACGCCTCCTCTTTTCGCTGAACCGCCCCTGGAGCGCAAAGTCATTCCCTAATTTAAGGACGTGCATCTGTGGAGGGAAAATTCTAATGTGCGCCGAATGCAAAATAGGAATTATACAAGCGCCAGTGTACAAAGTCACTTGCGCTGAGTGCAAGATAGAGCCCTTATTGTTTTACATACTCTTCTTCTTTGACATAATTTTTCCCACATGCCCTTGCTTAACATTTGTTTTTATTTCAAGCTTCAAATTAACAGACTTCTCAGTACAAAAAGAAAAGAAGGAAAACCAACTGGCATAACTTAAAAGGGCATGGTAAATACCATGGAAACAGAACAAAACACAAGGACTCATGACAGGCTATTGTCAGGCTCATGGTTCATAACAGGCTGTAACATGGACACGTACGTTATGAACAAAAAAACGAAAATGCTGGAATACGTTTCTGTCTGCAAAAGTTTCTGTCTCTGCCGGTGAGGGAGTAAGCGCATGCTCGAAGGATTGAATAGTTTGGACTACCGGAAGACAGGGATGTCAACAAACCAGTATGTAGCTGCTTGCACAAACACACTGTTTAATCACTTTTTTATTCATTTTGAGCAGTACACGTGACAGTGCTTTGTTGTAAGGTGTCTGCTGATGTTGCAAAGCTTTTGGGGTGATATTTGGAGCATGTTAAGATGTTTAAAACAGTGTAAAGTCGTGACCCCATGTTGTTAGCTGTTAATGCTAACTCTCCGTTCAAGGAGCCCTGTAAGGGGTGGACCAAAAGTGGTCGTTTTCGTTTTCGGTACTGGCAAGTCAAGGGTAGCTTGAGCAATAAAGCTGCATGTTGAAATCGACCATTAAAGTTCTCCTTTAATGGGAGAAATTACATTTCCACGCTTTGATGGATAATACAGTGAAGTGTGTTTTTAGGAGCGACAGTCTTTATTCCGCTCACCAGGCCACTGTTTTTGCCAGTCATGGCTGGTGCACCATCTGTCACTATCAGGTTGACTTTATCCATGGACAGTCCATGATTTTTTTTTAAAAGTCCTCCAGTTTTCCAAAGATAATGTCACCAGTGGTGTTTTCTTCCAGTGGAAGCAATGCCAGCAGCTCCTCTTGGAAATCTTTGCCATCAAAATATCGGACAAAAACGCACAGTGGACACGACGTGCGGCAGTTGAAGCAGACAGAGGTATCTGTTTAACAGTTGCAATAATTCTGTCCATGGATTTGTCAGGGGCAAGTTCCTCCAGAACGGTGACCATGCACTCCTTAAAAACCTCAGCTTCAGTATATAGCCTGTTATGTTTAGAATGCACCCAGGCAGCCAGTAGAGATTCACACGTTACCCTCTCTTGGTCAGTTAAAGCTCGAGTAATAATTCCACTGGCACAGGAGTAGGCAGATTTCAGTGTGGCAATTTTTCTCTGACGGGCCTCTGTCTGCTCAGGATATGACTCCTTGAAACTTGCATGCTTCGAGTTGTGGTGACGCCGCAGATGATATTCTTTACCAGCAGAAGCTGTTTCACTGCAAATGAGGCATACAGGTGTTGCATTTCTAAAAGATGACATGATGAATGCATACTTATCAGTCCATTCATCATTAAAGAGGCGGTTTCCACATCGTTACGTTTCAGGGACTTTGAGAGTGCCATTTTACCTGCGTTAAATCGATGCTAGAGGCCTTTTCCTTCCACTAATCTTGACACTAGGTATTAGCGTTGAAGCCAGTGATGGATATGACAGCCCCACAATCGAGGCAAAATATCTATATCACTCCTGGTGGTTGACTGTGGTATAGGTGGTAGAAGCCTGACTGGTAAAGGCTAAAAATGCCTTCAGTTTTGTAATAAAATTAAAATATTTAAACGATAAACATGAAACAATAATGTTTTAGGCCAAAATGTGATTTTTATTTCATTTAATTTAAATGTCCAGCCCCCGAGGTGTCTGTATGGAAAAATTCTGGCCCTCTGACAAATATAGTTGGTGACCCCTGCTGTATGTCCATTCCTCGTTTCATTATGACTACTAGAAGAAGAAAAACAACGTAGAGGCATACATCTCATTTCACAAGTAACCATCCCTCCCTACTTAACATGGGCAGATACTGTTGATTACTTTACTCAATAAACGTATTATTTATCAAAATGCAACAGCCAAGACTGAGAAAGTTACGTGGTTAACGTCACAACACTGTGCAGAACTAGCTCGTTTACTGACATTCTGATATTTGCTTCTGCTTTGATGAGTTTGCTTAGATATTTAAGCACATTTACAAACGATACAGTGAGCGATACAGATCGCTTTATTAGCCAAGGATACCTTACACTTTATTCCACTTATTGGCATATAGAAAATTGGTGTGGCTTGATGACAGGAGGCCAGCAAAACAAAGGAGATTGCACATGGTGCGTTTTTAAAGACACTAGTACACTTACTTCTTACTTCTGCTGAGTGGCACAGTTGCAACTGTGTTGAAGTCAATACGAGATGCATGGAGATATCTTTTTCCCAGGATAATCATAACATAATTTATTAGTTTATTATCATCAAGTTCCTTCTTTTTTTCCATCTGTGAAAACATATGAACAAAAAAATATTTTCTGTTTAATGGTTTCTGGAACTGAGTGATGAAAATGTATTTCTCAAGAGGAACACACTGTTATGGTAATACTCAATTTGAGAAAATTGATTCAAACTCACCTAAAAAAACGTTCTCACAATTCTTTTCGTCCTATTTAGGACATGGGGTAGTCAAAATTAATATTACAAAAGCAAACACAAACACAAACAAAATAACTTTACAAAAAAAAAAAAAAGAAAAACATTTTGATTTCACACACTCCCTGAACATGTTTTACATGTTTTCACAGATGGAAAAAAAGGAACTCAGAAAGATCACTTGCCAAAACTTTAAGAAAATTGGTCACCAGAAGAAAATGTTTCACTGAAACAGAAGGATCAGTCAGGACACTGTGGCTTTGCTTTCAAATAGGTTTATTGAAAGAAATATTTTGAAATTTTATAAAGTTCAACCATTAATAATGCTATCACACAATCAGAACCTGGAGCTTCACCATTTCCCCTCCGACCTTCTTCAACATTTGATATGAATCATGTATTAAGGGCTTCTACAAGCACTCCATTGACCAGCCCAACTGTTAAATAAATCTATGATCACCTCAGTATTCCAGGGACTGCCTTAGAGTACACCCCATTACAAATATGAGCTATCCTCAACACACCTGTGAGAGTTTTTGGGACATCACAAAGCGCAGCACTTTTCAGCCTAATGTGTTTAAGATATGCTATTGCTAACAGATTTGAACACGTCATGCACCGAAAAAAAAGTCGGATGTGATTCCAAAACTGTACTCAGATGTGTTGGTAACAGTCCTTCTTCAGAGTATAGCCTGTCCCACCTGGGAGAAAGCAGGGTGATTAAAAGTATTTTAGGTGCACTTGATTTAATTTTGCAGGCAGGAGTGTAAACACAGCCCAGATGGAGAAAATCAAGCGCTCCTTGATATTTGGGAAATGGTTAACAGTTCTGCTCAGGACCGTCACACATGCATCACTCCGTTACAGTGGTTTGTAACCAAAGATACAAATATACAATATAATATTGTATCATCTAGGATTCACTATATTTGCAGCTATTCAGTACCCCTCTCTTCCATGACCTGGAAGTAGTATGTATATATATATGTATATATAAATATGACTCTCCCGTAACCCGGAAGAATTCAGTGTTTCACTCTACACACAGTTTGCAAGCATACAGCAAAAATCAGCTGCTTTGCACGTCAAACCCTCTCATTGCTGGATGATTTTCAGCGCAGCATGCAAGTAAAAATGTGCACAATATTAAAAGTCATCCTAATCACATTTAATCACCCTCATCATCATATCCATTTTTCACCATGGACAGCTTTATCCGCATCTTTTTCATTTTTTTTTCAGTAAGGTGATTATTTCGATAAGAAATTGGAGCAGACTTAATTTAGTATATTTTCCTCTATAGTATTCTGCATTTCAAAGCATGCCAAAGAAATTTTTCAGTTTCTGCATAGTGCTGGCTATACGAGTGCCAAAGAGTTTGATTCCTTTACAAGTAGTCGAAGTTGGTATGTACAGGCAAGGAGTGACAGAGCAGATCCAGTGTTGTGTAAACTGTACCAAACCCCCCCTCCCCAAGTGCTCAAAATATCTACAAATACAGGACTCAAGTCTGTCGGAACTCATAGAAAGTTGAACAGAGCTGAAAAAAGCTCAGCGGTATGGAAGAGCCATTGGTGTGAAGGTGTGTGTCAGTGTGTGTGTGTGTGTGTGTCTGACTATAAGCCAAGTCTTTATGTCTGTATGTATGTGTTCAAAGGGGGAAAACACTCAAACCTGCTTATATAACCCCCGCCCCCACCCCCCCACCCACAATCACACCCAGTGCCCCATGTTTCTTTTTCAAAGTGCACCCTCTGCTGTTATAATATGCAGTATGCATTACATAAATGTATTCTCTAGCATGGAATATTCCACTAAGGTCTACTGTCACATACAAGGTCAAAGAAGAAGTCGACACCAACCACATTCTAGTTTTGAGGTCATAGTTCTGAATGTAAAGATACAGTTCAGGCCACTAGGTGACTGTTATTGAACACTAACAACACTCTCGCTACAGTGTGTGACATGGAGAGGAGAGCCCACTTCTGAAACCAGCACGGCACTCGAAAAAAATACACTCACTGGCAAAGAACTGGATGTTTACTGAATAAGTGACTTGTTATCCTGGTGACCACAGGCAGAGACTGCTGAAAACTAACTGATGGCGATGGGTGTGTGTGAAGAGTAAACCCAATAAAACATACGTAACAAGCAGGTAGGGTTCAGTAGTAAGAAGAACTCAGTAGGTTTGGTCAATGTAAGCTTATCAACTTGGACATCTGTGATGCATTCACTCACGTTTAAAGGAAAAGTTCACCCAAGAATGAAAAGTCAGTCGTTATCTCCTGAAACCTTTGGTGAAAAAGTCAAGGAAAAGTTTTGTCATCCACAAAACATTTCTTGAGCTTTACAGAAAAACAGTGTTGCTGCATTCTTTCTTAACAAGTGAAGTAGCTGGGGACTTTTTCTAAAACGTAGGAAAAAAATAAACGGTTACCAAACCAAAAAAACGAAAGAGAAAATGGCTCTGCACAGTTCATCTGGAGTAATCCAACTCCTTAGAATTGATTGCATGACCAATCAATTGAATACGCTCAAAAGAGAAGAACTTGCTGTTCAAAGGCCCGAGCAACGATGTGCTCGCCTGGCTCCCCTGAGTCGCGTCCATGTCTGTTGTCACCCTGCTTTGACTAGCGACTAGGACTGCAACGATACACCAAACTCACGATTCGGTTTGTATCACGATTTTTGACCCACAGTTCGATACAAACCTCAATGTTTTTTTCTTTCTAAATTAAACATTTTATTTATGTATCATTTCAATAACTTATGTATATGATACTTGTTTGATAGTATCAGAGGTGCAGTATTGTGGAGGGCATGCCTATCTGATGGTCTGTTAACTGCACAGATCCCTCACTCAACTTAATACAGAGAAATGTCCCACAAAACAACATTACAGAACCAAACTAAGGTAACGTAGTAACTGTAACTGTCTTTGGCAACAAGTTAAAATACCACAGCTGTATGTGGAGAAGCGTCCCTCCTTCCGCCCGTCCTACAGACTCTTCCTCACATTTCTGCCCAATAAACAGCGTCTGTCACCGGCTAAAAAACGTTACTTAACAGAGTGTTTCTGATGAAAAAAAATCTCCGCGACGGTCAGCCCTCCGGACCGAGACTTCAGTGAACTTTACCACGGAAGAAAGTCTCCGTCGGTTTTGACTGACAGGGGAGACACCGGGGAAACCCCTTGAAAACACACACGTCATCGTCATGACGTGTACCGTCACGTCTCTTTGGGAGCCGCAGCGCCGGTTTTCTGTGTGAATTACGTAGCGGTTCGTCTTTACAGCGATGTTTCGCTCTGTGTGAACAAACAACGGCGGAGAATTGGCGAACGACCACTGCGGTGTTAATGTAGTGTTACTTACAGCTCATAGGGCTGATCTGGACTGGAAGTTGTGTCGCGATTCTGCCTTCTCACAGTGCGAGACAGGTTCGTGGATTTGAGTGTCGCCATTTCAGCTTCTATACGCGTATCGTTACAGCACTAGCGACGCAGGTGGGAAGTGACAAACACGTCCGGACGTTCCTCGGTGCTACAGTGACGTGCCACTGCCAAGTATGCTACGGGTCATTCAATGGGCCAAATTTAAAATGCTCGCGCATTGAATTACCACTCAGAATCTCTGAATTAATTGCGTAAATTTTTATCACGCGTTATTTTGCAGTGTAATTAATTGATATAATTAACGCGTTAAACTGACAGCCCTATAAATAACATTTATTCAAATGAATTTGGGATCTCGGGCATTCAGAGACTTGGATGTATGGAGCCAGTTCTTTTTTGTTGTTTTTTTAAAACCTCAGCTACTTCAGTTGTTTAGGAGAACGCTGCACTACTGCTTTGCCGTGAAGAAAGAAATGTTTTGAGGACTACGAAACTTCACCTGACTTTCCATCAGCATGGGAGGAGGAGATGATGACTGAATTTTACTTTCCGAGTGAACTGTTCCTTTAAGGGATTTTAGCAACTCTGCAACAAGCTCCAATACAGTACAGTGACACCATTCATCTGAAAGTAGCCAGAATCACTTCTCAAAGTGACAAAACACCTTCACCTGTACACGTATTCTCTGGGATTCAAGTTTTTTTTTTTTAAATTGTCCTAATCATAACCCAATAATTATTTTGGAGGTAAAAATAACCACAGTTGAAGTTTAAATCACAGATCCAGAATTCAGCTGAATTAGACTTTTGTTTCTTTTTTTCTTAGTTGCAGAGCTGAATTACACACGAGTTAAACACGTCAACAATGACTATTTCTGACAGTATTCACTTGCTTTGGTTCTATACTACGGTGCACCTCTACAAAGCTGTGTGCGTACAACTGTGCAGTCCAATCAGTGCACAGGCAAGACACTGTGAAAACAGGCAGATCCTGCATATTGTGCATTTGGGAATTGCTCGGTTTAGCGTGATTAATAATGATAATAATATCAGTGTACTGCTCACCGAGCACTGACACACATAAATACTGAATAAATATTGAGAATAGTCGAGTGCTGATGTCAGGATTATGAACAAAAGAACATAAGTTACACATGTTTATACAGAAAGCCTTCACCTGCTCTACCACATGAGCTGTTCATCAACCCGAGACAGTGACAAATCAAATCCATAGACAAACAATAATAATTCTACAACAATAAATAAATACAATAGCTCAGACCAGCAAGCAGCAAAATACAATCGTCACAATCCTGCATTAAAGGGGACTTCTGCCAGAGTTAAGGTTCAGGATGTTCCTTTCTTTCCTTTCTTCTGATTGGTGGTTTTGATTTCGGACACAAAGGAAAATGAACCCTCTAACATCATCGACACGTTCCTGAGTCTGTATTAAACATCTGCACTGTTTAAGAAATAAAGTGCTAAAAAAAATGAACGGACGCGGTTAAGCTGCTACAAGTCTTAACTCTTTAAAGGACTATTGCACTTTAACATGGTATGACTGCATGGTGTGGTACAGGAGAGGGTTGTCTGTGTAATTTTGCGTCAGGGAAGACAATTTGGAGATTTTTTTATTTATTTTTATGTTCCTACATCCTGGCAAATAAAAACTGAACTGATGAAGCTGACAGATTTTGCAGTAATAAAAAGTTGTTCAGACTTAGTAAAAAGTAGGTCACCGCACCTGCTTTTATTATTTCATACATCTCCCTGCCCTGAGGTATCTGGACTCCACCCTTACACCACCTTAACAGTTAAAACTGCATTGCTATGTATTCTCTTTATAGATAATGGTGAGTGAAATTTGGGCTGTGGGGGGGGATCAATCCTCTCCAAATGCATATCATAGACACACACTTTCAATAATTAATTTGAAAACATCATAGCAAGATTTTGTTCCAGGACCTTTTCTCATCTTCAGTAACTCTTAGAATGTAAGGACTACCTTTCTCCTGATACTGTTGGATTAAAGGGGAACCAACCTTCATCTTCATCCTGCTCACTGACCACCTACAGTGTGACTGCAACCTAAATAACATTCATAAATAAAGGAAATCATATCACTCACTATAAAGTTGTCAGATCCTAAAAGCCACTTGTGTCCGTTCCATATGAACATTATGTAGGAAAATGAAAGATGGATGCCTGGACGAAGATGTTCAGTTCATGGTACTGTACCTTCCCTCGGGCTTGTAAACTGGTGTCATTTGTCGGGTGGTGTGGCGGCTAGCAATCAGCAGTATTTCATACAGCAGGTGGTGTAATACCACTGCACTCAAACGAATGACACCTGAGCAGCGGTAACATTTGATGAAGGAGTTTTACTAGACTCCATTAGCCTTTATGATAAACTGGTTGATGCATGCATATTTGCCAGTCTGTCTCTGTACAGTACATATGCTGTAGTTGCTAATTATATAAATTAAGTGGTCGTATGGTGAAGTAATCACAATTTGTGCACCATCATACCACAGAGACTTCGTGCTAGTGTGTTTGTGTCCTGCTAACATGACATGACAGGATCCGATGTGTATCTGTGGACTTCTAATGGGCGGTAATGAGTTCATGTTGAAGTTTAATGTAAAGTATCCTGGGCTCACTGCTGTCGTATTGAGCATCCGTAGATGGACTTCAGTAAAGGGTTTTCATTTGTGCTGTCTAAATTTCAAACACAAACACTGAATCTGTCATCTGCCTGTTCAAACAAGCCACGAAATCAGTTTGGGGCAAAGAAAACAAATTTGTCCTGAACATTAGAATCCAGTGATCCTCTACAGTGTGTGGAAGCAAACGTACTCTACGCCATGCTCTGCAGACTGAAAGACAAACAGAAGGACAACACACAGATAAAAAGCTTTGGACCTGAACCTATCACACATAGAATAATATTAAAGCGCACTCACTCATCTCTTCTTGCCAGTGTTTGCATATTGTACCGTACACAGAATAATGGCGCATTCGGCTGGTCATTGTAAACTGGCAAACTTGTACATATTTACGTATCACATGACAGACCAGTACGTACAAGTTAAAAGCATTCCGGGTTCTTGCTCAGGTGAGAAAAGTGAGGACCAATGAAATCTGAGGTAGCAAATTCAACTCTGATAAACTAGAATCACACAAACTTTGTTTCCTCAATGCATGTGCTTGATTTTTAGGCGTCAAGCAGGCCAGTGTCATGTCACTGCTGACTTCATCACTTTGATAATCAAACACAACTCGAAGCTCATGGGATTAGTGAGCTTGGTTTCCTGCTTGTTTTAGTATTCATAGTGAACTGTTTTGGTGCTCTGTTCTCATGGTAATCCTGTAAGTTTGCCAGTTTACCTGTTTGGGACGCTGCCTAAGCATGCCATATGTTCTTCACTCACTAGCAAATCTGTACAATGTTTATGATAGGGCAGCTGATATGTTCATCAAGAAAATTCATGGCTTTTAACCCTCCAGTTCCCACCCCTGAGGTGCAAACCAGCCAATCCAGTGTGCTCTTGGGAAGGGGGAGCGTCAGCTCCACCTCTTGGGGCAGGACGTCAGGGGGGAGGGAACCAATAACAGAACGGGACAGCAGGTTTCCTGTTAGGCCAGCTAACACTACAGTTTACCAACCAGTTTGTGAGTTTATCGGAAGCGCCACGGACATAGAGAAGAGAATAATCATTATATCAATAGGATCTTCAGTGCAAGACGTAAATGGCTACTTGTTTCGTCATTATTCTGTCCGTTGTTGTCTGTTCTTGTTCTTGTCAGTCATCCAACACTGGATACAGCAGTAAAGGGATTCTTCTACAGGTTAGCAGTCAAGTGTGTGTGTGAAGCTGTGTCATCCTCAGTGGATGACTGAGAGTCCAGGTCTGTGTTGACCTGGACTGTGTTCATTAAGTGGCAGAGCTCCTCTCTGCTCTGGTTGTGGTTTTGGTTAAAGGTTGGACTGTTGTGGAGTTCAGAAAGCTCCATATTTTTCCTGGGGGGGTGGAGACTCGTGGAGGAGAGAGACAGAGAGAGGCCTTAACCATTTGTATGACCCTTGCCTGGCTTCACCCTCTGTGAGCTGCGTGTCCTTCCTCGAGGTCAGAGGTGAAACGATGAATATACAGTAGCTGGGTGCCTAAAGGGTTTTGGTGGTAGGTTCAGTAGGTGCTTCTTGATCTCTAAAGTGCCACGAGGAACAGCAGAAACAGCAGGATAAAACATCTCTCACATTCTTTCTCTGTATCCCTCCTTCCATTCCACCCTCCTCCCCCCTTCACCTCTTCCTTAGCTCCCCCCTGGGTCGGAGCTGTGTCTCTGTGGTGTCCTTGAGTCCAGAGGTGTCTGTGGTTCTTGGAGGGACATCCTCCTTTGGGTTTCAGGATCCAGGGAAGATACCACTGTTCCAGCCACTGGCCCGGCCCCAGCCCCCATACATACCCCTGAACCAAAGTCTAACGTAGCTCCTAGGCTCGACCCTACTGCTGCCCCACTTCCTAAATCTAACCCTAACCCTGAACCTGAACCTACTGCTGGCCCTGAAATGACTCCAGTCCCCAGTCCCAGCTCCAGCTCCAGATGCTGCCCCAGGCTGTCGAGTTCAGAGGGGCTGAGCGGACCCTGGCTGGTGTTGATCAGTGGGGGGTCCTGGGACTGCAGAGATTCTAGAGGCTTAGCTGGGAACTCCTCAAAATCCTGGGAATCCAGGATCTGCGGGGACAGAAACCGAGAGGTCATTGGGACTCACTGCTACAACTGGTATTCTTATCACTTTTCATAGTCAGATTTAAGATACGACTTATCTTTCATGAATGTTGACCTCTGTGTACCATGGTTGACAACGAAAAAAACAATTTCAGATGCAAACCTTCCCGCCTGAGAGGCAGGTGAGAATTGTTTTATTCCAGTGATCCAGTCTGATCTAAGTTATTTTCTCTCCTGCTTTCATGATCTGGTGAAAATAAACAGTTCCTAAAAGTTTTTTTTGTCCATCTGCGAAAACATGTAAAAACTTGTATCCAGAGAGAGAAAAAAAATGTGTCTGTTTCACAGATGAAATGTTTTTGTTTTTCTCATATTTTGCCAGAAAATCATTTTAAGTACCTTTTTTTTTTCCATCTGTGAAAATTTTCCCACGAGATCACGAGTCATAAACACAGGAGAGAAAATAACTTTGATCAATCTTAGAAACTGGATCACTAGAAGGCAGTTTGGCTCCTCGCTGCTTGTGTCACAAAAACTGTTACCAAAAACGCTGTCATTTTAATCAATACTGTTTTCGATATGTCCATTGATTTTCCCAAGGTTGTTAATAGTTTATTGAGCTGGCATGATAAAATGAATCCGTATATACAGTACAAACAGGTGTTTACGTGTTGTAGGTTTATTGTTCTCAGAATAATAAATGAATAAAACATTTGCTGTATATCAAATGACTGTTGTATAATAAACCATTAGTAATGGTTAACTTGTAGTAAGGAGGCCATCAACAATGCCTAGATTTGACCCATAATATAAACCAATGCCATCAGTCAATCAGGAAACACAGTCAGCTAGCATGTATTGATATCTATCAACACAGGAATCATTTGATTGATCTATGTGCTTCACCTGTGATAGAGACGCCAGGGTGTCTGTCTCCAGAGGTGTAATAGGCTGGAACTGTCTCTCTTCTGGACCTGGTCCTGGGCTGGGACCAGGGTAGGGTGAGGCCTACAAGAGACAACATCTTATTTGTCTGGAGGAAGTGCAGCCTCCTGTCTATTCATAGCACGGGTCAGTCTCTGACAACAATAGAAACGTGTTGTTCATCCTGCCTCCTGATGTTAGGGTGACTTAGTCTTTCTCAAAGACAGATGCTTGCTGTCACAACCCCTGCGGAAACCAGCCTCTACGTAAATAGCCTGTGTGCGTGCATGTGTGTGAGTGTGTGTATAAGTGTGTTACTACCTGAGGTGGTGTTGAGACAGCGCTGTAGGCAGGAGGAACCAGAGCCATCTGTCTCTGCAGCAGCTGCATGATCGCTCCGATGTCCGTCGACATGCGATTCTCCAACCTGCACACAGTGTGTACAGATGAACAACTGACATTTATATTCTATGTATTCGATCCTTTATTACATTGTATTCATTTCATTAAAGACAATAAAACTGTTTTTCCTGGTGACATTATCTGGGACCTTTAGTTCTCCACACCTAAAGTGAATGGGCGGCTATGGCTCAGGAGGTAGAGCGCGTGCTCTGGTGATCGGAAGGTTTGCTGGTTGGACTCCCACCCCCCCCAGCACCATGTTGGAAGTGCTGTTGCCTAGGATACTGAACTGCAACTCCCCAGAAAAATCAGTCTGGTCAGATACAACACATTTAATTTAAAGGGAAATTATACCACACGCAATGTGTTGTAGCTATTCACCAGTCCAAAATATATCAGTATTTTTTTTCTCCACAACCGTCTGGTGAGCCCTGGAAATATATTCCTGACCCCCAAGTTGACAAACACTGATGTAATGGATGCTTAACAGGTAGACTGCTGGTCATTATGTGCCGAGATCTTAGCAAGACAGTCGTAATGACTCATGACTGGTAGCCTTGACTGCTAATTAGCAACTGCTACTTACTGCTAGTCACTGTGTGTGCACGACTTTGTCCCTCCCCACTTATATACACTTCCTGTTCTAAATATGACACTTCTCTAAACTTTGTTTTGCTGATGTTGCAGTTCTATTCCCGTCCTGCTGTTCCTGTTATCTTTGCAGCTTCATCATCTATTTTCCCCAAGGAGTCCACAACTTTACCTTATTAGTGAACAATTATCTTGGTCTGCAGTCACACTGTGGAAATAGAAAAAGTGTGCTACACACATATGGGAAGTTTTAGCATCAAACCTGCTGGCTCCTGTCTGAGCCTCTCATACAGCTGATTAGGCCTCATTCTGCTCATTTCTTCTGCTCTGTTCAACTTGCTGCGGTCCAACAGAGACGTCGCCGTATGCGCAGATGTTTTCACTGGCGGGAGGAGGCGTTCTCTCCTTACACACCACTACTCTCATCCAGAGAGTAGACCACATACACCTCCAGCCTGCTGACACATCCTATCCACACCAGAGGCATCTAGTCAATCATGCGTTAAAACTCTGAGCATTCAGCTGGAGGCGCAGCCAGCCTCAGAGCGCTGCACCAGCACAGAGACACAAAGCTTGTGATCTCTACAAGACCTGACAAAGGAGGCTCATCCACCTAAAGGCTACAGGGACGGAAAATATCGCTTTTTCCACTGCGCTGGAGAGAAGGGCTTCCTTCAGAGGCAGCCAGGTAACAGAAACGCTCTGAGACTGTCAGATGACTCAAAGTGTCAGAAGACTGCGGCGTGTAACAGAGACTTCAATACCGTCATCCTTCAACAACTGTTTGATACAGAACGAAACATTTTAAAAAAGCAGCAGCAGCCAGACCAACACACACGCACGCACGCACGCACACACATGCACACACACACACACACACACACACACACACACAGACCTTGAAGCAGTCATACCTGTTGAGCTGTTTCTGCAGCAGGTCCAGGCGTGTGTCCAGCTGGTTGCGCTGCTGCCGGCTCAGGCTGTGCAGCGGCGTGTTGAGGGGAGGAGGGGAGGCCAGGCTGCAGCTGGGAACCTCCTGGTACTGACCGCCCCCCCGACTCTCCCCCCAGAAACTAAAGATGTTGGACACACCTGAGAATGCGCCTGGGGGAGAGAAGATGACAGGTGGAGGAGGAGACAGTGAGTGTGTGTGTTGCAATGAAACACTGGGCAGGCGTCTCTGTCACAGTTCACACTGTGTTGTATTTTACCTGACAGGGCGTTGCAGGTATTACCAGTCTTGGGGTCTCCATCACCCTCAGTGTTCTCGTTGAAGTTCATGGCTGGAGCCTGAACCTGTGGATTCTCCATCATTACCGGTGGAGGGGCGAGTCTGGTCACAACTGCTCCGACCCCCTGTAACAGGAGTAGATGCAAGGCATTAACATCAAAAATGGCGACTACAAAGTTGTAACTGCATGTCTTGTAAGTTTTTGACTTATAATTCCAGCTTGGATGACCGCTCCATCACACTTTTCCATGTTGGAGCTTGTTTATCCTTCCTGAGATCCGAGTACAGTGCATCATCGTGTCATGGTATACAACAACAATAGCAACTACAGAAAAGCTAGTATTTCAGAATAAGTCATAATGAAAACTGCTGAAATACCTCATCGCCACTGGAGTGTGATGACACTGAGCTTCGATGCGACTCCCACTGGCGCTTGGGTCCCTCTTCCTGTTTTTGATCGTTGCCTACGTCTCTCTGTCTTCGTCTCACAGACTTATGAGACTTTTTAACTTCTCCGGCATCGGCATCGTCTGGGCAGAGGCGTGCCAGGAAAGATTAAAGAAGGGACAGGCTGGTCAGTCCAGGTGTTTTCAGTCAGGTCAATTACTCTACGACGTGACAACAAAACAAATGGTCGAGGTGAGAGATGAGCCGGTAGAGGATGGGCTACCTTTTTCTGTTCGTCTTCGGAATGATAACTTGCGTCTTCGTAATTTGTTGAAGCCCCCACAGTTGGAGTCATCACTGCTGGGAGAGCCAGGGATCATGTTGGTCTGAAATGAGGATCAAATAGTCTTTATTCAAGGAAACACTCCAGGGTTGTTAAAAGCAGCTGCAGTAAGAATCCTTCATTAAGAGGATTAGGATTCACTCATTGCTGAGTTTTGTTCACTCTGACGTTTTCGTTAACTCACATCTCTGAGGTTGAAGGTGATTTCCAGGTTGTTCCAGAAGTTGTCTGCAAACTCAGGATACATGTCCAGTACCTCCAGGACATCTTCTCTGAAGATTTTATGCAGGTCGCAGTAGGTTAGAGCCCTCACGTCAGCGTTGGATTTGCCTGGTCGGGAGTACAGGTTGATAGGCTCACCGAAGATGTCGTTCTTCCCTGGAAGAGAGAAAATAAAGAAAAGCCTTTACGGATGAAACGTATTATTGTATCATCAGTGGCATAATGAACAAACATGTGTAAAATGAGGTTGTTTTTCTCCCATGAATAGGTCACTCCCAGAAAAAATTTTTTTTTATCTTTCAGGGCAAGATGTTCAAAAGTGAATGATTTTCTCAGATATTTATTGAGAGCAAATAATTTACTGTTTTCAATATGAAACTGTGGATGTGTGCAGTACACAGTACGGCATCACCCATTTTGTAAACTATTCTCCTGTTATGGGAACTACATTCAAAGCTCACATTGGGTGAGAGGCGAACTAAACACTGAACCGAATCTACACCGGGGTGACAGTCTATGTTCGCCAGCAGATGGCGCTGCCAGCCAATGCATATTTCACCAAAAAAACAAAAGGAAAAAACAAAGGGAACTGGACATGAAACAACTTTTTGCAGTCTAGATTGATATGAGATGCAGGTAAGCAGCCCTGACTTTGCCTGGAATGGACCAAATCTAGGAGCTTCAGTGCAAATGTTGATACTGTTCCTAACTCTTTATACTTCCAAGTGATGTCCTGCAAGAGAAACAATTCCAAATGTTGTCAACTTCCTGGTTGTAAGTTAGCTTCAATTAACCTAACAATAGAACAGAGGCTCAGGTGTTAAACCTTATTAGCTAAACATGGGCCAAATCCCAATGTTCACAGTGCGTAAGGGTTTGAGACTCTCTCGTTGTCAAATCAATTTTACCAGGGAATCAACCTGTTCATGGTTACTGCTGTTACATTAAATTCAGAGTTATCATGGCTTACCTGGGAAGCCAAAGAATGTAAAAGACAAACAAACAAACACATCTTAATCAAGGTGATAGCGCTCTTGAATATCTGAATCATTTCACTGTATATGATACATTTTTTTTACTCACAAGCAGGAATTTTCTAAATCACGACCTCATGTCTGATGTTTTCCCCCAGGACTGATTCTCTACTTAAATCCCTCAGTTCGTTTCCCTGAAACCTCCGACTGAACAGGATCCCATTTGTGTGTATGTTTCTTAATTTTGGTATTATATATTTTAAAATGTAAAATAAGAAGTACAACATCAACAAGGTGAACTTGAATGTCACAAACTGCTGTTCCATTCCTATTAACACCACTTTGGCCCCTTTCAGCCTCTCTCACTGAAACACTTCAGGGTGGGGACGTTGGGATCAGGTCATATATTAAAAAGCTTTATATATAACAATATGTATTTTTTGTACCCAAGATGGCCACCACCACGTCTCCTCTCAGTATCTCTATGGATCCCCTGGATATGAAGTAGAGGGCGGTGAGGACGTCCCCGGCGTGGACCAGCGTGTCACCGGGGGGTGCGTGGGTGGTCTTGAACTTCATGGCCAGCGCCCTGAGGCAGCCCTTGGTGGAGCCTTTAAAAGCCTTACAGTTCTGCAGCAACGTCCGGTTCAGATGGAGGCAGATATCCGCCTGGAGACACTCTGGGAAACCTTTCAGCACCTGGGGGGAGGGAGCGAGGGAGCAGAGGAAGGGAGGAGACAAGGACAAGCACGTAATGAGGGATAGAAAGGGAGGGGAGGAAAGGAGGAGAAGGAGAAAACAGAAGAAGACAGGTTGGTGAGGAAAAGTAACGGGGCGAAAGAGTTGGAAGAGGAGAGGAGGTGAAAAATTAGGAAGGAGAAAAAGTGGGATAAAGACAAAGAAAGCAAATGAATTGATAGAGAAAGGTCACATCAGTATTGATACAGCCTTTTAGCAGCTGGTGACAGAAACGGTGAGTCAAAATCATCAAGCTCATGTCGAACAAATGTCCCAGATTATGGCTGCTTTAAAAGAAGTAATAAAAAGTGGAGCCATTACTTCTTTACCGGCCTCATCCCTACTGCTGAACACTCTAAGGACGTCAGCCTTTTACTGTTTTGACACCACACCACCAATGAACTGGACCTTAGTGCCTATAGATCTGTCAGGGGGTATTGGTTCTAATTTAATCTTTTAATATTTTTACATCTAACTGCAAGACGAGCATCAGCAGTTTGGATTCTTACTCAAAAAGGCACATGAAGTGATTTTTAGAGCTTCACAGCAAAATTCTTTCAAACTGTATTTCAGGCGGCGGACCGGAACAGAGTCAGCAGGCCCGTGGAGGGTAATTAATATGAAGAATCGGTGCAGTTTTAATGAATTCACTGGAAGCATGGGAGGCCCCAGCTCTTTTATGCAGCAGGCTACGGGCTTCTCTTGTAACGCTCTGGCTGAGTGCACGGAACAGAACTGTATACCTAAAAACACCCACACCATGTTTCTTCCTCTCCATTTCTCTCTTTTTCATCTGCTTCAAGCTACTTTCTTCATTTCAGCGTTCACTGATCTCTGTCTTCATCTCTCCATCAGCCAATATCTTTTTCTCGTTTTTGATATTTCTCACCTGCCACCTCGGTCTTAAGTTTCTGAGTTACTGTCTTTTTGGGGGCCTCATTTCTTTTCATCACCCCTTTACTCTCCATCTCTCCTTAAAGATCTCTTCGCTTTAAACAAACCTTTTCAAACATTTCAAGGACTGGTTTGGGGACAGTAAAACACACAGAAACATGGGAAATGAGAAGACATTACTTCCTTGCTGGGATCTGAATAATAGCCTTCTATTACAACAACCGCTTTATTTGATTTGTGGGATGTCAGGCACAGCCCTAAAATGTGCTGAAGTCAGATTTTACAGGCCAGCTGCATCAGGTGTTCTTTTGGCTGCAGCTTAATGTTGCATTTAGCTGAACTGCTGACTTTAAAAAGTTACGCTCTTGTTGTTCACATAAATGCTGTGATATATCATTGTAGTCTTTGTTGTGGCTTCTCCACTACGCAAGGCTTCTGTTTAGTGTGGAAACATCATGTTTTTACGGGCTTTGTTTATACAGCCTCCAGGACATTTTGCTCTTTGCCACAGCTGCGACCACATACACACTGGTCACTATATGTCTGGCATTATGCTGCCTACTAAAGGTCAGCCAATGGTGTAGGTTTGGTGTCAGATGTAAGGGGACAAAACAAATGCTTTTAAGTATATACTATATATATACACACCCTGCATTTATATGAATTTAAATCATCCAAGAAATCAGCAAATTACATTTGTGGAACATGTCTTAACATCCTGATAGCAACCAATGAATCAAATGTTCTAATGAATTTTTAAGAAAATCCAGTATCTGTGCACTTGCGTCAATACTAGCATGCTAGCTTGACGGCGGTGAGAGCTAACAATAGCCATGTTTGTGGCTTACATTTACGATGATAACGTTAGGTGTTTTCTTCCATGTCACACATGATGTGATGTTGGTTGGATTTTGCTTGTGTTCATATGATTGCGACCTTTGACAGAGATGTTCATTCACACATTTGTCAGACTGAAAAAGCTAATAGGGCTTGTGGGATGTTGTCAACTAGCTGCTGCACACCTCTCCCAGCCGGCCAACCCGAGCTACTGGGGCAGTCAGTGGCGCTGCGCCAGGCTTGTCAGATGACAACAATGTGCTACGCTCACAGTGCACAGCTCCTGAGCCTGTTGTTCAGCAGCTAACTCAGTAGCACAAAGCACACAGGCCCTGAGTTAGCTGGAGCAGCAGCGATGGACTGTTGTTCAGCAGCTAACTCCGCTAGCACAAAGCAGTGTAGCCTCTTTAAATAAAAGTGTGTTTTAATGACTAATCAGCTTGGGTTCATATGATTGTGGCATTTAACAGAGTTGTTTATTGCTATATTTGAGTAAAAAAGCTAAGAGAGCTTGTTGAACATAACAAACTGGAACCCCCCCAAAACAGGTAGACCACATTGTGCATAGCCTCAGATGCAAAAACACACCTTCTTTGAGTGGCCAGCGATAATTGCAGGCAACTAAAAAAAGAGTGTGACATTTTTTACCAGCCCCATTTGTTTTCTCATCTGGTCTAGCGGCTGGAGAGTAAGAGGGTTTACTGAGAAATGAAAAAACAGCTACACCCCTGGATGAAGCACTAAACCCTATTTGCACTTCAGAGATCCTACACAACAGGATCCCTGTAATTCAGTTTGGAAATGTCCAGTGTTAAAAAAATATGTAGCTCATATATCCTTTGAGTAGTGTGATAGAAAAGTTGATAAAATGGTTTTTGGATGGATGGATACTGCAATAACATATATCACCCCTCTCTAATTCTCCATCTAAGAAGTTTTTTCAACCCTAAAATAAACAGAAAACATCCGCCTAACCAACTCTCCACCAGCATAAAAAATTAAGACCAAACATAAATCATGCAGAAATCTATCAAAGGTTTTGACATCCACATTCAGGCTTTTCAATTTCAATTCAGGCTTATTCTCTCTGCTTCCACTGAACTGAACACATCTGAGCCCCATCGAGCTGTGGCCGTGCTTCAGCACCCAAAGTCAATAGCACAACAACCATGAAAGAACATTTTTTTTAATATAAATGTTATCGACCTGTGTGAGAATCTGAGTAAGTTGCACATATTCATTTAGGCTGGAGGTCAGCTGCAAATGTGCAACCTCAGAATAGATTCAGTGAACTGCTCATCAAAATGATGCAACAGATTTCTTTCTTCTACCTCCTACTCTCATCACAACACTCCCACAGCCATCAGTACCTCATCAGAGCCGCATTGTTATTCCCTCCATCCTCATGAATGAAGGAGGTCACAGCTGATTAAATCAGTTGTGGACACAGACAGGGTGTACTTCACACTATCATACTAAGCATGACAGTAAACATTCCATAATCCAGACTTGCTCACTACACTGGCCCTTTAAGACAGGAAATGTAACGAGGGAAGAGGAGGGGGCCCCCACCAGAATATTTTTTTTCCCATGGATGCTTGTCAAATTAGTTTCCTCTCTACCTCAATGGCTCACTTATTGCACTGAAATGAAACAAGATTTCACTGATGAAATATTGTGTTTGCGCTGCGACTTTCCTCCCAAACAGAGTTCCCCTGTGCTTCCGTAAGGCTTCACAGACAAATATGAGGCACTCATTGTACTCAGATGAGCAATTTAAAAAAAAACAAAAAAAACTTGGATGCAGAGGAGGCCTCCTGAAGTAATGAGCAGAGATATTTTTAGTAAAGTGCATTTCTGAGCAGAGAAACAGCGGGGAAAAAGCTGAAAAGCTGAGGCTGAAAGAATACCAATAGTCTTGAATCAATTTGAGTTGTCAAACAATAGCTGAGCGCACACGAACAGAGCCATGTATTCTGTTCACATGAACTGCACATGATATATGCGATGTGACGACTGACCCATGCACGGCATCAAATATTTGCATTGGCAGATCCAGTGTGTGTTATGTTTATGATCATGTGTGTTCGTGTGCATGCATGCCACATCTAAGTCAAAGCCTTCATGACTGGAATTATCCCTCGTGGGTGTGCGTGTGCGTGTGTGTGAGCAGCACTGTCCTATACGCAGTGACTCAGGTTGAGGTTGACCTGTATCTCACTGTGTGTGTTTCAGCAAGTATGTGAGCATAAGCGTGGGTGAGTGAATGCATACGAACACATTGATGAAGGTCCATGCATGTTGCAAATATTTTACCTGTCTCGCTACACATATGTGTGTGTGTGTGTGTGTGTGTTTGTGTGTGTGTGCATGTTATTTCTGATACTCACATCCTTCCTATTTTCTCTGAGGGTGTCGGACCATGCATGCTGAGAACAAGTCTTCCAATCATCCTATTAATGTACAACGCAGGCTCAAAATACTCCTCCCGTATGTGTGTATTCATGCGCAACACTCTGCTTTAACATTAACAGACTAGGTGTACACACCCACACACGCACTCACACACAGAGGATTTGGGTGCACGAGGATCGGTACTCACCGCATTCATGTCGATGCCATTGGTGTAGGACCAGGCGTGCTGGAAGTACTCCTCCAGCCTCTGCCGGAGCGGGTTGGGGATCTGGTGGAAGCGGATGAACTCTCTGACTCTCAGCATCTGGGTGTGGTAGCGGGCCGTCCCAGAGTACAGTCGCTGGATGATGGCTGACACGTTCCCAAAGATGCTGGCGTACATCAGGGCTGGAAGCGGGAGAAGGTGAAGGCAAAACAACGAACAACTTAAGTCATGGTATGCAATTAATGTCACTATCATTAAGACTCAGCAGCCTGAGAGCGAACACGGCTCGACACCCAGCTGTGACTGAACACAAATCAAGTTCAGTTTGGAGCCATGAGATACAGTACAGAGGTGATTTACAGCAGCTCTGACCAAGACTATGACTCCAGGTACGAGAAGACATGGCAGGCAGGGACAGGAGAGAGGACTGAAAAAAGAGATAACAGCAGCGGGTTTGTAGAGCGCAGGTTTTTTATTTATTTGGACCAAACCAGAGGTGATTGTAGAAAGTCAAACCAAGATTTTGGTGAGTTTTTTTTTTCTTCTTTTATGTCAAGCATGAATGAAGTTGTCACGTACGTCTTAGTTCCGTAAAAGAGAGAAACTTTAACTCATTTGTAGCTTTCTGAAAATAAGTTTAAGAGTGTTTCATCTTTCGACTTTGGGGGTTTATTTTGTTCATGAACACTGAAGACAGAGCAGGAGTCTGACTGATCCAAAAGAGTTTTGTCCGTAGAGGACAGAGTGTTTTGTGGCGTATCCTTCATGATCCTCGCTGTTTTGTCCTGTTGTCATGTCTGATTCTGCTAACCTCTCAACCTCTGTCGACTCCCATCACTGTCGGCATCACTCACTAAAACTGCTGTGTGTGAGTACTATGTGCAGTCTTTGCACATGTGTGTCCCAAGGGACACTATTTGATCTCTAACTCTGATATATACATTTTATAATCCTCTTCGCAGTTTCGCAGTGCAACTGCATTTCAGAGCAACTTAATATTGTTCTTCAAAGTGTTAACTGTTCTTATTATTTCCTGGCCAAGCAAATATCAAACTCTCTGGAGGAGGAATGGAGCCAAAAACAGCCGTGTTGAATAAGTGCCTCCAAGCCTTTGATTTTAACCGTGACTTCAGTGAAACACATATTGATTTGTTCAGTCTTATTTCATAAGAACAACAAAATGTAATATGATTAGTTGCATGCTATAAACAGCCATCACTCGTTTCTAGTCACTTTGTAGACTGACAACTTCCTTTAAATGGCCTATTTATTTTCTTCATATGGTTTGCATGATCAGTGAGCTGCAGGGCTCTGGAGGTTATTACTCTGGAGTGAGGGCACTGTGTTGATAAGCGTGAGAAGGGATATTACTATCCCTGCTGATGAATTTTTATTAATAAATCATTAAGATATGCTTTCAGAATGAATCTGGATCTATGGCTCTGTCCAGTCACTGACTATAAAAAGAAAAGTTCATTAAAAAAAGAGAAAAATGACACCTTAATGTTTTTGTCTAATTGACGCTATCTGATGTAAAGTAATCTCTGCTGTGCTAAGGTCTGCAGAAAGGTTTGAGATGAGGAAGCTCTTCTGCAAATTCTGTTCTAAGAAAGGATGTGATTAAATAAAGGACAGACTAAACATTCAGCCATCTCCTACACTGCATTTCAAGCAAAAAGTTACTGAAATACATACTGTAGAGTATTGTAATGGTAGTGGATAATGCCCAGAAGCTATGAAGGAGCCTAAAGGCAAACCTAGCTGGATCTGATCACACATTAGAAGGATACGGGATTTTTCACCTGTGGTTTATGTCAGCATGTATCAGGGAAGTTTGTCTGTGTACCAAGCTATCATTAACACACTTGGAGTTTTCTATTGGCACATTAAGCCGTGCCAAGTCCAACTGCGCTACTCCGATTTCAGTTTCCATTATCAGTTGTGAGAGTGCCAAAAGTTGTGAGCCGCGCTTCCAGGCGGGCTGTGGTGATGTTCCGCGACCACGGCCAACCCATGACGACCTCCTTCTCCCCCTTAAACAAGCATGGCTGTGTGTGTATAGTTCACACTTTGTAACTTCTTATGGAGTCTCTGTGGTTTGAAGTCTAGTTTCTCTCCAGTGTCCCTGTTCATGCTCTCAGATATCTGCTTTATTCTACTGTTTCATGGTATTCACTCTCAGCTGTTTTGGGGGTTTTGTTACATTGCTGCCGGTGAAAACATTTCCTGACTTTGCTGCTTCATAATTATGGGGGACTTTTTGTGAAGGATTTATAGGAAATAAAACATGTTTACCATTGAATTATTGGAGATTTTTCAGATGGGATTGTTGTAATAATACTGTTGGTGAAAACAGTATTACACTCCTTTGACCAATACTCAAGAGAAACATGTTATCAGTTAAATACACAATATTGAAGCAGGTAGCCCTGTTGTGACAGAAATGCAAATCGCTGCTGTGCTGGGCTGACGTGCCGAGTCAAACTGAGCCAGCGCATGTGTGTGTGTGGAAACAAAAGACAACAAAGATACTTGTTTCACTTCTTCTGCCCTGGTCTGAAGCCAAGGAACAGTTACTTTTACCATGACATCAGTACTTACATCCGATGAGCATGACGCAGATGGAGAAGATCTTCTCAGAGTTGGTGTTCGGGGACACATTTCCAAATCCAACACTGGTCAGACTGCTGAAGGTGAAGTACAGAGCTGTGACATACTTGTCTTTGATGGAGGGCCCTGAACCTGGTGTGGAAATTTGAAACAAACATTGTAAAAAAGGTCTTCACTTGTCAACACAATGACAGAAAGACACTGATGATCATTCAATAATTAAATTAAATTAAAAAAAAAACACAATCTGTACTTATTGTAAGTCGCTTTGGACAAAAACGTCAGCTAAATGCCCTAAATGAAAATGTAAATATTTAGATTTTGATGATGCATGTGTTTTTTGTATTCATTAGTTTACAACTGAGTACAAACAGTACAACTAAAAATCTGCTAACTGGTATAAGTGCTACATTATTTTCCTCTCAGTACCTTGGATGGAGTCGTTGTACTGTTTTCCCAATTGGTCCCCCAGCGTGTGGAGCCAGCCAATCGAACCACTCCTCTCTACACTACCGATGGCATACCTGCAAAAAATAACAGTTGGTATGATTGTACTGTTTATAATGACGGATTATGGCAATAATAAAGACAGTGCTGCTGCAGTAGGTACACAGATAAGAACACTAGGTTTTCAAACTCTTAATAGTGTAATCAAAAATATGTGTTTTAATTAACAGTGATTCAGAAATATTGCTAATGTTTAATACTAACTTCTGCAATATCAATTTATTCAATTTGACTGTGATTACAATCAAATAAACTCAAAATAAAATGCTACTCTGCCTCACAACACACAGTCTATGAAATGCCGATACAGTGACAACACTGATATATGGCTGTCTGAATGCATTGTACCAGATGCAGGCCAGCCAGTGAGCGATGAGGGCGAAGGTGCACATGAGGAGGAAGAGGACAGCTGCGCCATACTCCGAGTAGCGATCCAGCTTCCTGGCTACGCGCACCAATCGCAGGAGACGAGCAGTTTTCAGCAGACCAATCAGAGTGGTGGTCTAATGAGAGTGGGAGAGACAAGAGAAAAGTAGAGATAAGGTATTGTAAAGCATGGCGGAAGACAAAGTCCCTTGGCTCTGAAATCTTCTCGCAGCGTTCCCACCTGCTGTCATCCTGTCACACACACACACACACACACACACACACACACACACACACACACACACACACACACACACATATTAACACACACAGGTGGTGCGTCTGTGGCCTTGTCCCAATGTGATTCACTGTTGTGGAGGTGGTAAATCCAGTCTCTCTTTCATTACCGTGGGCTGCCTTCTCACTCTCCTTTCTACTTGTATTCAGCTGGCTCCTTCCGTGTCCATACAACAAATAAATAACAGGCCGATTACTGCGCTGGCAGAGAGCCGAGCCCTGCTCCGTGTGTGCGTGTGTCCTCTCAGTAAATTATAGCCGTCTGCTGAGGAAAATCTCCACTTTCTTGGCTCCGTGGACCCTTACAGACAGCATCAATGAAGTGAACCTTGGCAAAGTGTTCCCCGGGCTGTATCTGAATGTTGGGGAGTTTCCACATTCATCATTATTGGCTTGTTGGGTGGCTTAATAATAATACACCAGCTTATTTTTATTGCGTACTGCTCCATATCACTTACAGATGCATTTCAAGTCCCACTTGCCAATGGAATTAACCTGAGCTGCTATGTGTTTCATCTTCACAACGTGGGAAGTATTGTCAAAGGGCTCCAGCAGCCTACGGTGAAACTCTCTTTCCTCACTTCCCTCTTCCTCTGACTTCCACCTCCTCCTCCAGACACCCACTCTTCCAACTTCCTTCAGTTCTCCACCAACACCTCCATCACTTCACTCCTCTGTCATTCAGCAACCACTGAACCTGAGTATCCGCTGTCTTTTCAACTACTGCACTAGACTGGGCTGCATCACTTAATGGTAGTCTCTTTTATATGCTGTATATACAGTATTAGGGATGCGACCAGTCATCTTCATTATACATTAAAGAGAAAGGATTTTACACATCAAGTTCACTTTGCTCATCATGATGAGTTCTGCTCAGTTGATTATTGGGATAATCTTCTTTTCATTATAATTTTGGGGGCTTTTTATTGGACAGTACAGCTGACATGAAAAGACCTTTTCTCATAAGTTTACACTGTGAAAGAAGTAGCTGTAAAACAATAGGTCATTTATTTTTTGTGTCACAACTCCCGCAAGATGAATCGTTTCACCATCAGAATTTGATCTGGAAGAGGCACAAAATAAAATAATTTTATCCCCATTCAAGTTAGCGGAGGGCTAAACCAGAAGGCTGGCTGGTGGAATCACACATGCTCTATTGGGCTGCACACCGCAAAACATCTGAGTAATCAAATACCTAGGATATTTAACTTTTTTGGCTTCATGTGCCACCGAGCAGCTGTCATCAGACTGAACAGGGCTCCACCTGTGACGTTGTATCCAGTTTTCATCATACATCCATGGCCATACTTGACACTAAGCAGTCCCTGCTGACCTTTCTTTTTTTAATCTTCCCGCCAACTTTATAGAGTTGAAATATCATATTACTGCATGGTATTTTCCTAACCTCAGAAAAAGTTTTAAAAGTTTTCTAGAGAAAATAAAAAAGTAATTCTGCTTCCTGCTTGCCTCTTGTGGAGTTCATCCACGCCAGCTCCAGTTGACCCTGCTTGCCTTGCCTGCAAACCTGGTCCTCCTATCCACATTACCCTCCGGAGAGCACTAGTTTGTACCAATAAATCCTGACTTCACTACTTCCTGTCTCTGTTCTCTGCATTTGGGTTCTAACAGAAACCGTAACACATGCCATACTATTTAATGTATTCAGAGAGTAAAGCTTCCACTAATTAACTGTTATATATTACTTGGACTTAAACTGAGCTTCCCCTTTCCAGAGTCACTCTAATGGCTAGAGTTCATGGCATTTATAATCGCACAATGCATTGTGTCAAATCTTATAGATGAGAAAATTACCCTTGTGCCATTCTACAGCTGTCAGTAACGACACAAAAAGAATTCATATCCGTCTGAAGTCGCAATGTATTGCTCACGATACAACCAAGCTACAATAGTCTTATGTAGCGAGAAGTGTGAGTGATAATGGACTGATTTTTAGACATGTCCATATTTCTTTCCAGGAAATGACATGTAAAGTGTTGATGTGTAAATTAAAGCACCAAAACCTTCATGGTAAGTTTTTAAATACTTTTATCAAATGTTCAGTGAAGCTGAGCAGAGAGGACAGCAAATCCTTTTCTTCACTAAACACTTACATTATTTATCAGTGATCTAAATTACTGATTTAAGTTTCTGTTAAGACAGAACGTGATTCATTTTTCACCAGCAGTTTGTACATTGCATTGTGTAATAGAAGGAAGACGTGTTTTTGTTTTGACACTTCCACCACAGCTGACTGCAAATCAGCTTCCCCATGGAGACAATTAAATTATGAACCAAAAACTAGACCACCTCTGCCTCTTTTTTCTTATTCCCTGTCTCCCACCTCCTCTTCTCTTTGTATCTTTCCTGTTTCTCATCTTCTCTTTATTCCATTCTGGGAGAAATGACAGACACAACATCGATGCAGCAACACTTCCCTCTTTTTATCCCTTCCATCTCGACACCACTCGTCTCCTCCCTCACACATTTCTTGAAGTGCATCAATAGCGGGCCATCTCTGACATACCTCCTCTCCGTTCCTGTAGATGAGCAGGTCAAAGGGAATAGCAGCCACCATGTCGATGAGGAACCAGCCTTTGAAGTAGTGGACGGCGATACGCACCGGGTGGCTCACCACCTCATCATTGGAGTTCACGTATGTTGTCCTGAGAGGAGGAACGCAGATTATATTTAAATTACTGACATTAACATTTCTAATTCTCATATTTTGACACTACTGTTTCACTCATTTACTTTACTTTGTTCTTGGATTCTATCAAATGGCTATAATAACACATTAATAACAGGCAGATTTGCAGCATTCTTTGCATTACTAGGACTTATTCAACTGCTAGAATAAGTAACTCATCCATTATTTTTGCTACTACAGCACTACATTCATGTGTCTGAAGTCCGACCTGAAGTTTATGAGAATGTCGATAATAAACATGATGTCCACTATGAGGTCCACCACGTTGAGAGGGGAGCAGGAGTAAATACAGCTCTGCATGACTACCTCTTCCTGAGAGGAGAGACAGGTGAGACACAAGTGAAAGAGGTGAGAGAAGAGTGGAACAGAAACAGACAGGAGAAGAGAGTTATACATCGAATGCTCCAAGAATAGAACAGTTCTTGCGTTCAAATGGATTAGCATTAAGGATGTCAAGATCATTTGCATACACATGTAGACACAACATGAAGCGCTGACACACAAGCAGCGCTCTGAGCAGCATCTGAGAGAGACTGAGAGAGCCTCCACACAAAAAGCTGTAATGGCTTTTGATTTGACAAAAAACACATCGTCCTGAAACACCAACTTTTATTCAGTGTGAATGTGTATAACATTACTTTATTCATCACTATCTGCCCGCAGTTAATCTGTCACTCAAAGCACATTCTCACAGCCCATTTTTTCCACTTCCCGTCTGTTTTATTTAAAAGAAATATTAATGCTTAAACTGCTGTTAACAAACTTTACTTTTCCTACATATTTCACGATGAAACTGTTTATTATGAAGACAGTCGTGGACCTATATCTCTAAACTAACTTCCTGCTGGGACCGGTGACCAGGCTAGTGAGGTAAAAAAAAATGACTCAAAGTTCATTTGAACTTAGTATATATAATACAAGAGACTTTGAACTGGTTATGAAAAAGTCTGTTTTATACTATATGATCTACACATGCCAACAAAACCATCAGCAAGTAGATTGGCCGTTTGTGTATGATTGAAATAGTTATTCTTAATCTTGGATTCCAGTTCATCCAGGATGGATATGTCAGTAAAGAACACTTTGTTTTATGGTGGAGTGTTGAGGATGAACTGAGGAGTCTCACAGCCCGAGGACAGAGCTGCTCTGTAGTCTGGTGGTACAGTAATGTTACAACACTACGAGAAAGTTGAATTTGTTTAAAATGTGTCATCTTCTGTCCACAGAGGCCACCAAAAAAACATGAAACATGAAAGTTCCCTTTAGTGGCTTTAACTTAAAGTTTATCTAGAAAAAATGATTTTGTTGCAGCTCCAACACAACATGCACATACAAACAGAGCAAATGTTGAACTGTTCACATGAATGAGCTTTATAAAACGATATTTAAAAATATCTAGACTGAATCATTGTCACCAGCAGTCACTTCTGAGTAGATTTGATATGCATTATGGAGATGTGTGAAATTGACAAACTTGCTTATATTTCTATTGTTAACGTATACAGTTAACAAGATGGTCCTATTTACTATTCTTATGTTACGTTCTGTGTTGCTTTGCCAGGGTCTTTAATACCTATAGCAACCTCTCAGACTAACTGCTAGTTCGGGGTAAGCTCGAAAGTTATTAATGAGATATGAAAACATCAAACCTACACTTCACACAAATTAGATGTATTTCACACTGAAATAACATCATGAAAAAAGACAGCTGACTTGTACTTAAGCTAGTGCCTGATGTTATTCTAAGCTAACTGTGATTGATTCTCAGGAGCTGCAGTATTTAGTTGAGCTGTTTGTTTGGATTTGTAGGCAAAAGGGGGAAAATAAAGGCACCACACGGGGGAATGAGAATTTATATGCAATTTGACCCCACTGCACATTGTATAGTATATTGTACTGTAATGTATAATGCATCCAAAGTGTATTCAAACTAATCTGTACGATTCTTTGCATAGATCACAGCTCCCCTTGAGTTGTGTCTAAAGATCATATGTGGCATAGATGTAGGGCACTTGAGTGATTTGTCATTGGGCAATATCAATGAAATTGACTTGACTTGACTTGACAGCGGGCTTATTAGTGATTCTATTCCTAGATGAGACCCCACCTGGTCGTTGAGGAGGAAAGCAGCTGAGTAGGGTGTCAGGATGGCGGTGTAGATGACCAGCAGCAGGATGAGCCAGTCCCACACCGCCTTGAAGGGGCTGTAGTGCAACACCGTCCACTTGTGGATGCGCGGTGCCTGGAGCTTGTACTCTGGCAACACATCTGCACCCAGAGACAGCACCTGGGTAGAGACAGGGGAACAGACGGCCGGTCAGACATTGACTATAGGAGACGGAGGAGGAGGGAGAGGGCGAGTGATGAGGAAAAAGAGGAAGAACGAAGAGAAAGAATGAGGGGAATGAATGGTTGAGAAAGCAGAATAGACTATATCACCATGAGTTAAGCACAAGTTTGATGGAAAAAAAGCACACACACACACACAGAGCCTGAGCGCATATAGCAGCTCCATGAAATATACATCAACTTCCATGACATGTGTGCTGCGCCTACACACTGGCTACAACAACAGCATTTTGCAATTACAGCGACGGAGCCAGTGTCCACTGGAGACGAAGATGACGAGAGCTGTTCTGAAGGCCCTGACCCTCTTAAGGTTACCCTCCCAGGCAGCATGTTTCCCCACACACACATACAAACAGTCGCTCGAGTTATGCAAATGCACAATAATGCATAGATGTAGGCACATACACACACACACACGCAGCAGCCATGGCTCCAGTCACATCCTCTGTTTCTCTGCAGCAGTGGCTCTGACACGAGAGCTTTGCCTCAAAAGTGACAAGTGACAGGGAACCACATACAACCAAAGTCCACACACACATGCAGTATTCTCAATAAACACACACGCAGATCCTATTCCCGCTGCCTTCCACATCATACACAAACACATATATACACAAACACACGCCAGGAATGAAACTGCGGGTATTATGGAGCAGTTCTAAGTCGCTTTAGTTGCAGTAATGTATTGGATCGTATGCACTGCACTGGTCCTGGATGAGAGCAGGAATGAATCAGTATAAAAAGGCATTAGCACAGCCTGCCTTCTGTCTCTGCTTAATAGAATCACACAGTGAAGTGCAGAAGCTCGGCGGCTGTGCTGAGAGCAAGGCCGGAAAAAAAAACGCACAGCATTTGGATTCAAGTGACAAATCCAGACGTGAGTTTTGATTCACAGTTCATTCAACAGTGTGTGGATGTAAACAGTGGACCGAGCACAGAAAGATCTAAGATACCTTATTTCAGAAATATTGTTGCTGCCATGTTTTCCAGCATATGACCTGTATCAATAGGGCGACCTTGAATACAACGCCAACAACTATGGCCAAGAGTTCATCAACATTACATCAAATACAAAGAGCAGTATCAGGGCTGCAGAATAACCTTTTTACACTGGCCAGTCTGACTTTTTCATTAGGTGCACCAGCAGATAATAAAGGCGCAATAATACGTTAACCCAATAATACATTCATTTAAAACACGATGTAAGTGACTGTAATCAGGAATAAAGGTGCTGAAAAAGTTTTTTCTTCTTCTAAATCTCAGCTCATGCAACACGACATAACAGTTAACTCAATTGTTTTAAATATAGTCTCAAAGTGCTGATGTTTAAAGTGCCTGACAAACTCAAATAAATAAATCAACTTCAGATTTGAGAGTATTATAAAAAACAATACTTGATATAAAAGTTGATGTGCAATTATGAAACAGTGAGAAATATTTTATGTTGTCCTTCTTCATATTAGATTTAATATCAAACAGTTAATAACAGACTTCACATTTGAATTTTAAGATGTTTGCCTAACATTAATGCCAGGGATCAATTTCCAAAAATGGTTCGTATTGTATAGTCAAGTGTTGATTTTATAGGATCAAACTGTATCAGAGGCTATGAAAGATGAGTGAAAATGAAAAAAAGAAATGGTGGTTCAGATGTAACACTGAGTCCTGTATTCCCAGTGGGCACACTTTCTTCACCTCCTCTCACCTCTGTGTTTTTTCCCTGATTCACTCCATTAGCTTTCATCACTCTTCACTCCACTTTGTCTTGTTTCTGTTGCTGCCCGCCCTCCCCTTGACCTGCTGAATCTCTCTTCTTTCCTGATCTCAAGTCTTCTTCCAGCAATCCGTCCTCCATCTCTCCCCCTCCATCTCTTCTTCCACACAGCCGGCAGCTCAGTCACTTTTCATTCACCCTGTTACCTATCACCATTCATTCTGACCCATCACACCTTCCTTTCTTCTTGCGCTTGAATGGCCGTTTTTTCCTCCCCTTAGACTATCTCTCTTCTTTTTTTTCCTCTTCGACTCTTGGGTGCCCTTCCTCCCTCGTGCTTTTATTCTTCCTCCCACTTTCATTATTCAATCTTCATTCCACTATTCATCGCTTCTCCACCTACTGTGGCAGACTTTATTTACGTACGGTGCTTATGATCAAACCATCGCGAAAACATCTGATATGTGAGGATCTGATTTCCCTTATTCTGTCTGTGAATCCTCAAGGACTTGTTCCTATAGATACCAACATTTGGCAAGATAACATGTGCTTGATTCATTATGAATGAGCAACAAATATTTCAGTGTATATCTGCTCTGTAACTGAGCCAGCCGTGTCATGTACAAGCCAGCTCTTCTTAAAATGTTGGCTCCTTCAAAGGCTTTACTTTCAAGTGCTCGTGTGTTTCTGTATGCGAGTCCCTGCTTGCATCAGATGATAGTTGCACTGGTGTTTTGTTCAAAGAGATAGAATTCTTCAGCTTTTCTTGGCAATTGTATGCACTTTCTTATGTCATATTAGCAAACTTTATTTATCAGTTGATTTGAGTGTAATCATGGTTAATCTGTGATGAGGTGATTCATCTCCACTATCAGGAATGCATTAATACTAGCTGGGTTTATGTACGGTTACAATTCGGCAGCATAGTGCACAACATACATTCAGTGTAAGAACTCACGCAGGACTTTTGAGCTCCCTTTGTAAATCAACCACTGCCTGCTTTCATACAACAACGTTAAGAGTCTACAGCCGTGCTGGCAGCTCAGTCAGGCTGTACTTATGGACAGGGGTGATTACAGCTCACAGTGAGGAGGCTGCCGAGCCACTCACTGCAGTCTGACAATGTGTTTCAACATTTGTAAGTGCGAAACCACTGGAAGTTTTCATGGAGACTTCTGGACAATTTCCAGCTCAGATTGTGGTGACCAAAAACTGATATTTTTACTGTTTGTGGTGACCAAAGCATGATGGTTTTGTCACCTAAACCTAACCAGAGCCAAAACACAACTGGACTGCTGACCCAGCGACGGCACAAAGTGATTACAAATCATCATGTGGAAACAACGATTGTACACAATGTTGTGGCAAGTCATTCATTGTTTGTTGGGCTTGACCACAAAACAAATAACCTGAGCCTCATGGTGGATAAGACCGAGGATTTGTCCTCTGCGAAAACTGAATGGCCATACATTCAATACTGGTTGAGGCTTCTCAGTCTAGACAAAATTGGTGGGGTGAGCTACAGATGGATACTGCCATACCTAAAGCCGTGGACTCCAGTCCATCAGAGGGCAGGAAAAACAGTGTGTGCCTACTGAATTTGCAGCGGTGAGAAAGTTCATATTTATATGCGTCAACTTTTTACCTCCAGGCTGCACCTGTCAGCAGGGGTCAGCCACCTCCTCCCACCCTCTACTCTTTCACTTTCTCTCCTTTTCTTGGTCACATAACTGACCACCTACTTAAACAACCTTTCACTCTTCAGCAAATGTTCAGTAATTTACCAAACTTTTGAAGCTCATCCAAGTTTCTTGGGGTCTTCAAGCACCAGCAGTCCTCAGTAAACCATTCAGAGCTCCACAGATTCTGTAACACACATCCATCCATCAGCGCTGTTTCCCCACAAATCTGTTTGTCACATCTTTAGTCCAGCGCAGACAGTGTGGGTATATAGCCTTCATGTAGAAGACTAAGGAGGACGAACGTACATGTGTATGGTGTTTTTCACAGTTATCAAGGCGTTTTGATGAAAATGTGAGTGGAACAACAGGAGAAGTTTTATGTTGTATGAATCCACTTAAACATTTCATGTCACATTGCTTGACACCGGTGCCATTATTATATTTCTGTCCTCAGCTGTCTTTTTGATTTCCGGCATTTTAAGGTCACGATATCACACAAATATCTAGCACTATCTCAGGGGTATCACGGACACATCTGCATCCAGATACGCACACATTAACACGTTTACAAGTGTGAACCGACAAAAACACTGCTTGCGAACACACATGTACAGCCCCCCCTCCACAGTTCAGTCAAATGCCCCTCTCAGCTGTGTGTCCCCCCCTGGAGTAGCTGGCAGGCTATTTTTAGCCATCTGTGTGAAACTAAAAAATACTGCCATAAGGACTGTTAGAAGTGCAGATGTCAAGACACGCTCAAGTGCAGACAGGGCGCAGTTGTATTTGAGGACATCACTGGAGGGAGAATACTTGGGGCAACAGAGGGGGGTTTCTTTTTAGAGCTGAGCGCCTGTGTTATGCATGACGGTATGTTTTTCTCACTTCACCCACAACAAGCTGTTCCTTCTTGGCATCAATCGGCAGAGTGGAATCCCCCGGTCCAGACAGACAGCAGCGTCATCAGCAAATTCTGTACATCATCTTTGGTAGAGATTGACATTTATTCCTAAAACTGACGGGATTTGCCTGGACTGCATCCGACACAGTGTGTCTGAGGTCAGTCTGAGCATGCTGAATGACTGGAACATGTATTAAATTAGACATTGAGTGGCCATTTGAAAGCACAGGCTGCATGAAGACAGAACTGGATTTGTTTTTTTTATACAAAGTCAAATATCCAAATACATGCCAAAGCTTGGGTTGTCCATTAGACTGCTGCGATGTCAGCTCTACTTTACATAACACTGTATGCTTTAGAGTGACAGGAGGACAACTTGTGACAAGACATGAATCAAATTAAACCCAAAATGTCAAATAAATCTGATGAATTACCTCCAGTGATGCCACTCTGGCAGTGGGTAAAATTGCATTGTGGGTAATGCAGGCACCAGTTTTTGAAATGAAAAAGACTGTGTGGAATAAAAGGTCATATCTCTGTTCTGCACTATCAACTTTAATAATTTGCTTTTTAAACTGTCCATGATGAGTCCAGCAGTGTTATAGAAGTGCAATGTTAGGTCAGTGCACTGCTTTTCAGTCTCGTGCCTACATTACCCACAAAGCAATTTATCTGGAGGCAATTTATCAGATTGCACGCAGCTTCCTCTGGAGCCACAGAAGGCTTTATATCACTTTTTCACATGTGCAGTAGTACTCCCCAAGACCTGTATACGCACTTAAACATTACCCAACACAGGGGTTTAATTAAGGTTGAGGTGGCTGGAGAGTGAGGAAAGGAGGAAATTAAAAGAATGGTGGAGAGATATTAAGATAAAAAATATGAAGAGAGGGAAGAGAAAGGAAATGACGCACAAAGGTGGTCAACTTTTTCCGCACCGTTGGCAACATCTGATGAGATTTTTCTTCCTTTAGAGACATTTCTCAGCAGAACTTATCAGAGATAAAGGAAAGAAACTGTTTAAGGGAATACGTGCCAAAACAGCAAAGCAGCTCAAAGAAGGACAAGGTCATAGTATTGACTGTGTCTGAATTTGAAAACTCTGAAGGTTATGAGTCACCTTTTAACAGGAAACAAAGTTTGAGGAGCACACACACACGCGCTTGTGCACGCACACACACACACACACACACACACACACACACACACACACACACACACAGACACACACACACACACATACTCTCTCTCTCTCTCCTATAAAGGATGATGACTGAGCAGCCAAAGCCACTTCAATCATTCATCTTCAATCAAAGCTTCTATCAGTGCAGAAGACTGAGCCACAGGCACACACAGCTGCACAGGTATATGCAGAAGGTTTTACACGCATATGTGCAAATTCAAAAGGTAAATGAAGCTGAAAAGTCAAATGTACCTGAACAGCACACGTTCTGTATCTGTACCACTTAATATAAACAGTTCCTTATCTCTTGAGAGGGAATTTGAAACAAAAGATACTGACCGTCCTGGGAAATGGATCTGAAACATTTTACGGGCAACTTGTAATATTACACTGCATAGTGGTACAAGTTGCATCTAGCTTAGAAAAACTTTAGTTGTGTTTGGTAAAAAAAAAAAAAAAGGTACCAGACAGAATTTCAAAATATCTTTGTCAACCCTCCCTAGAACTTCAACTCCTTTCAGTTCAGTTCTCTGTAGCCACGCTGTGACTTTAATCAAAGTTGACACCTTGTGTCTTGCAAACTTTGCCCAGCTCTCAGAGGGGAGCACGCGAAAAACATTACATGGTATGAGGTTATCGGCAGCTGAAGGCAGTCAGGCAGTCCACGCCATCCATCTGCTTTGCTGGGGTGTTGATGGTTTTGGGAGGCTTCCATTTCTCACATTGCGTGAGACTTGTTTGGCAGGACATGGGTGTAAACTTGAAATAAAACAATTACAGGGCAGACAAATGGCTCGAGAAAGTGGAGGCAACAGGAAAATAACTCCTCCGAGCTCAGTTACAGTGATATTTTTAGCCAGACATTAATTATCATATTTTCTATCAGCTCTTTGCTCCAATTAAGAGTTAATTTTCATGTCTGGAAAATGCAGCCACATCCCTAGATGTCTGAAAGGCATGCTCACTCTTTCATAAACATGGCCGACAAGCAACACTCACAATGACGCTTCACTCATATCCTGCATGACTGTAAACATAATGTAGGATACTATAGAGTAAGGAGATCAATGGATACAAACTGCAGTTCCCTCCTTAACACACATATGCACATGCTAAATATTTCTTGTGGTGTGCTGTATGTGATAAAGCCTTTAGCTCTGTGTGTTCACTTTTGTTTTTATGTATGAAGTTTGGTTCATTAATGAACTTTCACATCTTCTGAAAATGTGACCAAGTCTGCTGGCTCAAAAATATATATCCATAATTCAAATATTTGGGAGGACCTTCCAAAACCTCTAGCCTGATTGATTTCACCACTTTTGATGTGTGTTTGGGATCCTTGTCCTATTGGAACACCCTGAGACCCAATCTTCGGCTGATGATTTCAGATTTCTTGAAAGATTTAGAGATATCCCTCCTTCTACATTATTCCATTTACTTTCTTTGGAGGAGCTGATCCACTGGCAGCCAAACAGCCCCACAGCATCATACTACCAGCACCATGCTTGACAGCAGGTATGGTGTTCTCTGTGTTAAAGGCCTCACCTTCTCTACTCCACACATATTGCTGGTCATTGTGGCCAGACAACCCAGTTTTAGTTTCATGTGACCTCCAGAAGCCTTTTTCCTTTGTCCATGATGTGATCAGCAGCAAACTTCAGTGGAGCTTTCAAGAGCTGCGATTGGAGGAAGAGCTTTTTTCAACACGGCAGCCTCTCAGCTCATGTTGATGTAAAACACATCTGACTGTGGACACTGACAGCTGTAAATTCATTGCAGACTTGCTTTGTGGTTGTTTTTGGTGGGCTCTTGACCATCCTGACCAGTTTTCTCTGGTGTTTTCTTCCTTATCGTGGCAGTGACACGATTGTGCCATTCACTTTATACTTACAATCGATAATGTACTCTTTGAGATCAATGCTGAGCTCTTTAGACTTTCCCATGGTAGTGTTTGTGATCAGAATCACTCAGAATAAGAAAAGAGGCCATGCTACAAAGAAGATTTGATTTACAACTGTGTACATTTTTTGATACATTACATTTACTGTGTACATTTTTGATCCAGCAGATTTGTCACATTTTCAGAACACTTATAATAATTCATTACTGAACCAAACTTTGTGAATGTTTTTTGTGACAAACTAGTTTGTGTTCTACTCCTTCATCACAGAAACATGATATTTATCATAATTGGTGGAGGTGAGACTGCCATGATATTCATGTTCTTTACAAGTGGATGTTAACGTTTGACTGCAACTGTATGTCATACATGCTACACTGCATAAGAGTGTGCTGTGTGAGACATAAATGAGAACACGTGCATGTTAGTTGTTTTCTAATGGCTAAACCACTGAGTGAAAACCAAAGCTCAGGCTTTAAAGGAGAACCCGAGCAATTTCACACATCAAAATGTGTTTCCTGGTGTTGGGGAGTAATATGTGAAAAAGTTACATAAAGCCTTTTGTGGCTCTAGAGGGAGTTGTGTGAAGTCTGAAAGATGTACTGTAGTGATGTAGCTTCTTGGATAACCCTCATTTAACTCTTCTGGTCTTCATTCACTTGCAGGTGACAAGTTTGTGACTCTTATAATATGAATACGGGAAGTGACACAGCAAAGGTTGTTTTACTCAATAGTTTTGCATTTAATGTACTTCCAGTTTGAGAGTGTTGGAGTGTGTGTGATGTCAATGTGAGCAATAGAGAGAAAAATCTAAGTAACTAATTCTATTGGATACGATATATGCAGGATTGGTGCATCTGAACCCGCTGTGTTGGTGTTGTTCCCTGAATTTATTTCATCATTAAATGGACCATTATTGCAGCTGACCAGTCACGCTGTTATGATGTCATAGCTTTGTGACTCATGCTGCTGCCGTCCTGGAACACACACACACACACACACACACACACACACACACACACACACACACACACACACACACACACACACACACACATCACGCACGCTTTATTTTTACCTTACAATACCTTACAGTGATGAAAACCACATCTGCAGCAAGCCGTTGTGGTTGATTCAGTTAAGTATAACTCTCACTCAGGAGACTGGGGACTGTATCCAGTTCGGAACATATTATCACACTGTTCACTTATTATGTTACCTTTACTGCCACTGTTGGTTAGGTTTGACAAAACATGGTTTGGGCCCAAATGTTCCCTTTCACAACTTTAAACACGTTTGAAAAATGTGAGTATTGTTCCGGTGCTTTTCCTCCGAGCTGCAAAGCTGTGACGTTACAAATAAAGCGATTGGTCGAGTGCTACGGTGGACCTGGAGCAACATTCACTATGATGTTCCACAAACTACGCAATCAGCTGTGATCTATAAGTACAGTACATGGAAGTGTACACATAAACATTTGCCTATGTGCATTTGAATGCTTGTGTGCAGTTATAATAGAGTAGAGCACTACGATAATTAGGGCCAGTGAGCCGTGCAGGGCAACAGTGACAGAACCTCACACACACTTCCTCTGCTGTGTGTCTGTGTCTGTGTAGAGTGTCATGCACTGCCTCGGGGCAAAGCGTGAAGTTAAACCACCACTCGACATTATGCAGACTTGTTTCAGAAAATGAAGCAGAGATGGAGAGAATGGGGGAGAGAGAGAGAGAGAGAGAGAGAGAGAGAGAGAGAGAGAGAACAGTTAAGGTGCAGACAAAGGAGAGAGTGAGTGAAAGCTAGGCTAAGCTCTGTAAGAGCAGTGAAGGATGGTCATCATAATACTTCACTCTCTCTCTCTCTCTCGCTCTCTCTCTCACACACACACACACACACACACACACACACACACAAAGTTCTAAAACAGCATGCTAGTGCGTGCTGATAACCCGGAGCACTTGGATCTCTACAACAGCTCTGATTCTCTGCCAACTTTGAGCTTTGCCACAAGTCTGAGATCACACGGCTCCTCTCCCTCACAAACTGACTTTGTACTCTCACTCTTTATTTCAACAAGTTCTCATACCAAAAATGGTCATAAAAGACAGTGGTCACAGTTTAAACAAACTACTATGAGCAGGGGACACAACCAACAGGTTTCCAGTCACTGTCTGCACATTCTTGATTTTGTACAACATTTTATCTTGTTAATTGTTTCATCTTCTTACATGTTCTCATGTCATTATTTAAATTAGTGAAGTAAAGTTTTTTTTTTGTTTCATAAGGCTTTCACGAGTCAACTCATAACACAAAATGCCTGTGGTGTTCTGTCTAGAACTCCTCCCCAACAGATTTCTTCGATGTTCCCAATTTATGGTGCTTGGAAAGCCACACTGTCAACGCCTCACCGTGGACAAACTGCACTGCTCATTCATGTCCATATTTACTATTAGAAAGCAACGTTTTAAACAGGAGTGAGAGAAGCACATAACAAAAACTTTAGAGGCTTCAATTTCTACTTTAACAATGAAGCACTGGAGAGCACACAGTTGTTATTCTTGGAGCAATAGCCTGTTTAATAATGCAATGTCAAATCATGTCTGTTTGGTTAAAGTACACGAGTACATAACTCCGGATTCTATCTACCGAACAACTGCACATAAACCTCACACACACACACACACACACACACACACACACACACACACACACACACACACACACACACACCACCTTTTCATCACGGATCACCTGATATGTTATTTGGATTGTGTCAAAAAACCCAGATCTATTTATATACAGCCAAGATTCACTTCAGTGCCTATAATCCAACCTACCTCTGGAGGACGTTGGACACACATGTGATGGAAATAACCTGTCATCTCCAGAGTGCATAGGCAATAGTGTAAGATTTTGTGCAGAAATCCAACCAGAAAGAGCCTTTAAATCAAACAGGTGGCAGAGAGTTACATGCCTGTCATAGAGGATTGTTGGCTGCTGGGGGAAGGAGGACAGGTGTTCACTGCCAGCGTCAGAGGATGGAAATAATCTGACAGCAAATGATCTGCATGGCAGTCTTGGAATACAAGCTTGGCTTACACTGTGTTTAGTAAAAGCATACTTTTTTTAGTGTATGAAATATAATCGTTTCCATAACGTAAAATGCCAAGATGACACCATTTAGATAGAAACTACGGTCGGATTTGAACATTTCTGAAGTTCCACATTTTTGCTTTGTAAACTGATCAAAAGGTCAATTTTGACAATCAAAAAGAAATACAGGATCGATGATCCCTTTCCCACTCCATCGTTTTTTGAAGATGTTTAACTCTGTAGATTTATCTCTACTTCTGCTGTCTATTTGTGTCGCAGTTTGACACACTCAGAAGGACTTCATGGTGCATTCAGGTGCACTTAAACTCTTAACTCTACATTACTTCCTACAGCGAAGAATATGTGCACCGACAGGAACATCATTGTGTGTTCATGGGCATCTCATAAAAATTGTAACTGATCATTGTCATGGCATTAAAGTCTGAGCCTAACAATAGCATAGCCGCAAGGGCTGAAAACATCTCTACATCGAAAATGTATAATTCAAGCGTGCCAAAGCTTCCATCAGGCAAAATAACCCAATCTATGCTTGGAATAGTGATAATTCCACAAAATCCCGTTATTCTACATGTCATAAAAGACTTTACCAAAAATAAGCAATAGCTAGTTTCTGTAAAAAACGGCACTCTTCAGCATAACTCAAAAGTCTTAAATAACCCCACAGACATTCAAACACTAACTTTCTTTTATTCCCACCCCTGTCACTCTGGACTCGAGACTGTGAGCTAAAATGGAAAAATCCCTTCCTAACCTTTTCTCAGTCTGATTCCAACACTTGCATTTAAAATAAACGTCTGAATGACCTTTTTTTCAACTAACAACACTAATACACACATGGCTGTGCACGCACACTCATGGACTCACATGAGGACATAAGGTTTTGACATTGGCCTTCAGCTTTATCTGTCACCAAAAGACATATGACAAAGATGTATGCTGTACACACAAAGACATGATATAAATAGGTACTGCTGGTTGATAAGTTCACTGTCAGTGGAAAGAACAGCCTGGTGTTTGGGCAATGCAGAGTTAAAGGAATACTGCAGTATTCTAGTGAAATATAAATGACCAATGCACAAAGTCCACCAAAATGTGGCTACAATAATGTCTTCTAACCTTCAATTTTGTGCTGCTGAATCCCAACAGAGTCTCAACAGTTTTTAAAATTAATGAGACCAATTCTCACTGAGAAGTTTCTGGTTTCAAAGGAAAAAGAAAAAAAAGAAAAAGTTAGTGTGTAGGCCAAAAGAGAAGTTTATACAAATAATATTTTTCACAATGATATACAGTTCAGTATATGATCTAAAATCGGGATTAAAGTAAATCCAAGGTGACTCCCTCCTTTCGAATATCAGGGCAGCTGCAATGCATCTGTGTTTTCCCAGTTGCTGGATGAAATATCAAATAAACAACAGATGTATTTGAAAGGGAATAATAATCTCTGAAGAGAAAGTAGTTTGGATTTGGATTCTATCAGTTTTTTGTCAAAAAGCTGCTTTACTTTTCCCCTTTTCCCCTCTTGATTCAGTGTGTAATTCCTCTCTGCAAAAGCTACAAAAGACTCAGACTTGAGTCCATTTGTTTGTCAGTCTGCCATTGTGTTTTTTTATGTCCCTTATTTGAATCCTTCAAAAACAGAATATATTTTCATCTTTGCACCTATTTGTCCAGGTTTTCCACATCACGTTTCTTTGGATACATCTGGAAGGTGAAGGATTTGCCCAGACAAACAATGGGGGAACAGTGAAAGGTTGATGGGTGCACTCATTCACAGCTCATTCAAACTTCTGTCTTGCTTATAATTGGTCGACTGAACTTGCTGCAGCTGTCCTCCACTTACTGACTGAACACAGTCAGACGACATATCCATTTTAGGTAGTAAGCTCGTTAGCTGGGCTTGTTAATGTTAGCGACTTACTCTACAACATTGGTGAATCAATCCCTCCTTGCCTTTTGCTCTTCTGTTTCGGTTTTTTAAAGGCAAAATAGAACGCACCAACCTTTTTAAAGTCTGACAGATGGTTGCCAGGCTGTGGTTAGGCAAGGTTCAGTTAGTCTAGTGTCACAGTACTTTATTGTCAGAAACTGATGATGTTGGGGAACAACAGGTGTGGTTATTAGAAATCAATAATAACTAATAGTTATTATTAAAATTAATAATGAACATTTTTTATAAAAACAATAAACGGGGCACCACCCTGGAATTAGAGACCAACATTCAGCCCAGAAACAGTCTCAATAGAAGGGTTCACTGGCTTTAGTCAGTGTGGTTTGGACAGAGCCGGAATTTGATGTTCTGAATTTGGTGTAGGTGCTTCCACAATGCCTGTGGCGTCGTCGTTAACAATTACAAGCTGCTGATGAGACTTCTACCCGAACGAATGTGTGTATGTACATGTGGGTTAGCAGAGAGAGAGAGGGAGAGAGAGAAAGAGGGCTAATGCAATGTAGCTAAAACAAATACAATAGACGCTCATTTCCAGTATCTGCCCACCAGGAGGCCACATGTTGGGCCTTGGTTAGAACTGTGTGGTGAGGGTCCCAACAAAAGAGTAAACTTGTAACAATGGCAATTTTCTTAACCATCACCTCCTATAGACCAACCTATGCATACTGTATGAGTGCAAGCAGACTGTCTTCTGTTTGTATCCCTGTTTATGATGAAACATTGTGCGGGTATGCCAGCATGTCTCTGTGTGAATGTGTGTATCAGTTTGATATCTGGTTGCCACACTGGCTTCCTGGTTGACCTTTTTTTCTCTCCAGCTATGACAGTTCCCATTAGGACATAACGAAGGAGCATATTTCCTCAGCTACGATCTCACTCCCTCCATCTCTCTCCTCCTCCTCCTCCTCACCGCAGCCTTCTCCTCCAATATTCATCAGCACCATCGGCGCTTAGGGAGGTAGCTCCCTCTCTCTCTCTCTGGATATCTTTATCTCTCCATCTCTCTTTGTCTTTGCCCCCATATCTCTTCCTGGATCTAATGTTGCTCCATCTCTGTCTCTGTTTTTACCCTTTCTGTCTTGATCTTTTTCTGCCTCAGTTTCTCCACTACTCTATCCATCTCTCCCTCCCACCACAGAGGGACTCGAAATGTACATGCACCAGTGAAACACTAGACAAGCAACTGATGCGGGGCTGCCGACATACAGCCTGCACACACACCGTTAATCTACAGCACAAGAAGACTTCTGAGACTTCAGTCGACTCTCAGCTTAAGTTTTTTAATCTCCTCGCTCTCCCTGCCTGAGAAACTGCTTTCATCCACTAGAATTCAAACTACAGATAGGGTGGCCTTAAGTCCAGAAACTGCAGTTCAACAAGAACCCATCAGAGGATTTAATCTGTGTTGACAAAAGCCAATATCCATGAGAGAGCCCCCTCACCACTGTGTGGGAGAGGCTGTTGTCATATTATCCAGGTCTGAGAAAAAAATAATACAAATAAACATATTTTTACTCTTACATTCTATTCACATATAACTATACCACACCAACTGCAGAGAACAGGTTGTGAAATATTGATGGGGCTTATTGCAGAGCTATAGCTGCTGTTCACGTGGCTTTACAGGGATCAGAGGATGCCATCATGCATTAGTTCAAACTATGGAATCAGGCCACTTGAATAAAAGATGCTGGTGTGTGACACACACACACACACACACACACACACACACACACACACACACACACACACACACACACTCATATGTCATGAATGTGTGTGTAGGTGTGTGAGACATGTAATATGTTTGTGCGGTGGAGCGATGCAAACATTTCATGTTTTTATTTTTCCATGCATTGTTTAGAGCTGCATTCTTCTCTCACTGGGTAAGAAGTTACATAACGCTATCAAATCAAGCCAAAGTCTGCATGTGCTGTGCTTTCAGTAACATTTTAATACACTGTAAACCCTCACTTAATTGTTATATAAACTATTTGAAGACCATATGAGACTTTTGACTGGAATGCATATCCAGAAACAAAGAACATCTATTGGAGCACTATGGTCTATTCATAGTATATATGCACTGGAGGCCTGACGTCTCACTTGTGTAATATCATTCTGGACTTTGCTGGCTCTAAACGTGACATATACAGGTGTGAAGTGTAAGATATGGCCACCTGCTGAAGGTAGCACTGAACTTTAGGCAGAAAAATACCACCAAGTATAATCGCTAACTGCTGCTCACTATACTCTTTGCTGTAGCTATCACTGACTGTAGTGACTTACTGCCATTAGCGAGTTAGCTCAGCTAGCCATGCAGCCGAGTGGCCCAGTGAGCTGACAGGGGTCTGTCTGGATTCTCGGATCGCAGGGGAGTCAACACAGACAACAGGGCTCAGCTCAACCTGGCTCAACAGCCTTCAGCCAGGCACAGAACTGGGACTGAACACAGCCTCTGAGACCCACAGACGGCAGTTTGACAAAAACAGGGGTAGCAGCACGGAGGTGATTTAGAGCAGCTCTGACCAGGACTATGACCTCAGGGATGAGAAGACACAGCCGGGGATGTGTAGAGCCTTAATGTTTTCACATCCTACTCTGTGAATTGAGGATTTTGTTTTGACCACACCAGAGGAGGTTGTGGAAGAGCAAAGAGTTTTATTTCCTCAATGTAAAACTTGAAGTGTGGTTGACGATAATGAGAATTAAACTAATCTTACTGTGGTAAAAGAGAGAAACTTGAATTCAAACAGTGTGCAAGGAGAATAGGTAGAATAATATTTACTTTCTTGTTATTTTCCAAGTTTATCTTTTTAATTTAAGAGCTTGTGAAATAGAGAATTTGCAGTTTGCCCGAACCACAAAGGACATACAATCACACTGTCACATCATGTGGTGCAAAGTGTTATCAGAGACAGGACGGGTCACTACTTAGCATGCAGTCGACACTTCAGGAACACAAAACATAGATGTCCTTGACATAACATCAGCATGGCTATTTCTTCATGATCATGGTTTCCATGTCAGTGAGGCACGTGATGACACCTGAGCCTTAACTTTGTATTTAGATTCTGTTCATAAAAATGTTTCCAGTGATCAGCATGACCACTCGTTATTTTCTTTTTTGTGACATTTTCTCCTTTATTTGGTTTGACCATTCGTTATTTTCAACGAAAAATTGACATCCTGTTTTCTCTTTGTCAAGGTCTGTCTACAGTGTATTAAAAATGTAAACAATGCAATACATAACGTTCTACACTGGACACCATGAGACAATTATTACTTGTGATTCTGAGCACTGACAGCAACCTCTTCCTCTGTCCTCCAGCAGAAAGGCAGGCAGGGCAGAAGATGGTGGACGGATAGATGAAAAGAATCGGCCCAGTGGTTTCTATGGATGAATGGTCTCACTGTCTACTTAAGAGCTGCTTGACCTAGCAATCATCATGTACACTTCAGTGTTAGACAACAACAGTTTTGCATATGTGCAGCCATCACACTGAATCCCTGAAGTGTGTGTATGAGCAAGAGTTCACAAGTTCACAGTGAAAAAGATCATCTGTGTGTGAGTGAACAGTTGAGTGATGCGTGACGACACACATAAATCGGTGCTTGTGAGTGTTTGTGTAGACATTCTTATATTTTGGGAGTGTGCTCCACACACACACACACACACACACACACACACACACACAGTCACACACATACTGGTGCTCACATGTCCTGTGGTTCCTCTGGGATCCCTACATGGGTACGAAGCTTGTCTTTTTGTCTCACAGCCCACTGCTTCACTAAGCACCATTCTAATTCACAGATTATTATCCAAGTCACTAACATCCCAAAAGCAGTTGGCGATGATCCCACACACACACACACACACACACACACACACACACACACACACACACACACACACTGATTCACACATTAATCTGTGCATATAGTGCGGATGTACATGTGCATGAATGAGCCCTGAAAATCAGATATGCTGTAGCTTCTCTGAGAAACCAAACCCAAGAAACTCAGATAAGATGTAATGTGTGAGGTACAGTGAACTGCAGCTGCAGGATGGAAGGGGCGGCCCCACATCAGTGAGGATCAACTGTAAAGCAGGTTTAGCGTATCACAAATGGCTATTTTCAAATTCATTTCAAAGATGGTTGAAAATCAATCATACATATATTTTCAAATTCCATTTTTATAGCAACAGATGATGTCCAAATCAATCAGTCAAAACAGCTGTGAGGCTTCTATCACCAAGAAAACAGCAAGGTTTACGAGGAGCTACCGGCCTAAAGCTTGATCTTTGATGCAATGTGACCATAGCTCTGAATATGAAGATGTGTAAATACATATGGGTTGAAAGTTTACCCAGGCTTCTCTGGACTTGAGATTAGTCTTCATGTTGCATCCCAGCAAATGTTCACCATTCTTGTAAAATTCAGTAGTTAAAGGAGCACGCGCACGCTCGACGGATTGACTAGTTTGGACTACCGGAAAAGAGGGATGTCAACAAACCGGTATGTAGCTGCTTGCACAAACACGCTGTTTTAACCACCTTTTTATTCATTTTGAGTCATACACGCTACAGTGCTGTGTTGTAAGGTGTCTGCTGATGTTGCATAGCTTTTGGGGTGATATTTGGAGCATGTTAAGATGCTTAAAACACAGTGTAAAGTTGTTACCCCATGTTGTTAGCTGTTAATGCTAACTCTCCGTTCAAGGAGCCCTGTAAGTGGTGGACCAAAAGTGTTTGTGTCTTCGGTACTGGCAAGTCAAGGGTAGCCTGAGCGATAAAGCAGCATGTTGAAATCGACCGAAGTTCTCCTTTAAGTGTTTAAAAGCCAAGTGCCTAAGTGCTACTTAAAAAGGAAACAAAAAAAAACATGAATCTAACACCTGTCTCTATAACCTGTTTTCTGTATGTTTACTTCAGAATAACAAATCCTGCAATTGTATCTGTCAGTGGTCTGATAACCTTTCTATTCACAGGGGGTAAACTGCACTTTTTAAGAGACATGAAAATGATTTTTTAAACCACACAATCTTGTGTTGCATTAGTGGCGAGTTTAAATGTGGCGGAGGATGACAGTGGGATGAGTCAAATCTACCGGAGCTTTCACAGTTTAGGTGCTGCTTCTGTACACAATCAGCTGCAGCAGCATGGGAGAATGTTTTTAGATTTGTTTCTCAAATATTATGTAAACCTCCCATTTATTGTATCTGTCTTATGGTGGATGGCAAAACAACCACAGTCCTACTTTACCGAGGATTAACTGTCTTCACTGTATCCCCCTCACTTTGGTTTATTCCTATTTTCAGTTTTTACTTCTGCCCCTGTGTTCCTCATAACAGAGTTACAAGTAGTGGTTAAAATATCCCCTTATGAAACTGGACAGCTGTGGCAATATCTCTTATGCTACAGTGGTAATCCTGGTATTCACAATTTACCATTTATTGGATAGACATAGAATCGCACGGACGCTCGCAACTCATTCGAAACTTCATCTCTTTATCTCTCTATCAAAGCAAGAAATCTCTGTGCTGTGCTTTCGGCGGCGAAAGACTGACAGCGACAGTGACGTGATAGAGACAACGATAGAGATAGCAAGTTTTGAGAGATTTGTGACATTTAGCGTGTTTGGAGTGTATAGTTAGTGTGTTACGTAGTATTTGGTGTAGTGTGTTTAGTGTGTAGTGGAGTCGTTTTTTTGTTTAATGAGTCAAAACAATGAGAAGCTGAATGTGGAGCAGGCAGTGCAGCTCTTCATTGAGCAGGAAGGGGCTGAGGGAGGCCTGAGCCTGAGGCATTGCCTGTATTTAAATGTAAATAGTTACATGCAACTTTGTAAATTTCAAACATTTATGCACACATTTAGCAAACAACAATTTATATTTACATTATAAGTAATAAAAATGGTCCGTTAAACATATTTGTGGTTTTCTCAGTAAAAAAAACAAAAAAAAACTTTTTCCTACTCAGATTTGATTTTTTTTGTTTTTTTAGGTCCATTGTGTTAATACAGTATGTCAAAATGAAGAATGAACTATACAGTCACACACATGAGGTTGTACTGAAAATAATGACACCAAGCAAGGCAAGGTAAATAGTTTTTAAGGTGAAATATAATGGCAAAATCAAAAATAGTCAAAAACAGCCAATTATACCCTGGAATATTGAATTTCACAACAAACCTAAATATCCCTGACGTACCACCTTCAAACAGCCTCATTTGGCCATCCATGAAAAAGCTACTTAACCTCCCACTTTTACCTATGGGCAATGCACTAGTGCTATCAAAAAAAAAAGGACACTGCTTCATTACCTGGTCTCTAGAGGTGCTTTATAGATGTATTATTTATCCTGTGGTATCAATTCATCTGAGACATCCTGTTTTAGGTTCTTGGCCAGGAACACAGGAGAGTCCATATGCTCCTCTGTCAGCCGTATGCGCCTGGGACTGACAATGATACCAGAGGTGCTGAAAATGAGTTCTGAGGTACAACTGGAGGCTGCAATGCACATATATCTGCAAGGATGGGCAGGCTCTTCTCATAGAGTTTCCAACAAAATAATGGGTCTTCCACTGCACTTATCTCTTTAATCTGGCTGTAGATGTGAAATTCAATCATGAGTACTTCAGTATGGGTCTTTTCGAGGTCAACTCTCTGATATTGTACTGTTGTCTCTCTCTTTTCCAACATTATGCTGGACAGAAACCATTTCAGTTCTGTTTTTTCCTTCTTCTCCACTGTTTATCTGTTAATGTTCTGCTCCAAGTTCTCATCATTACCCTCCTTTTCCATTGCTAGGAATGTCATCTTAAATCTTGGATCAAGATATGACGAAGGCACACTCTCACTGTTAATTTAGACAAAACAACATTGCCCATAGTGAATATAATGTCCCTCCCTGGCTAAAAAAAATGTGACTGGGTTGCTGGAGTGACATTTAGGTAGAAATCAGAATCATGGTTAATCTTTTTGGAACTATTCATATAATAATGCATGGGCATTGTGCAGGTCAGGTCTACAATACATAATACAGTTTTAGCATTTCTGATAAATATAACAATACATTTAGCATTTTGCCCTGATATATGGTAAAATGAAATTAACATTTAATTGTAAATGTATTTTGTACACTCTCATGGTTTTGCAATGGCAACACTCCAGCACCAGACATGAATGTGCAAGGCAGGACAAAGTGGCAGGGGCAAGGGCTGTACTGGGATTGGACCTTTCAGTCCTGATGTAAATAATTAACAGCAACAGCTGAAGATAATCATAAACTTTGTGAGTGTTATACGACATATCTTAAGCATGCCTAAACCCATTTCAAGAGCCACTTCATGAGTGGCTACATACAAGAAGTCACCCCGAGATTAATGCCAAATGAAGCAACCTTTTCCACTCAAGTATGAAATGACACCGCATGAATTCCTAATACTAAAACAGATCTGAGAACTGTTTGAGGGTGATTTCACGATGCCACTTGGGTGCCAAATTTACACAGGGGAAGCAGGGAGCAGCTGTGGACAGGCTGTGATGGCTCAGAAAGCAAACTAGATTTTTCCAGTTTTTTTCTCACTCTTTACCTGCCAATTCTTCCACCTACACCATCCTACATTCCTGTCTTCGTCCATCCTTCCCTCACTTCCTCTTATTAATGTGTCACAGATCAACAAACAGCTGGCTATGGTTGCAGAACCACAGCTCGGCCGGTACAATTAAATGTTGAATATCACATTCCCAGGCCTCAGGGTCCAATTTTGGCTAACAGTCGTGATGCTTCCTTGGTCATCTATTTGATAATCACCTTCTCTTTCTCTGCATCCCTCCATCTTTCACTTACCCTGCTCCTTTCCCCTGCCATCCCTTTTCTGTCGCTTCTCACCAGAGAATACAGATCCCACACTGTTGGGTGACAGGGGCGGGGTGCATATTAAGTCTTCTCACAAGGGTTCTTAATCCCAGCTGAGGCGAGCCAAGCCACGAAAACATGCAGAGGAGATATGATTGCGATTTTTTTTCCCCCCTCTAGCTGTGCTCGCCATCATAAACGCCTCGACTTTGCAGAGGGCTAAACGCCTCCTAAATGAATGCGTGTGTACACACACGCACGCGCACACACACACACACACACACACACACACACACACACACACACACACACACACACACACACACACACACAGCACATTGGTAGCTGTATTTATTCTGCTTTAGTGCTGCAACAACTTGAAGGAAAACACTTGGGAAAAAAATTGCAGCAGTAGATCAATAATGTAGCAAGGAGTGGACGTCTACAACGGCTACTGACTGTACACATCCATAGACACGCATCTTAGAGTTTGCAGGGAGAATAGTATGTCTTTGCAAATCGCTTCAGGCATGTTGTACAGTACAACACGAGTGGGAGTCGGGGAACGCCAGAGTTCCACTACCTCCCCCTCCCTCGGCATCCCGCTCCCTTCATCCTCAATGCTTTATGTATCAAGCTTTGCTTTGTCTCATTGAGGTGTATGAGGATGTGTATGAGGACCACATGGACTGAGACTGTGTGTCTGCCTCCACCCTGAAGGCACTCTGAAATCATACTTTTTTCTACCCCAGTCTGAGTCAGACTTGTTTTATCTGTGAGTACAGCTTTTTGCAAAGTGACAAAAAAGTTTCATTTCACAACAATTATTAAACTTGAAGCAAGTAAACATAACAGTGTTCCCACTGTATCCTCACTCTTCTGAGATTAATGCCAAATGTGAGAAAGGCTTCACTCTACAGTGCACTGGAAAGTAAAGTCATGTACTTCTCTCTTTTTAATCTTTCCTAATCGTGCTAAACTCCAGGGATCAGTGTCAGTGTCTAAGCAGATTGAGACATATTTTAGTTGATTGAGTCACAAAAATAAAAGAAACAAAAATCTGGTCCTTTTTTTACTCTCTCACCTCAGCTAGGTGCTTTTTCTTTCTTACTTTATTGATGTGATATGTCATGGTTTCTTACTTTTAGCAGATTTACTTATTGTAAGTCACTTTGGACAAAAGCGTCTGCCGAATGCCTTAAATGTAAAATACCATCCGTCGCTAATTAACACACTTTTTTATGCTATATACTTTTAAGAAAACTTGATGACTGGCCAAAACCAAACTTGGCTGTTGTCAGATTTGTGTGCTCCATGCAAGCTGGCGTCTGCACTTGGTTGGCCAAGGTTGTTCAATGTTTGTGAAGGTTCTCAATGACCACATAAGAGGTTAAATTACCAGGGATTGAAGAACTGAACAAGCCTTTTGGATGTGAAGTGAAAATATCTATCTATCTATCTATCTATCTATCTATCTATCTATCTATCTATCTATCTATCTATCTATCTATCTATCTATCTATCTATCTATCCCCCCGAGCCCAACAGAATGATATGACTTTTTCATATGTTATTATATTCATACAAATATATGAATGGGATCAAAACATAAATGACTACAGCACAGCCAAACGATTTCAGGCTGCTAATTTACTTCATCACTGAATTTAACCATTTCATTGCAATGTAGAGATGTTGTGGGTTTTGGAAATGGAATGGCTGGAATTAGCATCTTAATAATTTTTCAATAACAAACGCAGATAGGTATACAAACTGCTACAAACCCCGGAGCTATTCATTGAAACAGACACAGACTTTATGAATAGTGCGGCTGTATCAAAGGGTGATATTATGGAAACAGTTTGTAGTTAATAACTGCTGGCACTGCACAGAGGAACCCCATGTATGGTCAAAGATATTGTGAGTTTGTGAAGGTGGATTTTCTTTTTAATTGCTTTAAAAAAAATAACATCTAATGTGATGTGGATACATTGCTGTGTCCTATTTCTGGCTATGCCAAACTCTTGCATAACTTTTAACACTGGCAGCAGGTACATTTAAAACTAAGGGTGCTTTCAGGTGTCAAACAGGGCCTGTCTGAAAGCTGTGTAGGAGGAAGAGAGAATGGGAGAGAGAAAAAAAGTGAGAAAGAGAGAGAGAGACTGAGCCAAAATAGGAGATCTGACTGCCAGTTTGTATCACGACTACATACTCTGCAGAGTAGGTGCAAATGTGCCCCCTGTTTGACCATTGATCCATGACTATTGGATGTACAGGGAAAATCTAACCTCAATTTGTTTTTGTATTTCTGCGTATATGATCAAAACCACCTTTCTGGACAGTGAGCTTCAGTTATTCTCTGTATTTTCTTCACTGCCTGTCCCATCTGTAGCATAACGTTGAGGTCAAATTAAGTTAAATCATTGGCTGCAAGCTTGATTACTGAGTTTCTCAGCATCATCTCACATCCAATTTAATTTAAAAAGTAGCTGAATGGGCCAACAAGGACTACTTCAGTAGGTGAGCTGACTAACATTGATAATCTCTTTTCAATGCAATGTTCTTCTAGGAAACCTTGAGTGCTGGCAATTATGTGGATGCCACTAAATACACTGTTGGAGAGTAACTCTACCTATCATGGCAAGTGAAGTCTTCAATAGCCCACCTTCCATCAGCACAAAGCTCCCTGCAACACCGTAAATCTGCTCAGGAATGGCCCAAGGAATGTGACAAGGAGCTCAAGGCATTGACCTCCAGATCATGTCCGATTGAGCATCAGTGGGACATGCAAGACCAAGTCCAATCCATGTAGGCCCGACTTTGTATCAGACTTGGCTCTGACCCATTGAGGCATTGACACAAGACGCCCTGTGGTGTCTGGCCCTGGGGCATCAGCTGTAGATTCTTTTAGTCCCTAAGGTTGTGAAGTGGCACCTCCGTGGATTGGACAATCTGGCACATCCCATGAATGGTTTATCAGATTGGGATCTGTGAAATTTGGAGGCCATGTGAGGCCTTGAGTTGTTTGTCACATTCCTTGGACCAATCCTGAGCAGTTTTTGCAGTCTGGCAATTTGCAATGTCCTGCTGGAGTGGCCACTGCCATCAAGGAGTCTCTCAGTCAAATCAAAACAAAAGAAGTAAGCTGTGTGGGATTGTGAGAGTGGTTGTCCCCTCTGCTCTGAGGTTTCTGCCTGTTAATAGGCAGAAATGTTGGTTCCCTGTATAAATTAATCAAGGAGTATGGTCTAGACCTGTTCAATATCACAAGATTACTTTTGGTGTGAATTGGCGCTACATGTAAAGACTGACAGACTGACTGATTGATTGATTGATTGATTGATTGATTGATTGATTGATTGGTTGTTAAACAACCAGTATTGCTGATGCAGTTCTATCTGATGTGACTCACGCATACATGTTCAGGTAATGTTTTAAATGAAAATGCACCATTACCTTTAATACATTTAAGGATTTCCCTGTCAAGTACACAACTCAAAATAATATTAACATCAGTCTAGTCGCTTTTGGACATTTCCCTGCTGAAGCATTACATATTATAACTTTATATCCGTATGATCGTATCTGTCTTTTTTGGGTCCATTTTCTTAAGGCTTATAAATAAACCTCTCTCATCTCTTACATGCCCCCCAATTTCATTAGAGGGTAGGTTGTGTACACTGGATTACAGTATGTAGATAGATATCTCTAGTTGATCTCTGTTCCAAATTAGCTTTACAGTATCAGTTCTCTTACATGGACATACTTGTTTTCAGGAGGCAAGAAAAAAGTTGGGGACTCATTTTCACTGACACATAACTTGTTTACCATTGTGACTCTTCTGAGGCACACATGTGAAGGCTTTTCATATACAGCATTTCATTTTTCATCCATTTAATTAATTCAAGTAAGATTTTAGCTGATAAGCTCACTTAGGAATTGTGACTGTCTTTTTATTAGAGGCATTAGATGTAGGCCAGCGGCTACTTTTTACTAGGCCCTCGATGTCCTGCTGGTTAAGCTGACATGATAGAAAGTGACTCATTTTCACCTCAAGGTACTGCAAGCCACAGAACAAACCAATAGCATCACGAAGGGACTGATATTAACGCTAGAGCAAAATATCCAACTGTCAGATGTTCCTATTACACCACTACATATCTTCAAGGAATATGTTGCTGAATTGCGACTTGGCAAAATACTTGAAAGCCCCTCTGGTTGAGTTCTTATAGTTCAATAGCCACAAACTCAACAGATGGACTGCCTCCACTCTGTCTGTGAGCTCACGTCAATACACCACCGTAGAGAAGGAAGCGTAACATTTCAAAGGTCACTGCAACAGAACCCAGCCTTGTTTTCTGATCAAAGATAGAAGAAAATGCTCATCTAAATATGGAATAAAACATTCAGTGTGATGAAAATCAACAGTTCCATACAGCCTTAAAATTCCTCCAAAAATGGCTTCAAGCTGTGTGCTGACTGAACTTCATAAACAACAACCTGGGTTAGAGAGTATCTGCTACCATTATCTACTACAATCCAGTGCCACTATTCTTTAAGTTTAGAAAAAGAAGACAAGTTACAATACTTTATTTTACATATTCTCACAAATCATTTTAAGTATGAAGGTATTTTTTGTCAAAGTATTTCTGCTGTTCATAATTACACATGGTAAAAGTAAAGTTTCCGAGTTCCTTATGCTACCTCTGTTCATGTCACAGTCTTATTCTTTCGGACTCGTCCATCTAAGTCGGACACTTCTAGGCTTCCCCCTCACACACTTAGTCCAACATTTTCTACTCTCTGTCAACTCAGTTGTCCCTCTCTGTCTCACCTCTCTCCCTTCAGCGGGCAGGCGCTGTGGGTGCTCTCTCGCCTCCCACCCGCGGCGACAAGAGAGTGGCAGGCCGGGCGGGCGCGGCATTAGAGCAGCCGGGCAGCAGGACGGGCGGCAGCAGTGACTGGAGGTAGTGGCTTTGGTGAAGGTCGACTGGCGCAGGAAGACGTTGAGGAGCTTGAGCAGCGATGGCAGGACCATGGTCCTCAGCGCAGCTCACCGCAGCAGGGTCGGGGTCAGGATGGCTCCCAGGGCGTCCGTGGTCATTTGAACCAAGGTATAGTGTGGCATAGATTGAGTATCATGCCTACAGATGCTGTCAGATGTCATATGAAAAAGGGGCAATCACTCTATTCCGCTGCTTCATGGGTAAAGCTCTTCTTCTTCTCCCTTGAAGGCTTCTTCTCCCTCAGGCTTCCAAATGGAGGGGGTCTCCGCAGTTCGGTAGCCTGTTAAACATTCAACCATTCAACAGCTTCCATCCCGATGCAACTGAAGCACAGCCTGTCTTCTGTCTCTGCCTTCCCTCTGCATGGCTCAGATCAGTCCTCAGCTGGCCCACGGTTCCCTATCACACCAGCGGCGTCACTTTTTTTCCTTTTTTCTTACAACATCTCAATGAGTTTCTTCGACGGCCCACCCCCCCCACAGCGCTCTGGCTGACGGCTGTTTGGCTGTTAACTCCTCAGAATCGTTGAACAAATCAGCATGCAACAGAGGAGAAGAGAAGGAGCTGGAGGAGGAGAAAAGAGAGACGAAGACGGCAACAGGAGAGTCGGTTTCCATTAGTTGTAGATGGAGCCTCGATGCCATTCAGCTGCTTCTGGTATTACTACTACTACTCCGAAAAAGAGAGTGGAGGAGAGGAAGGGAGGGGACATTACAGTAGGAGAGAGCGAGAGTGAGAAAAAAGGAGCTTGTTCTGGAAAGTGTTTCGGTAAGAGAAAAAACCCTCCGCACAAAAGAGAGGAGATGCTCTGTTGAGGATAATCAGAGAGGAAGGAATGGAGAGAGAGAGAGAGAGAGCTACAGACAGAGGGGGTGATGGAGGGAGAGAGAGAGACAGAGAGAGAGAGAGGGAGGGTTGAAAAAATACTGCCATGTATATGCATACACAGACAGTGCAACTATGCTATAGGTGATGGTACTTTGGGATCACTGTATTTTTTCCTACCTGGAGGTGCTGGAAACAGTAGTGGGAACACCTGACAATATTATGTAATCCAGTGCAGTAATGCTACAAAGTGGATCGAACATGATCATGGCGCTGAGTCGAATATATTGGATTATAATGTGCAGGTGTACACCCTTTGTGTTCTGTACATGAAACAGATACTGTCAAACAGACAGATGTATACAGTGAATACAGAGAGGAAATAGATACAGTGACGGACACCATACATACATATATATATATATTGATTATACCAATATTGTTTTGGATGTGATTATTGATGGAAGATGAATATATAATTTTACACCAGTTTTCATTTCACCTTGTGATTTTATTCTCAAAGGCACGGCACAAACCACACAGTGGCGTATAACTCATATCCCCAATATTTTCCCAAGTATATCAGTCGAATGAAACGGTAGGCTTGCAGACAATGATGTCTGGAGTTAGAGGGAGAATAAGAGGGTCTTGCCCACTGCCAGCCTGGGCTGTTTATTGGGGCAGAAAAGGCAGCCAGTATTAATGCATTATTCTCAGCTCAGTGGCTTTGAGTCGACAACCAGGCTGTACAGTACCGCCTCAGATGGCAGAATCAGACAGCAGGCAGCACGAACGCTACCTGATATAATAACAGTCTGGAGGAGTGATGCTGGAGAGCAAAATTTCATTCTAGTAGATGCTGGTGTGTGTGTGGACAAGGGCTGTGTCTGTGTCTCTATGTGTGTGTGTGGAGGGGGGGGGGGTCTAAGTGCAGAGTGGGGTGTTGCTTCCAGGGAATATCTCAACCTGGAAATTGCTATGACAGATAGCCATATTGCCCTCTGTCCACTTGTGTACATATGTGTGTAAATTACATGCATGTGTGTGTAAGCACCACAGCCATGGTGACAGGTGAGAAGGGACATGTGCAGTGTACTACACACATACATGCTCAAACACACGCACACAAACACACACACACACGAGCCAGTAAAGGTCAGAGCAGTTGGCTGCTGCTTGGCACAGGGTCCTACAGGCTAGATGGCTCATTATTCTCTGCTAGTATCCCAAAATAGGCTGAAGGAGATTTTTTGCCCCATGGTGGTCCACCCAGGCAGACCCTCTCAGGCTGCAAACAAATCCATCCTCCTTTGGATTGGCAGTACCTACTGTACCTCCAGCCTATCCTAAATCACCAGAGCCTATCCTTAATCATTCACACTCCAAAGCATTTGGGCGGTAGAGCTTGTTGTTGGTTGGTAGCCTGCCTGGGAGGAAGTAATGCCTGGGAGTCTGTTTACATGGCAAAAGGGTTAGGGTTAGGCTATGTACTAGTCACAATTAGTTGTACCATTCAGATGTTTTCTCTTATTTGGGATCATCTGGTTGGTGTTACTGGTGGCATTTTGCATGTTCAATAACTCGTAAACACAAAGGTACTTTCTTGACTTTAGAAGTGTTGTGTAAGTTCATTCTGATTTAGCACACTGACAGTGTTCGAATAACCAAAGTGCCTGAGATCACTTTGAGGCAGACACCAGCCTATCTGTACCCAGACCCCAGAAACTCATAGATGCTAGTAGCTCATGATGCTACTCTGCCAATCAAATCTGTGTATTTGGACAAGCATGGAACCTCAAATCAGACGACAAATCAGTGTTGTCTGTCCACATCTATTGGACAGACGACAGACAGGTCGGAGAAGGAAACGAGACAGAGAAGATGTCTTTCACAAGGCAGGCTCTCAAAAGAGAAAAGTGGACAATGGCAACAGAGCCTTTAATAAAGAATGGACAGACTCTTATGTTCACTCTTCCCACTGGCTGTGCAAAACCAGCATGTCTCCTATTTTCTGAGACAGTGGCCATGTGCAACTGAACTAAGGGCACTTTATTCAGCTGATGACTGCTCACTGCTTCTCATGGACAAAAGTCTGTTGAACATGCAGGTTTATGCTCCATGTCAACAGCTAGGTAAATTTGAAAGTGTAAAAAGGTATTTTGAGTTAACAAGGGGATCAACAGCAGAGTGTGTTTTATCTCATCTTAGCAGATCAGCTCACTAATCAATTGCCTCTAGCAAACACTATAAGTCTGCTCTGTTGCTGGAAGAATTAGGTGGCAGGATAGTTTCTATTACAGCTCAAACTCGCCAGACGTCCGTATGGCTTTGCTTGCTTGATTAGGTTACTAATATGTCCTACAGCATGTGGATGTGAGGAAGTGTGTGTTACATTTGCAGGTGTATTCACTGCCCTATATACATGTGTTCTGTTTGTGTATATAAACAATGTGTGTGACTGTATGTTGGTTTGTGTGTGTGTTTTCGATATCGATATATCATGGTATGTTATGAGTAATGTCTTTCGCTTGTGTTAAAGGCAGTATTTTGTGTTTTGTGTTTAGCGTTTTGGGAAAGCACCAAAACTCATCATTCTCGCAATATCAATAACCAGGTATTTGGTCAAAAATGTGACTCATCTGAACTGCATTTGAAGACATTGTTTAAAAATATCAAGGTATATATTGTGCACTTTCAGGCCATATCGCTCAGCCCTATTTTGTATGGGAAAAGAAAAGCATAGAAAGACAGAGAGGGAGGGAGAGCGTGTGATGGCAGCTCCAAAATTAGGAACCAGCTGGCTCAGTGATAAATTAAATTGATTGCAGATTTGACGTACTGCTACTGCTTCATACAGGACCTGCACCTGTCCTACCGCTAATGCACACACACGCACACACACGTCTTTCAAACTTTCAGGATTGGCCGAGTGGATAACTGTATGTAAGTTTAGAAGTTAACAACACCTCAGTCCCTACAAATAAAGCCAATGTGTCTCACCTGTGTTCTTATTGGTCTGTACCACTTACTATCCAGCATGTCGAATGGTCACTGGTTTATTGGACAACCCGAAAAACTGGTTTGCTGTTAAGTTACTGGTGTTGTGGTGATCTCTGTGCTCTCCTACCAGGCTGTGTTTTAAAGGCTGGCTGCAACGTTTACTCTGCCTGCCCTCTCTGTCGGTACAGCTTGTGACTACAGGGGTAAATAATGCCCTGGGTTTTCTGGGGCAAAACCACACACACACACACACACAAACACACACACACACACACACACACACACACACACACACACACACACACACACTCAATTGACACACATGGTTGTACCAGGAAAAAGATCTTGGAGAAGATAGGAAAGAAAAAATGTGGTGAGATTTAGGAGGAGAGGAGAGGAAAACAGGGGAGGCAAGGAGGGGAGAGGAGCGGAGAGGTGCCAGTGTAAGGAAGAAAATTAGAGGACTTGAGCAATGCTGGTTCTTTACATATGGGGGATAGGTTGCCTGGATACGGTGGAGAGAAACTCCAATCTAAATTTAAACCTGGAGAGGAGGAGAGAGACGGAGAGAAAGAGAGAGAGGCTGGTGTAGAGTGAGATGAGAGAGTGAAGGAGGACAATGGAGAGGTGAAAGAATGGGTAGAGGAGAAAGACGAGACATGGAGGGTGATGAAAAAGGTCAGAAGAGGGTAGTGAAAGTGAGAGCTGAACGTACAAATGGCAGACACAGAACATGCTTATATAGATACATGCAGCATACAGATGATGGTGGAAACTTGACTAAGCAAGAAAAGCTGGAGAGAAAGACAGAAAGAGGTTGAGGGTTAAGAAGTAAAGCTCTTACTGCTAAGCCCCTCATCAAACATGTATTGCCATCACAGCCAGCAGACATAAGGGAAAAAATCCTTCTCTTCTTAATTTTGTATAATCATCTGTGTGTTAACAATATGTGTTTAAACACTCTTCTATCCTTTCTTGGTTCCAGGTTCATACTGGTGATGGATATGTACACCCTAACAAACAGACACATAAGCGTGAACTTTCTCTAAAAAGGTTAGCCTTTAAAACACACACACACACACACACACACACACACTTTTCTGCTCTTTTCCTGAAAGGCTATCATGGTAACGCACATGCAAACTCTGCCCGGGGGAAAGATGTTTGTTAGTGCAGAGCAACAAATCAATGATGGCATTGATGAATAGCTGTGGTTTCCAAATGAAGCACTGCATAATGCTGTTAGATGAAACAAGGAGCTGTGTTGGGATTGTTTCTATCCGGGAGCCAGCAGCTCCCCTCCCTGGCCGGGGAATCACAGCACAGCATGTGGCTGCTCACTCTGCATAGTGGGAGAGCTGCATAGTGCTTCTTTTCTCTCCTCTCCTCTGTCTCATTGCCTTTCTGCTCATCCTTTTTGTTCAAACGTCTGTTTGCATTTAGGAAGCCCATTTTGTCATTTAAAACGCTCTCCCTGACCTTCCTCTGGTACTCTGTGATACGCTGAGCTAACAGCCACTTGCAGAGCGGGGGGTTGGGTCGGAGGGGGAACATAAACTCTCTAAATTGCTTGTTCTAACATGATGGGTCGTGCCCAGTAAATGACAGCAAATCTAAATGTGTTCTTGGCAAATGTCTTCCAGACGTCTAAATGCAGTCGCTGTGAACCTGCTCCCTCGAAAGGTCGATCTCAGAGGCATCACTTGAGTTATCAGACTAATGGAACAGCTCTTAAGATGGATTCGCCTCAGGGAAATAACAAGTGGCGGTTGATGAAGGCTTGTTAAAATGACTAATGAAACAGGGACATCGTTAAAAGTGGCTGGAGTCTCTTCTCAACATGTACAAGCTGGACAGCTGGGAGAAACCCTGAACTAACTACCAATCCATCACAGACAGAGAACTTTTTCTAACACTTCTGAAAGGAGTGTATGCCTGTAGAGCCAGGACTGGAGGTCTGCTAGGTTAGGTGTCCAGGAAGGTGAGACATAATGTTTACTGTAGGTTAAGGTTAGGTGTTGCAGTGATATACCAGTTTCAAAGTAAACCTCGGTATGAAAATTGACGGTTTAATTTAATGAAGTGTTTGTCCAGCCAAAAAAAAACAACTATTTTCTGAGATGGTGATCGTACATCTAAAATGTGATACTGTTGCAACCCCAGTTCAGATGAGTCAAGATAAGAGTCTGTGGACAGGATAAACTTTTGTGTTTTTTTTCAAATATTTTTGCATTTCTCTAACAAGTTATTCAAAGTCTATCAAGTCCTAAAAGTAATTTGAGATTATTATCACATCAGAAAAAGCCATGTAATAGCCTCAAATTTCTCTCATCTCCTTTTTACAGTATGTAAAAGTTAGGCCTGCAGAATTCTGATTGGTGATTCAGATCAGATGAGGGAGATTTTTTTTGTGTTCTTTTTGAACAAACTTGAGAGAAGTAACTTTGAAAGACAATGGGCCACATATAAATTTTTGGCCGCTCACACACTGCAGATGGGAGGTGTCGATTTATAGTGAGAGACGGATGAAAGTTAAATGGTCTCTCTCACTTCAAAGGTGTTTTTGGGTTTAGTCCAGGATTCTGTCGTGATAACAATGTCAGAGAAAAACTTTTGTAACATTAACAGCACCATAAAATCTGGCAATGGACTGAGTGAACATTGGAATTAGACTGAAGAAATGTCCTTATATGTACTTACATCTACTGTCCATCACTTGAAACACAATTTTATGGACAACACAGATAACATGGTGACCCCCACTCTTTAATACAGTGACTGACCAGCATAAATATGATGACTGCAGTTATATATGGTATTCTTAGTAATAAAAACAAGGCAGGTGTTCCTAGATTCATAAAGTGAATGAAAGAATGAAAACATATAATATCGGAGTGTAAATTTAATACAACATGGCCTGCTCACATATGACAAACCACTCAGTGTGGTGGCAATGTCAACTGATGAAATCTATCAATCAAAACCTACACTGTAGGTAACTTTGAAAGGAATCACATCAAATCACACCATGTGAACAGGTTAGATCAACCACACACAGTATTATTGAATAGGTTTTGCGTACCAACTGCACAAAACTCCTCTTTGGGTCCTCAGAAAAAAAACCTTACAAGTGTGAAGTAGATTGTATAAACAGTTTTTTGAGATACGCAAATAAAATACAAAAAGACAGGCAGACATTGGGGCAGACAGAAATTCCTTCCTTTAAAGTTTATTAATAATTAAGATTATCAATTCAACAGTTCAAGGGAAAAAACAACAGGCAGACACTGCAATTTAAATGGACCTGCATCCACAGAAAAAACAGAGGAGATGTTGACCATTTGTACAGCAGGGAAAGGGTTTGTTTTTCATCTAAATGGCCTGCAGCACCTACCAGGGGGTGGGGAAGGAGTGAAATATACCACAGGTAGAAAGATGCATGAGTGTTTTCTCTTTATGTTATTGTATTCTTTTGATTGCGTGGGGGAGAAATGTTATAGCCTTTGATTTGTCAGGTTGTCCAAGTTGGTTGATTTTCCTAACTGTTGTATCAAAACCATGTTTATTCACTCTAATACCACAAGTATCAAACACAAATTGAAAATAATTAAGCAGACTGCCTCCTGCCTCCTAACATGGCTGACTCAGTCACAAGGACAATCTTAAACAGTCATTATTAATGTGATGTCTACATGACCACCACCTTGTAGGCAACCTCCAAAGGTCATGTTAGTGTCAGGAGTACACATTGGGTTGATGGACGAACTGCGTTGCACCTGGATGAAGTCATCCATCATGGACTGTGTAAATGAACAAATGACCCCCCACCCCCCAAAAAATGTTCCCCTGTGCTAAAGGTGGTATGTGAAGGACATGTGTCCTTCAGACAGCTGTACACTTCCATCTTATTGCCAGCACGGATGAAACACACAATGTAAGTTAAAGTAGGCTCTATGTGGTACACTACTCCCTAAAAAATAAATACATGTGTGTTATTGCTGATTACAGGGGTACTTAAGGAATTTTAGTTAGTCACTGCTGTGTCTCCTGTCTGATAGTAAGCTTTTGATTAAAATTAATGTTTGGCTGGATTTTGCTGAGAGGTGACATTTAAGTGTTTCCAACAGATCAAAAAACACACAACTCTAAAGACATTTTAATTACCCGCTGAGTACATTTTGTCTGCAATGTGCCTGCAGGGAAAAGAGAGAGAGAGAGAGAGAGAGACAGAGAGAGAGAGAGAGAGAAAGAGAGAGAGAGAGAGAGAAAGAGAGACCAGACAAAATAGACAGTAACATCTCAAAATGCCAGCAGTCAAGTGACCTTTGGGGCCTGTACATTCCATTCCTAAAACTACTACTGACCATGTGTCAGTATGAGGATAATGTGTAGACCAGGAGGAGAATTTAGACTTAAGATTATGAGACGCCTCTGCAGATAAAAAAGGAACCTTGCATCATCTTAATAGTGTATCCTGTAGTTTGGTTTTCTGACATGTTATACCCTATTTACTGTAATCGGTATGATTAATGATTAAAAGCTTGATGTAGTTCAGTCCACCTCGCCACAGAGTCAATGTCCATGAAGTCTACTGGACGGATGTCAGGATGAACTCATGTCTAACCTCATCCTAAGGCCCGAGTTTTTTTGATCACTTAGTTGTGGAGAGAGGGTGCTATCAGTTACATATACAGTAACATGTTACATCGATGCATGGCGTTTTAATAGAAGGATTAAAGCTCCACATATTCCTTTTCTAATTCTGGAGCCATTACAAACTCAATCCAGCTCTGAAAATCTGCATCAGAGTCATTTAAAGTGATCAGCCTGACACAAACATGAAAATACATGCACACTCATTTCATTCCACATGGCACAAATGCATGTTATATACACTTGAAGATGGGCATGCACATATAAACACAAGCCTCATTTGCCGTCAGCCTGCTATCTTAGTGTGTGTGACGTGTGTATGTGTGTGTGTGTGTGTGTGTGTATATTTTGGGTATAAGACATAAAGAAGAAGGAACATGTTGCAGTACAGAAAGCGTTGCAGTATAGAGCTGTACTCAAGATAATATTCATCATTTGCACAATCAATTAACGATTTCCCCGTAATGAAGCAACTTTCATTTTGAAAAAAGTGGAGAGTGATGCATGCAATGTTCTTCATTGAGGCTATTTAACGGTGAGCAGTTGAGCGGCCAACACTGTGTTAGAACAGGTTATGTGGAGAATGAAAAGAGCAGAAACAGGAATTGGGAGACTGTCCAGTCATTCCAGGAAGACGTAGCAGACGTGTAATGGTTGATTATAAAGTCAGAAAAACACCTCGACATGCAACATGTTCAGAAAGCAGCTTTCTGAGAGATTCCATTGTTCTAAACAGCACTTCTTCGGAAACATGCAGCATGCAAGTGTCGCTGACTTATATAAAAAAAAAAAAAATGATTATTTGACAAGTGCCTAGACTGCTGAATATGTTAATCTAGAGAGGAAGAGGTCGGAGAAGGAAGGCACTGAGCGGCCTTTTACTTCTCTGAGAGTTCATCGGATTACAAGCTGCTATCCAACCTCCAAGCAATGTCTCAAACACTCACATGCACACACTCTCTTACTCTCATATGTATATGGGGTGTAGACAGGCAAACACACACACGTCCTGGAAAGACACTGAAAAGCCATGATTCATTCAAATTCATATTCACATCCCATGGCCCCGGAGGAAACTGAGCATCTTTTATAACAGACAAGAAGAACACTGGGCACACGCAATTCATGTCAGGTCTGCTCGCACATTCTTCTGATGAATTGCCCAAATAAGACGGAAGGGAACATTGCAGGAGTGTAAGCGTGAGTGTGTGTGTGTGTGTGTGTGTGTGTGTGTTCACTCATAAATATTCTCAAAAAGAAAAAAGAAAAAAAAGGAAGTTGGAGTGAGTCGAAGGTACTGCTGAGAAGGTAGCGCTGTTGAAATGTCAGTCTGAGATGTACATTTTGTCGCGGTATGACACATATCTTGTGTTTGCATTTTAAGCACGTGGGCGGATGGCTTTTGAGCGGGAGGGTTTGTTCCTGGCTTTTGCACTGTGTCTCGTCGTGTGATGGAACTATGACTTGATAACTTAGCTAAAACATGAAAGCGGATGAGCAGTGTGTGCGGCTCCACCGCTCTGTGCAGCTCGTACTGCATCCTTTCACTGCCTAGAGAGATGTACTGTACTGAAGTTACTGCTTCCGTACACGCTCATACACACACACACACATTAGTGCTTGAACACATGAAAAAATACATTATATTTTATACGTTATATTTCAGTTAGATGTTGATCATCGTGAGCCTTCCAAAAGTCATCCACAGCAGTGAAAACATCATCAATACCTCTTCCTTCACCTCGGGGAGCGATTAGTGGTCTGAGTGTGCCAAATCGCGTGAATAGTGTGTTCGACAAGATTGAATCCACTTTCCTGGATGGCAGCCATCACCAATATAGATTTCTGAACTCGAGCAATGCATCAAACAGTACTTTTGATTTTCAACCATCCAACGCAGAAATACCACAGAACTTTTTGCCTAATCAGTCAAAGAGGTGAACTGCACATGCGTGGAGCTAGAGCTGTATAGAGTAAAGCTAAAGCTCTAGAGCTGGCCATGAACTTCTCAATCCACCCTCATTAAAAAAAATATGATAAATCCATTTGCATAGTATAACCATTTTGGCAAGAGTAACAACCCTGATTCATGACTAATATCTAGCAGAGCTTGACAGGCCCCCGATATCATCCTATGGGGGACCTCACGCTGATGGATAGCCCCGCCCCCCTTTGAGCCATTTGTCGGTTTGATGAATGGGTACGGCACGACTGGCAGCCGCAACAGCTAATCTGAGTCTTGTCGCTGAAGGTGATAAACGGCTGCAGTGGTGGCGCTCCTTTGCGATGGGAGACCTTGGCCAACAACCTCCCCGGAGGAACAGAAACTGACGTCTGTTAGCCAGAACCCCCGAGCTCATCCAGGAGCAGTGTCCATCTATCAGGGGAGACACCTTCCTCTGGTCATGGCAGCTTAACAACTGACCTGCTGGCAGACAAGGTGCTACAAATGCTGAAACAAGAAATGCTCCTATAAAATATGTGATGGTGTGCCTTACGGCCAATTTCAGTATGTCCTTGAATTGTGGTTAAAAAACAGGACATTTTGAAACATGCTTCTCAAGTCTTGTCTTTTCAGAAATGAGCACTGCGATTTCAGTGTAATTGACACGTGATTGGAGCCCTGCATGGCACATCATTGACTTGTAACGCTGGGCCATGCACAGTATATATAGGATCTTTCCATACATCACAAACAGTAAGTGCCTAGAGCACTGATCCAGTATCATCATTCAGACTGCCGTGGAGAGTCCCAGCGATTGCCTCATGACAGAGCGAACTGCTGACAATGAGATGATGTAATAGCAGCACTCAGAAGTGGAGGTGGAGGAAGTCGAATCTTGCAAAGAGCTCACACACCAAAACAACTCTCTAAAACACAGAGCTCATTAAAAACAAACTGTCTGGCTTCTAACCTACATGCTGCAGGTATCAAAACAAGAGGAGTGACAGCGAACTGTCAAGCAAATTGTTTGAGTTAAGAGGTGCTCTCAGACACTAATTGGGTCTGTGTGGCTCTCTTTTGGGAAAGCGTTGGTCTGTGTTTGTATGTGTCTCTGTGTCTGTGGTGAAGATATCTAACACACACGCACGCACGCACGCACACACACACACACACACACACACACACACCTAATGCTAACCTATAGGGATACCATGAAGGTAAGGGAAAGGGAGGAGGAACAAAGTCAGAAATTCTGACTCCCACAACGCACTGCCAGACTCACACTATCGACCAAGGTGGAATGAATCAGGCTGCAGCTGCTGGGGAAGTAGATCATTTCTCTCCCTTTATTATCTCTGTGTCACTAATGCTGCTGGGTAAAAAAAAAAAAAAGATGGAGGGACGCACTAGTAGAGTAGAGCATCATCTCCACAAAGGAACTAAGTCAGTCAGACTGACGGAGGCATACAGAGAGGTAGAGAGCGAAAGAAACAGTGGAAATGAGCAAACCAACCCCATAATAAACACTACTGGAGTCGGTGTTCTTTTACTAACCTGATGGATAAACATTCTTCACTCTGTCTTTCGTGACTACATTGGTTGTTCATGATTTTACTCCTGAATGGATGCCTGCATCACATGGACTTTCATGGGAACGATGGGTCAATAAAATAACTATCTGGGACACTGGCATATTGTAATTTGAGTCCTGCCTTCATGGCTTTGGCCATCATTCATATATATCGCTTACGATAACACTGTACCCAACCAAAGGAACTGCTGAGATCCGACAACAAAGTGAAGCGCTACAACAAAGTGCGACGGTACAAAGAAACACGAGCTGTCAGAGAAACATTCAGGTTGTAAACAACCTTAGAAAGTTTGAGAAAAAAAGGCGCTGTTCACGAGTATGTGAAGATTTCATACTAACACACATGCCATGCACTGCTATCAGACCACATCTGGAGACAGTCTGACTTACCGGATCTTGGCTACAGTCAGCCGATCCAGCTAATCCAAAATTGGAAAACATTACTGCATCTGCCATCACTTCTAACTTCAGCCCTCCAATCAATCCTGCCTGCATGCAAAATTTCCACTTACAATGAGGAACAATTCAAAAAATAAAACCCATACTTAACAGCAGGTGTACAGTAAATTCAAGAGCCCTACCATTATTTCAATAATATATCAGGTTCAGGCTTCATTTTTAATGCCAGGTGTAAATGTTGTAGGAGAGACGGGCAGCGAGGATGAGAAAGAAAGAGAAATGAGGTGTGAAAAGAAGAGGGAGGAAGTGCCAACCCTCGCTGTCTCACTCTCTCTGCTGCTCTCTCTCTCTCTCTCTCATGGAATAATGACAGAGGAGGGCTTCTGCCTGGATTGTAATTATTATTAAAATGTTCCACACTCCCATCCCCAATTTAAAGCCAGACTCATCGGGACAAGGAGGCAGAGATGTTTGACAAGTCAGAGTCAAGTACAGCATGTAACTGGGCATGTGTGTGTGTGAGTGTGTGTGTTGATGTGTAAGAGAGAGAGACAGCGAGAGCTGCCAAGGACAAGTTGTCATCATCAGTACAATGTGGGAGGCAGCTAGACTGACTATTGATTGGATCCTAAGGGAGGGTCTCGGCTGCTTTCGTTTGTGTGTTTGAGAGAGTGTATCTCTGTGTGGGTTTTATTGTGTGTATGTGTGAGGGAGTCAGTCAGGAAGTAATAGAGAGAAATACCGTATAGTCGCAACTGACTGTGTATGCACTATTCATTGTGTCTGTCACCTGCATGTGTGTGCGGAGCGGGATCTGGTGGAGGGTGAATGCAGCTCGAGATGCAAACGCAGGTGTTGGTGGCAGCTTCATGCCTTATGTGCACAGAGATGAATATTTTCCCTCTGTGTTTTGACAAAAAGGGGATTTTTTTTAAACAGGTTGTTAAGTGCAGACTCCTGTCTGTGAAGCTGTGTGGACATGTAAAACTATATTTGGGAAATGATGACATCATCACCTCAATTCAAGCAGGCCTGTTGTTGTAATGAGCATGCACCTGAAACAACCTCAATAGTGGACAGCCAGTTTGTTTACATTTGGTAAGCACCAATGTAAGTGTTGTTGGCCGTCCTGTCTAATTACAAGTTTTCTACCTTATTGTATCATTTCATTAAGACAGAAGCTTATGACAGACACAGAATGTTCATTTCAGGTGTTTGATATTTTGCTGACATAGACTTCTGTAAGGATCAACTGATTGTTTTCAGGGCTGATACGATACCAATATTAGTAATGGAACTGTTTTGCATTTGTGTTTGCAAAAAATGTAAGTCAAGTACTGTACTCAAGTTTGAGGTACTTGAGTATTTTCCTTTTTCTGCTACTTTATAATTCCACTCAACTAAATTAATTTGATAACTGTAGTTACTAGTTACTTTGCAGATTCAGATTGTTCTGTGTTGATGGGCCAGTAAATGTGACGTTGACACAATGTCACAACTTGTGAAAATGAGAGAGAGAGAGAGAGACCACAGAGTGGTAACTATAGAGAGTGAGACGATGCTGCAATGGAGCCAAACTAGAACTTTCTTAATGTATTTTATCAGCAATGAGACACAAGAAGCACTGATATGATTATGCTTTCAGCGTACAAATAACTTACCAATGCGGAGAATCTGCCCTGATAATCAACCAGGCTAATAGTCGGTCAATCCCCAGATTTTACTGCCACCTACTGCCACAGAATGCTTGTTTGAGTAATAGTTTGTGTTCTCGTGTGTGTAGGGATATTCTGTACAATGACAGTGGCAGGGACAAATAGGAAAAGAAGATTTGTATATGTGTACAAATGTGTGTGTGTGTGCACGTGTGCATGCGTGCGTTTAAATGCATGTTTGTTGTTTAGCTCGTTTTCCTGTTCCTATTGCCACACACACGTCACACACACACGAGCTGAGCTGCTGAATAAAAAATAAAAAAGCAGACATATCGCACAAGGCTCTGCACCACTGAGCTGGCACCATCATCTAAACACACAAACATGCACACCCACACATTACCCCCCACTTGACACCCCAGAGACACACAAACACACACACAAGACAAACACGGCCACACTTTTTGAGATGAGTTACCTGCCAGCTAACTAAATCATCTCAAATGTTGATTCCACTACTTATCTGGTTTGATCTTTCCTCATTTGCATTTTTTAGACAGCTGTAGTTCAGCACAACATAAATTACTGTCAGCGTCAGTGTAGACATGTAAAGTACAAGGATGCTATGAAGCTCCATTAATTTACATTTTTCTATCACTAATAATCCAAAAAAAGTTTAGGTGTAAGAACTCTGAGACCTATTATATCATCTTATTGTTATGGAACTATAAAGACTTAAAACAAGTCAGACGGTCAATAAGTCTATCTATTGATCCTCTGTAACATCTGATTGGGATTAACATCATCATGTTAATATCTGTAACAAATTATCTGACAACCCATCCAACAGTTGTTGAGATATTCCAATCTGAACCAAAGTGGTGACCCAACAAACACTGATGCTTCCATCATAGAGACGTGCCTCTAGAGGGAGTGTGGGACAGAAGAACAAGTCCGAGTGAATGCTCTACGTCTACTGGATGTGTAAAATATAGCGCTAAAAAATCATGTAGATCAACCTTATGTCACTGAACGTGTTCCAATCCTGGTGGTTAACCTGTGGTTAATAGTGGGATGTTATACATTGGGACATTGCTACCAGATGCTGTTGTTTCAGCATGATCAATATCAATTGCATGGATAGCAATAGCATGGATTGCAGCACAGACACAAATGGCATGGATATTATCGGGGATAGTGATAGCTGCCATTCAAACATGGTCCTTTTTGTGTATTGAGGAATTTCAGAGTTTATTCATGGTCAGATAAATGTTTCATTTGCTCCGGTGGCTAGCAGCTGTCTGCTCTGAGCTCGGCCACTGCCCGCTGCTCTCGGCTGGCTCACTCCAAACTGCCCTGTTATTAACGGAGCCATGCAACTCTTAGAACACCAGATGGCAAGCTTGGTGGATGACATAAAAGTCCTAATGTAGTCCATTCCATTTTAGTGGTAACTATAGAGCTTGATTTTTCAAGCACAAAAATTGACCTGTGAAAAAAAATTATCAAAAAAAATGTTGGAAAGATCATAAAAATACCATAACACACTTGAGTGCTACGTCAATGGAAGTGTTGACAGGGTGTTTACCTGTCACCTTCATCCAAAGTCTTAAGTAAAACAAAGTTTCAAAAACACAATTTTACACCGACATAGTTTATTCATTTTAATTCAACAGTATTCTAGAAAAATACTGAAATGTTGCAATGGCTTGTGGTTCCAGTGCACACTATGATGCTGGCCAAATGTTGGTGGAAACAGCAATTGAGTGTGGCGTGATGAATCCCCCTGCACTTGCAGCTCTGTACAACATAGTCAGAAAGCTATTACAATCATATCGCTTCTTTCATAAGTGTCTTACAACTACAGTTTGCAGCACATTGTCTTATCTGCTTTAACAGAGGCCCATAAATACTCATTGCCACAATTCAAGCAGCAAAGCCCTCCATTATTTCCTTTATATCAATATTCAGGGGTTACGTGGTGAGCTTTGATTTCAGTTTCATGGGCTTTTTGATGAAAGAGAGGAAAATAAACGGTGATACACCATGTAATCATTTACCAGTGACGCATGGCTTGCCATCCATTCCCATCAGGGACTCCATTAGCATGTCATTGAGTCTGGTGTTTACAAAAATCACGCATAATGGCCTGTATAGTAAACAGATTGATGGCAGAGCGTGGATTTGTGCCTGACCGCATATACAAATGTTGCTACATACATGTGCATTACTTGTACTGAATGAATGAATGAATAAATCAATCAATTAGGATGCGACCAACCAGGTAATGCATTCACACCATCAAATCCTCCTTGGAGTGCCTATCATTTTCCCTTCTCCTGCCTGACCAACTGACATATTTAACTTTTAAAAAGGTTAAGGAGCCTTAAAGAGCACAAAATGATGCACAACAGACAAAACAATAATCCAAAGGAGAACTTTCCCAACTTGGCTAGTGTCTTTCAGAGATCACAAAGCAACTGTCCTTAGCTGCCCTGAGGCTTCAAGGTCCGTCTTCCGGCCTCCCCACACACCCAAACTCCCTGAAGCATGATAGACTAACCAACAGGGAATTCAACAGCCCTCCAATCACCTTCCGGAGAGAAACAACAAAGTGGAGGGAGAACATGGACAGATAGAGGGGACGGGGGTAAGAATGCAGCACCCTGGGGTGAGCTAAAAAAAACAAGCCCTCCTCAAGGGAGGCCACTCACATGCTTAAACATAGACGCACATGCAAGAACACACACATGCACTGCGGAAGTAATGGGCAAAGAAATAGTCTGACACAAATGAACAGAGAGGGGAATGAGGCATGGATAACTATCAGTCAGAGAGAGAGGCACATATGAGTGAGAGCTACTGTGTGCATGGGTCTGAGAGAGGGAGGGAAAGAAATAAGGGAGGGTGAGGAGTGGAAATGCTGCATGCAAATAAGGATGGTCAAATGTACACGAAACTGTCAGCAAACAGAAATCAGTAATATTTGCATTTTCTTTACGAACAAAAACAGAAAATAGCAAGTGAGACAAAGAGAAAAGCCCACCAGACACAGGACTCCAGTCAGAACTTACATTCAACACTCTTTTAACAATTATTAAATAATGTGATGCAATTAGTAGTGCATTTTGACACCGCAAGTGACTTTTTGGTTATACTGCATATTCACTGCACATGATGGAGGAAGCACTTTGACACTGAGAAAAAATCCCCCTCCTCCAGCCTCCAAGTCAGCTCCCAGAGTGCCTAACACAGATTACCAAGACTGGTAATGTTGTCGTTTTCCACAAAATACAACTGTCATTCCATTCACAACACCGCAATAGCACATTAGCAATGATAAGTACCAGTGTTTATGGACCATTCAGGTAAACCGGGAATGGTAATTTTAAGTTTAGCATGCATAGAAACCTATAATTATCCTGTACTGTGCCTAAATGAAAGCCTATATGTAAAAACGAAAAAAAAACAATGTAGCGTTCATTGAATAATATAATACCTAATCAGATGGATGGAATGAATGGATGAAGAATCTCTCTATTTCATCTCGTATTTGGTTTAGCTTTTTGTTGCTTCTGTAAAAAAGGGGGCCGCTCTCTTTTTCTTGTGTTGTTGGCTTTTGATTTAAATGCAACCACATCAATCTTGTCCAGGTTTATGCTGGCATACATTTTTTCGCTATGACTCAAACTCCACCCTCTGGCATGGAGCAATACACCTCCACCTCCAGCACACCTCGCTGTCAGTACCCTGGCATTTACACTCAGTGCTTCCTTCAACAGCCTTCAAGAATAAGCCAAATTCCCTTTAAAATGGACGACAGGAGAGCTCTGACTGACCGATAGAGAGGATAGCTGACAGAAAGAGAAAGCTGCAACTTGCTCACGGGCAGCAATACCCATCAACCAAGAGATGGGTGGAGTGTGAGTGTGCGTTGTGTGTTAAACTTGAGTATCTATCCAACAGTGGACCTTGATGTTGTTACACATTCACCAACAATGGGCCAGCAAAGCTAACAGAAACGTTTTGGCAATTTCCTGTGGGTCAATTTTTAGGATATTAGCTGTAAGTATTCTGGGTGAAAATGCCTTAAAAAACAAAAGCCTTGTTATATGCAGTATTTTGTTGAGTAAAATTGAAATGTTCAGAGCTGTTATTCAAATATTTTAAGATTTTTAATTGTACTGTTTGAACTGAATTCTTTGGAGGACATGCTTTATTCATCAGCTGCTAGACATTAACCAGCTTTTATCTGGGTCAGCATCTGCTGTTCTCAAAGATGATGACATTTGAGATATTTCTGTTGTTGAAGACAGGGGACATTAATACTGTTTTTGTGATGTTTGTGTGTGTGTGTGTGTGTGTGTGTGTGTGTGTGTGTGTGTCAGTGAGAAGTGATGCAGCACGGCTGAGATGTGCAGTTGAGGTGCAACAAAAACGGGCAACAAAAAGCTACAGTGAACGGACACACTTGGCTTTGGTGCGTGTCATTATGTTGTAAGGTATGGCCAGAATTTTAAAAACCCAGTTTAAAAATTCAGAAATGAACTTACATTCTGAACGGAGTGTAAAGAAACAGCAGTGTTGACG
>CAEMYA010000021.1:1846382-1871537 GCA_903131615.1 Diplodus sargus
AAAAATAAAAGAGCGACTGGACAATAAAAAAAGCAATTTGTCTTGGAAGCGATTACTGATTTATTTTGCCTCACTATAGTCAAGTATTGAGGCTGTTTGTGCTCTGCCTCAGCTGGGACATGATGGAGAGCAACTAAATGTATCTGTTGTGGAAACAGAAAATTTTGTGCGCTTTGACAAAGAAAAACAGTCCTTCAAATAGTTCTCCAAAATATGTATGCCTCCAAACACAATGTGCGGGTGTGTGTGTGTGTTTTTGATGAATTTAACTCCCATACACACACAAACACAAACACGCCTGGCACTGACATAATGTGATAACATGGAGATAAGGGAGAAGGAGGATACAAAGTCATAATGCTGACTCTCACAATGCACTGCCATTCATTGTGTGTGTGTGTGCATGCATGTCTTATTCCAAATCCTCCGGGATAAGTAATCGCACTTCCGCTGAAAGAAACCGCCACACATACACACACCTACTATAATACCGTGTTGACTGTTGACACCCTGTCAGCCACATGAGGTCAGGTTCGGGCAAGTAATGTGATAAACACAGTTATTCACGCTCACACCCACACCTACACATTTTCTAGATAAAAGAGCAGATTTGGTTACAGTCAGTAAAGCAGGCTGTGCTCTGACTATTGGATAGTTACTGAGTTCTAAAAAACACAGACTATTATTATCTCTGCTATTATTACTGCGCCAGTTTCATCTTCATGGACCTGATGCTATCTAATGTCAGAAAAAAAACACTTGAAATAAAAAAAAAGTGAACAAAGCACTTTGTCTGAACTGTCATATTGCACTGCTCCCGTTCTATGAAAGATGACAGAACAAATTCAGCTGCGTGTTCTAAATACATCATATAAGTGCCATACACTACTCATGTACTGAGTTATTATTTATGGGAAACAGTAGCTTTTATGATACCTTCCATTTGCTGCCTAATCTACAGCTGCTGCATTTTATAGTTAAAGCTGTATTCTACTCGTTTGGTTTGCACTTCAGTGGAGTTTGGGGACTCACGAGACAAATTAGAAAAAAGAGTAATACAAATGGAAGCAGTATAGAGGCCGGGACACTTGAGTTTGTATTCATGTTCCAGCTCAAAAAAAATAAAGAAATAAAGAAATCCTATAACAGGACTCAGCAGTATATTTCATTAGACAACCCCTGTTTCCTCTAAGCTCGAACCCAGACAACCCTGATGTCGTAATCAGGTTTACGTTTCAGACTTTGGAGAGCTCCCTCCAGGACCTCAGAGCACATTACAACAGTTTTCACAAGCTGAGTCGTGCTGCTTGTAACGTGGCCTTATTTGTAAAAATAAAGTATTAATATGGCACCTCTCTCTGGTGGTGGTTTTCAAGATGAGGTCATGCTCCTGCACCTTGTTCCAGAACAAACAGTCAATCAACACTTCAAGTACAATCCAAAAATACAGACATGTAGGGTAATGTGTGTATGTATGGGTGTTTGTGTGTGTGTGTGTGTGTGTGTGTGTGTGTGTGTGTGTGTGTGAGCGAACGTGGACACAGTGTACAATCCACCAATTCTTAGCTTGTGCCTTATGTAAACACATTGGTTTGTATTGATGAGCCGGAGCCTGCCAGTGTCCCGCTGCACACTATCTGCTCCGGCACGCACATTCTCTGTCAATACACACATGCGCACTGTAAAACATATTTTGAATGTATTTATGATGTGATCTAATTTTTCTCTCTGGTACTAAACTATAATGAAAATATATTCATATAACCTCTTTGATGAAGTGACTTTTGCCAGATACTTGGTCTTGCACTGCAGCATCCGTCAGGTTTTTACAGAAAGACAAACATTGATAAACTAGGACCTTTTATATACAAATTTTTCCTTCCTGTCCTCCTTCGTTTTTCAGTCTTTTTCCCTCTCCCCCCTCTCTCGCTCTCTCCTTCTTTCTTCTCTGCGTCTCTCTCAATAGCAGCAATCTCCAGTGTTTACAGAGCTGCTGAACGGAGAGCTTAAATGGCAATATTTGAAGAATGTCAGCAGTAGCCCAGCTCTAACCTCAATCTCTCTAATACACACAAATACACACAACGCACAGAGGGAACTAAGGGAGAACACATGTGGAGCTGTTAGACACTGTGTTTACTTGATTGTGCTGCCTTGCTAAAATTGGAATGTCCCGCTTCACACTGTTCCGTTAGTATTGCCTGGGACTGGGTCTGCATCAGCTGCTGTGGTGATGGAGGAGAGGAGGGGAGAGGAGAGGAGAGGAGAGGAGTGGAGAGGAGAGGAGAGGAGAGGTAAGAAAAGGAAGCGCGGATGATAGGACAGTTAGGTTCAGTGCACTCTTGGACCCAATGTTCCCAGATGCTTTGGTGCAGATGTGTTGTGTCTCTCCACAGGCGACATTGGACACGGGGCCAAAAATATGGCACCACTGAACGCCCAGGGACCAGAGTCCACACGCTTACGCACACACACACACACACACACACACACCGCTAAAACGTTACACAATTCCCTTCCTATCTGATGTGCGTATTTTTTAAATCAGTGAGTAAGTTTTCAGTCAGGTGACTTCAGGTGTTCTGTCAGGTGACTGTTGGCCTTGCAGCGTTTAACTTTACTACTAATTTACTACTAAATTAGTAAGTTATCATGTTTGAATTCTGATGACCAATCTTAGGTGAAAAAAATATCTACATCAGTTTAGAGTTTAGGTCTTGACTGGCTTTAGAAAGAACATTATCATTCATCATTTAATTTTTATGCTGTAATTAGACCATGTAGACAATTTCTTCATCACCTCTCCACACCCCTGGACTTCATTATGTATGATTGATGAGCACTTTTCATTAATATTCAGCAGTGCTGTGTGTGTGTTGTACTTTTTAGCTATTGGGAAGCCAGTGGCACAGACTTGTGAGAAAAGAGTTCATGCTGTAGTGCTTGTACAGTTAAGGAGAGGATCTACATGTGGTTCACTCAGTCCACAGATTAACTGAAAATGTAATGTGTGTAAACTAGGATTACATTCAGTAGATAATTCATTTGACCACCCAGTTCTAAACGTATGAACAGGCACTCCTGCTGCAAATAACTGCAAATACTTGTTATATTTGTCCTTTGCCTTCTATGATACTAAATGAAGATCTTCGAAATTTAATATCATACCATGTAATGATGGCTATTTCTTATCTACGTATTGATAAACCAAAATGACTTTAATTCATCTAGAAGATAACACACAGGTGAACTGATAAGCAAAATCATTTTTAGTTGCTGCCCTAATATTTTCAAGTTCACAAAAAATCAGACTGTTCTGTGCGGTCTGCATTTGATATACTGTACAGTGTGGTCACAATGTCAGTGGTCACAATGTCAGTGTTGCATACAGCTGACCAAGGAACTGAGCAGAACATATGTCTTAAATATCAGTTCCTTGACATCTACGTTACAAGCAGCCAACAGTGGTGAGGTCAAGGGTCACGTGTAGCGGAGCTCAGACTGCTGATGACAGAGGATCCATAAACACGTCTTTAATAAACAGCACATGTATTTCACTGATTGCTTACCCTGTCTCACACACATTTGCGCGCGCACACACACACACACACACACACACACATATCTCCCACTCGTTACACTCTGAGGCCTCCATCACACTTTCATTTTCTGATTGTGTAATCTGCCACTGAACCAGATACACACACACACATTCACTTCCAAACACACACAACCACACACACATACACACACCGCTCTCCCACTCACCTCCTGAGCCACGAGGGACGAGATGCGGACAGCCCTTCGGACCCTGGCGTTCCTCCCCCCCTCCTGGGGGAGGCTGTCTCGCCCACTCAGCGACATCTCGCTCATCTGGTCGACCCAGGAGCCCCGGCCCAGGGGCACAGGCACGTCCCATCGGGCATCCCCTGTCCCTCCCCAGCTGGCCCCCCGCGCCCGCCCACCATCCGCGCTCCCCCGTCCTGCCAGTCCGTCGGCCGTCCTCCCCCCTCCGCTCTCCCCCAGAGACGGAAAGGGCGAAGGCGGCACCACAGTTGGCACCGTCACTGTGCCCCCGAGGCCTCTTCGCTTCCTCCTCCACCTCCTCACCCGACTCTTCCTCACTCTCCTCCTCCTCCCCCTTGACCGTGCTGTCACTGGTCGGCCCCCAGTGCTCGGGCAGCGACAAAGAGTTTTGGCTCCTGGGGTTCGTCCCTCTTGCTCCCCTCAGTCTCTGCTCTCTCCTGCTACTCTGCTGTCAGGCTGCTGATGCTCTTCCTGTGTTTCTCTCACTCTTTCTGCATGCCCGTCTTTCATTTCTGACTGTCTGTCCGTTCCTCTGTCTGTGTCTCAGTCAGCCTCTTGAGGCTGGTGGAGAAACAGAGCTCGTATCAGATCCACAGCTGTAGCCAGTCTGACTGAGCGCTCAGACAAACTGCTGCTGCTGCTGAGGCTTCCCTCCGCTCAGCTCTCTCTCCCTTCCTCCCTCCCTCCCTCCCTCTCTCTCTCTCTGCTTCTATGTTGAGGCTCTCTCTGTTCCTCTACACAGGATCTCTCTCCCCCCCTTTTTTGCAGGATCTCTCTCTCTCTCTCCGAACTGAACTCGCTCTTTATCCAGGATTCCCTTTTGTTCTCACTTTCAATACACCTGATCTCCCTCTCTCTCTCTCTCTCCGGGGTGTCTCTCTGCTGCTTTGCTTCATGGGGCTCTCTCTTTCTCTATTCTTGTGTCCAATCTCTCCTTCCAACCTCAAACCTCATCCATTTCTTTATCTGCATCTCTCTCCCCATCTCATGAAACTGTCAGCTTTTCCAAGTTTTATAGTTCTGTGCGTACTCAACCATACATACAGAATCTTTTTCTTTCTTCCACTCCTTCACATTCGTTGTCTGTGCCTCCTTTTTTTTTTAATCCGTCTGTGGTTTTATTTTCTTGGAGACAGACCAGCTCTGCCTCTCTTTATAGGCAATTCAAACAGCAATAGTATTGATTCGGGCTAAAACAGGCCCACTAAAGTATGGCATTAGATGTCCTATCGGTTGAACAGGTGCATGTGCATCCACTAAGCCTCAGTGGAATGGGTGCTGGATAGGAAAATGTGAGTAAGAAGACCAACCATCGCTAATATCTAATATTCCTAACATGTAGGAAGTTATGCTCCTGGAAAATCAACATGCTGTTGCACGTGCACTAAAAAAAAAGCATATTTAGTGAGCTTGTGGCACCTACAGGCAGTCTGAACCAAAGTAAATAGAGAAAACTTACATTCCCACTTAAAGTAACTTTATTGAATAAAATATTTTGTCAAATTCACTTTCTGCTGTCCGTTCCTTTCCCTCCATCCCCTCTCACTCTTTTTAAATCTCAGCCTGCGTCTGCACTAATTGCTATCCTACATAAAAAAACTCCCTCCCTCCCTCCCTCTGTCCATCCAGCCAGCCTTCACAAACTCTTAACATCCCTCTCTCTCTCTTTTACTCCATCCTCTCATCCCCTTCTGTTCGCTTCTCATTACTGAACATACTGCTGGATTAGTGTGTGTGTGTGTGTGTGTGTGTGTGTGTGTGTGTGTGTGTGTGTGTGTGGGTGTGTGTGTGTTTACACCCTCAACCAGGATTCTGCTTCAGCAGCTTTTTTGGGTCTGTATGTCACTGTCTTCATCTCCTTCTCTACGCCTCACTTTTTTCCTCTCCCCATTTCACTTCAGTAACTTCACCGCCGAGGCTTTTAAACAAAAACACGTTGTCTAAGCAATTTGGAAAATGTCAAATTTCTAAACCGCTAAACCACAGTTCACATCTCTTTTGCTCTTACTTGATTTTCACCTTGATTTCTCATCTGGATCTAACGCAGTCTGCGCTATAGCTCAAGCAGCATAAAAAAAAAGCAATGAATTATAAATGAGAGCAGCCCATCAATAACTTTAAAACATCATTGATGCTGCCCGACTTAATCTACAGTTAAAAACCGTCTGTTATCTTCCCAAATTCAAGTGGAATGGCAGCGACCCTTATATATCTTATGAGCATAAATGTGAATTCCTGCCACCTCCTGCGGTGCTCCTTGCAGCTCAGCGTTACCTCTGACCTCATTTGTGGGAGCAAGTGAAAAGAGGATTCCCCTACAGGGATTAAAAAAAAAAGGGATAATGATTTCTTAAATTATTAAATACCGCCTCCTTTGTGAACTGAGTAGCCTCCACAGCACAAGAGGGCCCCTTCAGACCAACTCTTAAGAGTTTGGACTGATCTCAAAATAATGCCAAGTGGAAAAACTCATGCCTAGAGGGAGTCGTGTCCTGAGAATCAAAGCTTCTCAATGGAACATATAACTGTGGACTTGACCACATTGGCAGCATCGTTGGACAATCAAATGATCAAATTCAACTGAGCTGGTCATAGCTTGCTAACAGACCGGCCTGCGTCATATCCACCAATCACTTGTCTTCAGCAGTAGACATGCTTCAGATGGATTTGTTGTGCACCTATTTCGGTGATGGTAGGTTATGATTCATACAGAACGATGCTGTTTGCTGCTGACCTATTTCATGTGCGCTTATATGGGTGTATACGTGTTTGTAGACCTGGTGCATGCAGTACATTTCTTTGTTTCTGACACTTAAACGTGCCTTCCCTTTTTTTTTAACAACCCCAAATGAATCAGGAAGTGGCAACGGCGCTGAACAGCAGTGCATTCCGTTTTTTGGACGATGCAGCCAAAAGGAAAAAAAAAAAACAATAATTGCAACGGCCTGGAAATATTCCTTGATGAATTGCGCTGAGAATAGTCTGCTTTATGAATCTCATTACCAGACCAAAATTGTTTCAGGCAAAGCTGTGAAGCTGTGTGTATGTGCGTATTTGAGAGAGAGAGAGAGAGAGAGAGACAGAGAGAGAGACAGAGAGAGAGACAGAGAGAGAGACAGAGAGAGAGAGACTCTGACAACTCCAAGTAACACACTGCTGGCACTGCATGAATGGGGACTACACAGCGTTAGCTCGGAGCTGTTGCAGGGCTTCATACTACAAATGCAAGCACGCACGCACACACACACACACACACACACACACACACACACACACACACACACACACACACACGCACACACACACACACACACACACACACACACGCAAGTGGTTGTTGTTCTTATTTTACTTGGTGAAAGAACACTATCAGAGCAGGGCGCACTGGCAGACTTTACTTGCGACTTAATCCAAAATGCACCAAACTTTTGATGCTAAATAAGCTACATAATATATCGTCAGCATGTTACTGCTGTCCCTGAAATCCGCAACTTTTAGAATTGGAGTGATTCAAAGGGGCTGCTATAAAACCTGAACAATATGGAACGTTCACTTTAACTGTTAGATATTTGGGGATGCAGGGTTCCACAGCAGGAACATACTGTATTTTTTTTTCGGTCTCTTCTGTCGCCAATACACACATAATGCACAGGATTATTTCAGAAACTGTATATTGTTTGTGCACAGACTCACATACTTTTTCTATTTTAGCTGACAAACAGAAACAACTCAATCCAGTTGCCATCCGTTATGTTGCAACTATATGTTTCTTTGGGTTCATTTTCTATTCTATGTTATGGCAACGCTGTGCTTAGGTTCAGACTTAGAAACCACCTGGTATCACGACTCCTCGTCAAACCACCTGCTTTTTGTCCACACAAACGCTGCTACAAATTGTCCTGAGGTCTCTTTAAAAATATCCACAGTCACCGGCTCGCAAGCCTTGTCGCCTGCAACTCCACCACCTCCCCCTCCATCACCCTATATGACAGTCAGGTCATAAACGTGTAATGTCAACGTGATCTGACATGCAATGTTGAAATGTCAGCATGGTATGGGGCTACATAGAAATATGAACATATCAGTGGTATGCAGAAACAACATTATTTCCTGGCAACTGAGCTGAACAACCACCAGATACAGCTTATAAGAGAACACATCACATCTTACAGGGATATTGTATGATTATCTTTGACTTCCACAATTATAAGGATTACGTTTGATATCATCGCAGTACAAGTGCAATATATACTGTTCATCATTTTCATCACTTCCTTTAAACATGATGTTAATGTCCTCAAATCATACACTCCTGCTGGTCCATCCAGGCTGACAGCTCATATTTCCTCTAATCTGAATGGATCTCTATATCTCTTTCATCTGATGCTTCATAAATAATAAACACGGCAGCAATGCGGATCTACATCACATGCCAATACAGGGCGCCAGCTTTGATGGACGAGGCAAAGTTTGACCCTTGCTGCCTTTGTAGATGTGAAGTGTAACTCTGAAATACAGAAAAGACCTTGACTGAGGATCATTCAGCGCACTGAAAAAAACATGTGTGAGTTGCGTTTGTTTATGGAAACTAAATGCTGCTTGTGTGTTGCTCTTGGTAGATACATTTTCAGATTTTCTTTCCACATTCCTGCCTGTTAACAAAACCATATTTAGATGACAAAATGAGGCTTGCTTCTCACGTCGCCATCCAAAACAACTCCAACTATAGACATGAATTTATTTTAGATCGCACATGACTTTCAGATCACTCTACGTAAGTTTAAGGCAGAGGCCCATATCGGTGCAGGCAACACACTGCATACTATAAAACAACCGTGTTTACATCATGCCTTTAATATCCTAACAACAGCCATTCAACGGTGATGAAGGCAAGGAGCACAACAGATATATAACAGTGAACTACCTGGGTTTAAGAGACATTTAAAGTAATAAATGCTGCATAAAACTCCCAAAAAGGAGCTAAACTGTTTGTCTGTGGGTGGTGACCAACGTGTGTTTCCAGCAGGGGACATAAACATAATCAAAATGTTGCAACAAAACAAAACAACCTAAACTAAACACTACTCGAGCACCCACAGATGACTCGTCTTCTTATTTACTGAAGAACGTGATTCAGCCAGAAGCTATCTGAACTGCGTTCACTTTCCTTCCTTGGATCAGAATCGCTGTTCTTATTCTCTAAAGAAAATACCTAGAAAATCAGCTTAGATTATATTTCCAAGTTTATTAATAAGCAACAACTCTCTCCTCACTGCATTCGCTTCCTCGCAAATACACAACAAAGTTCCATGTAACAATGAACAGGCTCCCTACCGTTCCTTCTCCCCCTATTCCCTCATAATAGTCTCACAGACATAATTCATCATTTGAATTATGCACCTCTCCTCTCTCCCCCTTTCCTTCCATCTCTGCCTTCCTTCCTCACCACCAAACCCGGGGCGATGGCGGCTCTTTTGTTCTCATACAGGTTGCGGAGCGGAATGAATTCATCTTTAATCACAGAGACTATGGTGGCTCCCTGCTCTCCATTTCCATTACCGTGCTCAGACGCCTCTCCGCCATCACTCTTCCGCAGGGCGGAGACAGAGAGCAGACTTATTAGCTATCACAACGCTATCTCGACAGAATCAGAATAAAGTACAGCGGCTGAGATGACCAAATCAGCGCCACATCAGTGACGGTTGAATCAACCTTGAAATGAGTGGGAAGGCTTGTTGAAGATTTCCTTCAAACAGTACATACACATGCTGATCTGCAAGAAGACATTGAGGAATTTATGTGTATGTTTATGTCTTGTGCACCATTATATGGTGCAACCTTCTGCTTTACAGTCTGCATAACAACATTGAACTATGTGTGTTTGCATGTTACCTGCTGAATGAAAGGTGTCTTGTTACAGGCTGTAATATGATCCACTTGTCCATGTTTGAATTACCTGAAATGATCTTTCTGGACTTCTCCTCTAATTTAAACGAAACCTATCAAGTATGCTGTCCCCATTTTCAACAGGATGCATTCACTGAAGCATGCTGATACTTTACTAAACAAAAGTGCAAGAGAGGCGTCCCTGCTGCTTCTGCAAGGCCGCAGGAAGCAATTATGTTTTCAGGATATTAGTTTTATCAGAATAGGTAAACACTTGGATAATCACAGTTCTAACGTCAGACTATATATGGAGCAAAAGCTTTGTGTCATCAAGAGGTGGACTGAGATTAACAAGCACATCAAACAAGCCTGGAGAAGGAGTGAAACATGGATGGTTTGAATCCTCTGTTAGTTGTGACAGGACAGTGAGTTCAGCTGTTTCCTTTAAAACCATCATAGTGCAGATTAAATCGTATATTTGTTTAGGTTCATATATCCACTGGGGACAATAGGTGAAAGAATACTTGTTTGTATGCAGTGCTGTACCACCATATCTGGAGGCATATAGAGAGGGGAGAGACACAATCCGTGTTTGAATAGGAGGACAAGAGTCTTCACTGGAGGCATTCACAGTGTTGCTTTCTGTATATTGCACATGGAAAGTGACAGAAATAGTGGCATACAGAATGAAAAATGAGCGCATTAGCAAGAGAGTCTACATTCTCACCTCCACACACCTGGCCAATCACTGCATGAAGTGAGAACACTCTTGGGACTGTCAATGTTAGAAAGCGACAGAAACGTTCTGACCTCCAACTGTCCTCTAAATTCCAGCATGAGCAAGGTGTGTGTGTGTGTGTGTGTGTGTGTGTGTGTGTCTGTGTGTGTGTTGGGGGGGGGGGGTCTTTGGTACTGTTGGAACATACAACGAGCACTTTGGTCCAGGTTCAAAAGGATTCTGGTTTTGTGATTAGTGAAGGTTGTTTGGCCTGCTGTGAAAGTCATCAAATTCTGATGTGGCCTAAACGACAGAACCAAGACAGCTTCAAAAGGGGAGTCTCGGTCTCTGGTGAAGTTAATTTGTGCAGGGAAAGCAAGCTGATGAACTTTAATTATACATGTGTGAATTGTGATATCACTTCAAAAGGTAGATTTGGATAAAACCTGAGGGTTGCTGGTTCGATTCCCCTTGTCTGCATGGCGAAGTGTCCTTGGGCAAGAACCCCAAACTGTTCCTGACGTGCTGGTTATATTTACAGGAACCGGACTGTTTTTTCCCAAAATGAACTAAACTACAGGTGTAAAAACAAGCTGAATCAAGTCAATTTTTTTCTTTATTTTTAGTTGAATTCTTGCTCTCTCTCTTGTGTTCTCAACAAAATCCAATGCCAACTGCATCCTGTAAAGCACTAATCAATATCCCAAACTCATCCGTCAGTGTTATTGCTGCTCTGGCATCAAGGTGTATGTTACACTCGTAAAAAATGGGACCTGGCCTCAGAAGAAAAAAACTAATTCCTGGCATTCTGTCTAACCACCTGCAGCCCTGTGTGCTCTGCCAAAGGCCAGGACGGGATGTTACAGTCTGCACAAAGCAGCAAATCTCTCTCTGTCTCTGTCTTTGTATCTCCCTGGCAGTCTACAGCAGGCAGTTGTTACTACTACGCTACCATTCCCCTACACAATGGACCAGGCAGCCATATTTAATTAGCTCCGGGGGTTAATTTACACAAACACAATGGACACATCAGTTACTGCCTTGCTGGCTTGTCAATGGCCCCCTGGGTGGAGGCTGCGAGGGGAATCATGACAAATGATGTGTGACTACAGCTGCAATGACAGCCATCAGACAGGTGTGTGTGTGTGTGTGTGTGTGTGCAGCAGTCAGAATGTTGGTGATGGAAGCTGTATGTCATCGCTGTATGTTTGTGTGCTCTATGGTGATACGAGTACACATGTACACAAGGGACAGACTGACAAAATGTGTGTGTGTGTGTGTATGTGAGTTTGGTTGGACAGGTGCACCAACATCTGCTCCACCCATGTCATGCTGTGTGACCCTCGCCATGTTATCACTGACACCAATGGAACAGCAGTGTTTTAATATGATGTAAACCCATGTTCCTCAATGTATTAGCCAACAAAACACTAATGGGCTGACCTGGCCTGTGCACCATCACTATTGGTGGTTTATCTATTGGTGGGACAAACTTTCCAGTGAGCTGTATAGTCTGCCTAAAAGGTCTGTTATATTTTGATGTTTGTATATCATTTACATCAGGCTCCATACAATACAAACCACTGTGTTCCTGCCTCCAGTCTAGCCAGTAAACTCTACCAATTATTGCATTGATTGGATTTCCAAGCAAATGTCTTGGAAGGACCTTGTAAGGTTAAACTTTCAGGAGGGAGGACTCCCCAGCCTAATTGACTGTGTAAAGAAAATGACTTCAACTAGAATTTATTTCAGAATGTCATCCGAGTTTTATGGCACAATTTTCTTTATGGTGTCAGAAGGTGCAACTTGTATCGATTAAATGAGAATCTTGTCCTCAAAGAACTTCAGACCTTCTTAAATTGGATTTCATCAATGAGAGAAAAAGGCCCAGGGACAGACATCGCAATAGATGGATTGTTTTGGATGGTTTTCTTTATTAGGTTTCCGAACATCAGTGTCGGACATTAGTGAAGTTGGTTGTGACAGAGGCCTGTGTGCTACCAGCATCAAATATGCTACAAACAGCAGCAGTGAGAAGTGTTGTCAAAGGAGGTAAGATCTCTGAAAACAGCCTCTTCTCATCAACCCTTCCTCCATGCACATGGCTGCCCTTTACCTCTGTTCTTCCTGCTTTACTGTGTGCATTAGAAGGATGTTGTATGCCAGCTGCACAGTTCTGGCGCCTTGCCTTGCTAGCTCCTGTTTGTACTTGCAAATCATATTATTTGTAAGTGCAATTATGTAATTGAAACTGACACGTCGACCCTGGTTGTGCTTTTCCAAATTTGTAACACTGGCAATGTGATGGTCAATGTATTTAAAAGACTGGACGAACGAGGAAGCACATTGAAAACACTATTTTGAAATGCCACTATGCAGCCAAAGTAAAAGAGACTTTTTCTGCTTTGACCAACTTCAACAGCAGCCTTCCCATGTCCTTGGTGATTTGTCCATAATAGTGTCGCTGAGCAACGGCAACTACCACAAGGGCAAGAGACTCATGTAAGTACGTACACAGTATGAATTCTTACAGGTTGGAGAGGGTGCCATGCTGAGCAGACCAAGCTGAGTTCTTTTCCATGGATATGGTCTAAATATGCTACTTCTAGTAATGACTGAATGCTCTGAATATTCCCGAACTGATCCTAGGGTGTCCAAAGTATGAAAGGAACAGATTAGTCATTTATTTGTGTTCAACGGGCCAAAACAATGCCGACAGTTCTCACAGAATGGGAACTGAGATAACAGTCATTTCATCAGAATGATGCACCTCATAGTTCGATGAGAAGAGGAAGGACTGATAGAGAAGACATCTGTCTGACGCAGGTGACTTACAGTGGCCTCAGGCAAAAATAAGCAAGCGTTGTGGCTACTTGGAACGAGACGGTTCATTCACACACACACACACACAGAAATCGGAACAGCGCTCATCTCTACACCTCCCCCTCTCAATGATCTCCGATAACAAACGACGCCATTATTTCTTCTCTCCAAGGCTCGTGCCAGTGTCCCACTTAACGTTTGTGTACTGCTGAGGTAGGCGCCGTTGCCACCTGCCCCTCGTCTCTGCTACACCGCCTCCTCCCCCCCTCAGTGGGAGTGAGGCCGCATCTCCAGGTAGGAGGGTGGAGAACAGCCCTCCGGCTCATGCATCTTCAGAGGTATCCCCAGGTCCTGCCTCCCATGCATGGTGCTGCTGTGTGTGTGAGTGCGCATGAGTTTGAACGAAAATATCGCCATATCTGCACCTATGGAAAAGTGTGCGTGTGTGTGTTATCGTGTGTGACTGTGTGTCTACAGCCCCCAACTGTGGGCCAGGTGCTCCTAATGCTCATCATGACGTACGACAATGTGACATCAGTGCTATATATGGCCAAGTTGCATGTCCTTGTATGATTGTGTGCTGCGTGAACTTGAGCAGGTTGCCCTTTTTTTCAAAAACACTTGCTTTACCCTCACAGGTACACTCTGTGGTTGTCTGCTTTGGAGCAATAGTAGGTGTCTTTCTCTGCGTGTTTGCGTGTGACTGATGACACGGTGTTGATGGCGCCACACTGAGTGGGGAGCACATCGAGCCATCTTAAATGACACAGCTGAGGAACATGAGCGTGCATATGTGTGTTTCCTGTATGTACGGCACCACTGGATGCAGAGGTGACACGGGCGAGGCTGGGACTTGGAGCACTAACACAGATCAGTCTCCCGGCGGTTCACTGAAAGGGACAACTCGATACAGACTGACCCCTCGGCACACGCTCCCCAATTTCACTCACTCAACTTTGTTTTTCTGTATTCTGCCTGGTGTCCGGTGTTCATTCAGCCTTGGGAAACGTCCAATGGAACTAAATTGCCCCCATCACTCAATGGCTTTATCACTGTCGCACATAAATAAATAAAATAAAGAGATAAATAGATAGATAAACATTCATTGCTTTTGATAGTGCATATAGGGTTAGGGTTAGTTTTCAGGCAGCAACAGACGGGAAGGGAATTACAGACGCACGAGTGTGACGCACGAGGCAACGTACCCCAAGGACAGGCAAAGGACGACCCAACAGTTCCTCCACCCTCACTAATGACGTCCGCGGTGAAAGGGGGGGAGATATGTATGAAAAAAGGAGGAGGAGATAACAAACCGATTCCAGAATGAAGAATATCTGCTATCTCTGGGGATGTGGAGGGAGGGATTGGGAAGGACAAGGAAGAGAAGGATGGGTTGGTGAAGGAGAAAGCTCCAGGGAGGATGAGGAAGGAGAGGTAGAGGTCAGGGGTTGGCTGAAGGCAATGGGCAGGGCACGTGGAGTACAGGAGGGTGGTCCACGTGGAAAATGCCCGGGGCAAGGATGGCATAGCCTGAAATTCAGGCGAGGGAGACGTGAGCAAAGAAATGAGTAAAGCTCCCCCCTCTATTAGTAATGCTGAGGTGCCCTTGTGCAAAGCTCGAGGGGCGAGTCCACTGATAGACATCAGAAAGCAGCTCACAAGAACTGAAGGAGTAGCATCTGAAACTATAAAAAGTAAACTTTTCCTGGATAAACAGAGCAATGACTAATGAGTCAGGAGGAGGAGGAGGAGAGAATCTGCTGATGGTGACAAAACCAAACTAGAAGATGATCTACTATCCCACAAACCGAAAAGGGACTTTGAAACTGAATCAATCAAATAAATAAGATAGAAAAAACAACAAAAAAATGAAACAAGTCAAAGATGAATTGACACGAGGAAGATAGTAAGGCATCAGATTGGATAAAAGAAAGTGAGCCCTAAAAATCTGGATCTAACCCCAAATGAATGTGATGAAAGGATTTCTGAGATCCTGTAAAAAATCTGTTCTCCCAACTCTGGCTATGGGACACTTGATTAAAAACCCATAAAACTAGTTGGTCAAAGAAAATGGCATCTTAAATCTATAAAGTAAAGGAGTTACAGGGGATGGACAGGAAACTGAGGTATACTGTTTTAAGGGGACACACACACACACACACACACACACTAATAGGGCTTAGATCTTTTAATTAATGAGCATCTCTGCAGTGCGACAGGACATTATGAGGGACAGTGGACCACGCACTAGAGCAATAATCAGAAGACAGTGAATGATATACTGTATATATCTCTGAAATAGTGGGAGGTAGACCGGCCCACTGTAATTTGCAACAGCAGTCAACACTTCTTCGTTTACAACCTTTACCTATACTGTTTATTGGGCAACTCTAAATCTGTTGTTTGCCACTTTTCTAAACTCTTGGTGTTTTCAAAGTTATAATTTGTGTGTTAAATTGTCTTTGTTTTACACAGGCAATGGTTGTGTAAAGTGTAGTGAACACAATGCCTTCATTAGTGTTTAATGAGATGAAGCCCTGCAGTCATATATAACATCTTGGAGGTTGCGATTCAAGGTAATTTGGACAATGTATTGAACAGGGGACCCACTTGAATGATGGATATAGACGACTGAGGAAAGAGGGTGGAGAGGTTGAAGGGCAGACTAAGACCGTATGAAGTCCTGGGAATTAAGGACAAGTGGGTGGGTGCAGCCCATCATCAGGAAACAAAAATAGGCATAAGGTGCAAAGGACCAAGGACTGCAAGCACACATTATGGAGTTGTGTGACTTTCTGTGGGTATGTTTAGGGGTCAGTGCAGAGCTTTTGTTAGGTGATTTAGCTAGAATGAGCTTGCTAAGGACAGCAGTATCAACAGTGATCCTTGAAAGCAAGCAAAACAGCAAGCTTCCTGGGCTCATTTTGCTTTACAATGACACCAGTTCAGTTAAAATCTCATTTTTAGCATTAAAATCACTATAATCCAAAATATCCCGAAGATTACTTGATGCAGCACTTTACAACAACATATAAAAACAACTAATACAAGTAGTTACACTAGAGAAACAAACATGTGCCCTGTCTTTCATGTTATAACTGTTCCAAGCACCTTTTTGACTGAGGAATATATATATATATATATATATATATATATATATATATATATATATAAATATATATTTTCACAAAATACTCTTTTGTGTAAGTGCATCCATTAAAGTACTGACAATCAAGTCTACTGCAGTCCAAGAGACTGAACCACAGATAATTAAACTTCTTTTTTATCCTGTTTTTTTCAGAGTTAAATTTGATCTAATTTTAAAATTCATTTAAGGTACTATACTGGTTACACATTCAGGATTAGGAAATCATCAATGGTGTAGTCCTTTTTAATTACTGTAGTGGGCTCTACTTCACAACTTACCTTTCAAAGAAAGTCTGGTAAAGTCTGCTTATTCTTTTCCATATGTGAATAAACAAGCTGTTCTCAGAGGAAAACAAGGTCCCAGTACCCTGTTTGAAGCTAGAAACGTGGCAGGGTCCGCCACATATAAACAAAGTAAAACAGTATAAATTGTGCTGTCCATTGAGATCAGTTTGTTCATTAAGTTAATTGAGTCAATTTGTTTATTTAGTTTGTTTAGGCAGAAAAAAAAAAAATCAGCCAATGAAGATCTTTGTTTGAACAAAGTAACTCCAGGGAAGTAATGCTTGAAATACCCATGTCACATGACTTACTTCTACTTTTACACTTGAAAGTGTCGTGTAACCATTTAACCATTTCAGCTCAATTGTTGTTCGTTTTAACTCACTTAAATCAGAGACTTAACAGAAATAAAAGCCTGCATCTCTCAAATGTTGTGTAGGTTCACACTACACAAGAGCTATGCCAAAGTTCAGCAGTGTCTTTTTGGAAACTTTATGAAGTAAATCCAAAAGGATAAATTCAACATCCTCTGTGATCATTTATCCATTTCCCATATCGAAAACAGTTATTGTTGTTGTTAGCGTGATTGTTAGCCATCCACTGGCAATCCCATGATGACGACTGTTGAGATGTCAACCAATCAAATGCCGGGTTCAAGACTTCAAAGGCAGAGTAGGGTGGGTCTATTTAAGAACATCAGCGGGAGCCATAATAACACTTTTAAGTATGAAACATTACCTTCTTCCAGTTGCAGCCCACTTCAATGCATGAGGGTCATTACCTTTCAGAGTAGTTAGCAAAACTCAGTTCAAGTAATTGGTTGCAAATGGATACGTTCAGTTCAATGTTCACCAAAAGCATGAGCATGTTCAATGACGTGCATTCATAGCCAACAATGCTCATCTCTATTTTTTAATAAACACCTATTTAGTTATTGTTCTTAACCCCGTTGTGGACATATTTGCACTGCCATAGATTAATGGGCTTTAGCTTGGCTTCACCAGTGTCACAAATTTGGTTACTCCTAGGTCGTGTCACCATCAGGGAGAATTGCGAGAGCAGTCTGTGGCAAGCAGGCCAAACGTACAGGGGACTTTAAAGATGAAAATGGACCTTGTTGAGAACAAGAAGAACAACTGATTTTATATGTTAATATGTGACATTGAATCCTGTGCCTTAGTGTGATTTCTCATTTCTCATATCTTAAAATCTAAGGCCTTTCATCATTAAAAATAAGATTTTCAAGGACATTTTAAGGGTCATTGGATTCTCTGATACATGGAGGGAGAGTGCTGAAGGCCGGAGAAAAGCGACTGTGCATTATGCATCTGTTGCTCAGCATATAAAGGTCAGGGCTGATTGTGTGTCAGAGGCTAAATAGCACAAGACCCTATCGTAAAAAATGTCACCACAGATGGTATTTCAAAACAGGCTACTGATGGGAGCAGCAATCTGCGATCTGTCAATGAGGGATCGTGTGTGTTTGTGTGTGTAAGGTACAGTCCAAACAACAGCTCCCATAATGCAGTCCAAGTGTATAACCTTAACACCGCCTCTCAGGTTCATCCAACTCATTATTTCACCGTCAACCTCTACAAATTATTGCTACTGGCTAAGCCACTACCGACTATTTACATCCCCTGACCTCCATGTTTCATTACAGTGGCTGTGACAACACAATGACTCAACCTGCTCATTAGCACAATGAGTCTGTGTGAGTATGGGTTTATAGGTGTGTGCATATAGGTATGTTGGTTGCAGGGCCATGAGTATTAATCACACACACACACACACACACACACACACACACACACACACACACACACACACACACAGGATCCTTATTTAATCCCTACTTTCCTATTCATCAAAGTAGCCCAGTTGGTTGCTGCAATTGGGTTTGTGAAAATAAAACTGGAACAGTAGTGCATGTTTGGACTGTGACTGTATGGCAGCGTGATACTATTTTTACACCAAAATTACATGCAACTTTTTCGAATGCAAGTAAAACTGCTAAAAATATGCAACTGGCTCCTTTCTCATTGCTAGTAGACATGTTTGCCTGTTTGTTTTTTCTGACGCGTAAGCCTCGATGTCATAAATGTACAGGACAACTGGGAACAGTTGAAAGCAGCATGGAGGCCAGTTTACATTTTACAGTGGCTACTTTCTCATATGTTGTTGGCTTTAATCTCTTTTTCTAACTGAACAATGTTTGAGCACCCCTAACTTCAATGAGCAGCAGAACATCATGTTGGTGAAGCGGCAAAACTAAATATGTCCCACCAGGGGTCATGTTTCCATTACTGCTGACCAGAGCTGGAGCTGATAAACTACCATGACTACTGAAGAGTCGTATGACCTGAGAGTCATTGCGGACTGTACATTTTGTTGTGCCCCTCCCACGTTAAACAACGGGGTGGGGTGGAGTGGGGGAGGAGTTCTAACTAGCATTAGCTATCTGTCATGTGGCAAACAGATTGTCAAAACTCACTATGACTTTAGCACTCACTACACTACCCCATGATTCAAATCTTGACATGTAATAACTAATGTGAGGTGCATAATAATGACAGCTCTAATCACAGATGAGATGAGCAATGGTTGACAACACAGAACAGGCTAACGGCCTGTCTGGCTGTCAGAACTGAACTGTGTTATTACGTCGTGTTTTTCGTGTCTGACCACACAGGTATTACAAATCTACAAAAAGTCACACTCTATAGGTTGCTATAGCAAAATAATAAACACAACTTTACAATAACTTTTGCAACTTTTTTTTGTGGTAGTTATGATTGTGCTCCGATTATAATAAAAAAACAAAAAAGGGAAAATTACTTTGAATGTGTTTTTTGTAATCAGTCCCATAAATGTCAAGACAGATATCAAAGACAAACACCTACAAAAACACATGTTCACTCTGCACTTGTAAATTCATTACTGTATAAACCTCATCCTTCAACTTACATGACAGTTCAATATGATTTTTTCATCCATGTACCACCTTCACAAAACGCCCTAAATGGTCTACGATACACACACAAACACACACACACACACGCTCTTTCAAACACAATGACAGATGGGATTTGACAGTTCACTTTGGGTACCGCGCCAGGTGGGGATGACCTTTTAAGACAACTGGCAAACAGAGGGAGCGAGCAGAGGAAAGGGAGGAAGAAAGAGGGACAGAAAGAGGAAAGAGGGAGAAAGAATAGAGAGAGACTCCCACAGAGAGCCGCTGAGGCTGTGAGGGATTTGCTCTTTTAAACTGTGAATTGGTGGTCTTTTAGAAATACCACAGGATGCCAAAGTGTTGCTGCTCACAGCCAACCTGGTGGAACAAAGTCCTCTCAGTCTCATTGCTCAGTTTTTGTTTACGCTGCCTCTCTATTCAGGTCCTTTTATCTCCAGTCTTTATTCTACTCAGGATGATCAACTCACTTTTGAAAAACCAGTCACTGCGGCAGCCATTTGAAATGCATACTCTATGAAAAGTCATCAAAGTCTCCATCAGTAAATCATTATCACATTAAAACCCACATTAATCTTGATACTTGAACTCATAATAAGCATGGACCACATAGGCCCTCTATACCATTCTTCTGACAAGCACCTTCCAGTCGCAGATGTATTTATATGTCTGAGTGTATGTAGTAGGTTTGCACAGTTAATTGCAGCATAATTGAAATCGCAATATGGCTAACCCTAACCCAAATCACAGGAAGCTGCAATGTTTTGATACACAATGTATGACAAAACAATCTAACATGTGGTGAGGTTTGGCAACAACAGCGCTCTGGTGCTTTCTGGCCACTAGGGGTCTCTCAATCAAAACAATGAAGTTAGTTTGAGGACATTTTGAAATAGCAGAGGATCATGGGATCATTGCAACCAGTATTGCCCATTGCCAAACAGTGACGGGTGACCACAATCGGTGCCTAATCATAACCAAATACTACACTATTCATTACATTTATCTAGATATTTCCTGCCGTTGATACAAATGGGATAGATAAACATAAACGTAGATAAACAAATTATACGCACCTTTTGTATGTGACATGGCTTCAATTAGAACATTTCCTAATTACGTAAACATAATTCAGGCAGCATTAACTTTTCTAAAAATGTTTTTGCTTTTGAAAAGTATAGGGAAGTAATTTCCAGAAGACAGGGTTGCCTTGCGGTTATATCATAATGTATATACTTTCAAAATTAGCCAGCGCTTGGTAGATAGCATTACATTTAAAACCTTTTCTAAGAAAACACTTGATGTGAGGCGACCGGTTTTCTCTCTTGAACCCAGTACAGTATGGCATGTGTGCGTTTACTTATGTGTCTGTTCAGACGTGTCCCCGACAGAAAAGTGATGATGGAAGATCGAAAAGTGCTAACTCATGCCAAATCCAACCCAGTCCACTTCTGTGGAGCCAGATCTGATGTGCTTCGGAATGATGTCAAAGCATTTCAACGAGACCAAAAAGTGCTGATGATCGTGACATTGCTCATCTGACTGTTTGCCCTTTCCCTTAAGTGGCCCTCTGCCATGACAGACTCAACATAGGGTTTGGTAAGTAGGCTCTTGGGACACTACAGTATACTAATAAACACTGATCTGTGATTATATTTCTCCAGTGTTGTCAACATTAACAATCTCATTCTGATGTACAGTGTGATCGTAGGGATATCCAAATAAATCAGGGGGTTCATTCTACTGTCCTGGCTGACTAAGCTGATAAAGTGGGGACACTCAGCACAGGCTATGCATGCAAAACAGAGTCGTGATGGAGGTATAGCAGGGACATTCATTGACACTGTAACTCTCCTTGGAGAATGTCTGCATGGTGCATAATAACACAGTTAATATGGAAAGAGAATCGGACAAAGTGGAATGGGTGGAAAGTAGTGGAAACTTGCATCAACTCTTGATGGGAATTATGACATGATGTGATGAGTGAAAGACGTGTTTTTCATTGTAAATTACGCAAATTACATGAAACAGGTATTAAAGTAGATTTTGAAAAGTATTAGAATAATCTACAAGAATAATTGAATCCTTTTTAGTGAGAAAATATTGTTTAGATTTCTTGAGTTCAGCCAACTCAAAGTGTGTCACTTTTGAACTTGCATGGCAAGTCAAAGTTCTGATGGGAAAAACTTTAAAGAGTCATGAAGAGGATCAGTAAATTACTCAATTACATTTTTTTTTTACACAAATAAATAAAAACATATGACTTCATTAGGAAGCTGATACATGTGCACTACTTGGGCTGATTCTACTGTAGCATCATCTGCATGATGCTACATAAGAGGAATTTGAGAATTATGCACTTAGTTTTAAGTTGTCAGAGCTAAAACTACTGAGGATTAAACATGCCAAGTCTTCTTTAAACTGTCCCTGTTTGTCATTAATACTGTTTGAACTAACAGACAACTCAGCAAAAACTATTCTGGGAAATGACAGTGAGCTCCAGAGGTATTTGCTCAGCAATTTCTGATTTGCCATCATGGTGTCATCATCAAAAATGATTTTGACAGTGATGTCCAGAAGAATATAAACTTGAATACAATGGTATCTTTCTGCAATCTCTCTACAATGTTCATGTGATTTAATATTTGGTGAGAAAAGTTCCCTCAAAATCTAGGTGAGTTGTATATATTAAATGAACAGGATCATATTAATTCTTAGTACATATTTAGCACACCAATTGTAAAGATAAGGTGAAATCAAAGAACAAGGACACAAAGCAAAGAAGTACAACTCACATTAATTCCAAGAGACATTAGCTCAGGTATTCCCAGCAGACATGGAGGTACGGGAATAAGGTAGACAAAGACACCAGGAGTGGCTGACAGCTCCAATAAGCCTGGGCTGTGACAGTTACTCCCAAAAGATTACGCATGCTTGCGCACGCGCACACACACGCAAAAGTCCTACAACAGACAATTCATTCCCATATGTTTTCTCGCTCACTTCCTTTAGGCGCATGTGTGCATACACAAAGGCACATGAGCCCATGACAAGCTGAGAGGCGGTTCATTGATACTGCAGGATGTCAAAGCTGTTGATGGAGCTAGTGAGTGTCCAGAGTGCTAACAGAAGCAGTGAAGGCCGTTAGACATAATGAAGACATGTCACCCTCTGGTTAAAAGAAGGGCCACATATAGCTCAGCTCCAATTTGTTATAATACAACAATATGTTTTCAACTTTTGGCCCAAAGCCTTGCTGTTTCCGTTTCTGTTTAACTTTTAGCATATGAGTGCATGTGTGTTGTTATGTAAATGTGACACTGTACCACATTGTGACATATAGTCTCATACAGATGGAGATGTATGTGCGCACACATACTCTTGGCAAGTTGTGAGTATTTGCTGCAGGCAAAAATCCCAGAACTCACCATTACACTATGTTGTAGCCTTGGACACACTGCAGAGCAGCAGAAATACCTCGACTTCCTCAGTCTGACTCATGTGCCGAACACTAAAAAGCCTCTAGTAGCTGTTTGGGGGATTGTTGTCTGTTGTTGATGCAATTTCGTCTAATTTGCTGTCCTGTTATTTCAAGCTTTTGTTTTTGCTAACGAAATTGTATAATAATGATACATTCCTCTAAGATGCAGTCTATCTGACATGATGAGGAGTAGAGTGTCAAGAAGAAGCTGGGGGAAATTACATAAATAATAAAGTATTATTCTATTTGTAGCTAATCCAAAAACATCTTTTTGCAGTCAAGCTTTGCCTCTTGGCACTGACAAGGATTCCTGCTTTTTACAGTGCATGCTCCCTTACAGAATGTCCAAAAAATATGTGAAATGTGAGATGTCCCTATACACATATGTAAGGTTGCACGCACAGCTTACCAAAATCGTTTCATTTCAAAGGGAGGTTTGGCTACAGCACAACACTTTACAAAGCAGAGTTGACTTAGTTACCCTGAAGACGTGTCCTCAAGCTGAACTGTAGTCTTCAGTCCACTTGACTCTCCACTTCCATTCCAGTACTCAGCCCTGCCTGCATGTCTACATTAATCATCCCATTCAAAACACACATTCTTGTTAAAAATGAAGGGCTGATGAAATCAACACCTCTAAAAACAAACATTTAAAAAACGATGCCAGAACACCCATAAATAAGGACAGAACAGTTGCTGTGTGAGAATCAAGAGAGATTGAGAGAAAGAAGATAAAGAGGAAATCTGAGAGGCCGAAACCGAGAGCAGTAAAAAAAAAAAAATAATGCAGGGAGAGAGAAATTGAGCGAGAAAACAAGGGAGACAGCTCGAGTGAGAAAGAGGCAGAGAAAAAAAACGAGTGAATGAGAGTGCAGAGAACAGAGGAGAATCTCCTGTGGAGTTCAACTTTTAGAAAATGAGTCAGTCTCAGCAGGTGGGCTGACGAGAATCTCTGGACAGTTTCCCGGCTCCCATGATGCTCTGCAGCAGCTCGTGACAGGACAGACATGACACGCCACGCTGCTACGATTGCTGACACGTCGCGTTAAGGCACTGAACTACCTCCGGCTTTAGTAGGACACACAGATCTACTCTCACTGAACTGGCCAGGTGGTGCTACTATGTTACACACACACTCACACACACACACACACCTTAGATAAGACGACCCATCCTGCCGATAGTCCGCCACGGATTGGTCTGTTTCCCAGTTAGTGAAGTTGTGCGCTAAGCAGTTTTTCTACACAGGAAATACTCTAACCTGAATAGGAAACAATAGGAGGTGATTTCTCACTGTGGCATGTCACACCAGGGGAGGCCTATCTGTGTGTGAGCGTGTGTGTGCATGCGTGTGTGTGTAGATACAATATGTCTACAGTATAAGACTATGTGTTTATATTTAACGTGTATATATGTGTGTATTTATGTGTACATAGAGCAATTTGTTAACACACAAATGAACCTGAGACCTTGAGAACATGGGCACCTGCGTGCAAGCTGCACATGCAGATGGTCAACTCACAAGCCAATGGGCAGACACTGGTGAAACACACACACACACACACACACACACACACACACACACAAATATGAAAGCTCTTGCTGTGATCTATTGTTTCTGTGGGGGCAACGACAAGTACTTTCCAAAAGGCTTTATTTTTTCCTCTAAAACAATTAAAGTTTATAAATGTTTTATTGCAAGTGGACCATCACCAAGCCTAAAATCATGTTGGCTACTGAGCAGCTCCATTTTAAGGATGGGCCTCTTACTGAAAGTGTTGAGGCCCAGAAGCACATTTCAAAATTCACACTACCTGGGCTCCTTCTTCACAAATCTGCACACCAATATGACACAATCACTCAAACACAGACTGTCAGTGAAGTCTATGTGAGTGCATCAGTGAGCACTTTGTGTATACAGCATTTGATTGTGCAGTATTTGTTTGATCGTCTTGGGTACACAGGTTCTATATTGGGCTGCTGCAGAGTTGAACCATCTCTTGTTGTAGTGCAGCTCTCTTGGTATTTACCATGATA
>CAEMYA010000021.1:1871569-1889096 GCA_903131615.1 Diplodus sargus
GCGTGTGTGTGTGTGTGTGTGTGTGTGTGTGAGAGAGAGAGAGAGAGAGAGAGAGAGAGACAGAGAGAAAGAGAGAGACAGAGAGAGAGAGATGTGGCAGATTGTGTCAGCTATTGATTTCCTAGTCGCAGTGTTAGTGTTGACCTTACGGGTGATTTGAAAAGATCAGGCCAGTGTGTGCACTTGCGTATTTCAACCTGTGCTAGTGTGGTAAATTCTGCAAATCACAGATATGTTGAAACTACATAGTTGTCATGTTGCTTCTTTACATTTCTTGAGGTTATATTTCCTGTTATGTTATGTATTCAGTGCTGTACTTATGGTCAGGTTAGGTTCATGCACAATAACCATTTGTTTGGGGTTAGGGAAAGATCATGTTTTAGCTTAAAATATCCATACATTTGTAGATGTATAGAGAAGGAAAAAAACGTCAGTGCATTTGTTAGGTCACAGCATTGAGTTGAAACCTGGCTTATTGTGCATCACGCATACAGAGAGTTACATTTCTTCTGGAGCCACCACCCAAACTGCTTCAATTTAGTATAATTGCTTTGACAGTAGACACTCAGTGCAAATACATGGTACAACAGGATGGAAATTAGCCTCTGTGTCAGTGACAGAGCACCTCAGCGTCCTCCATGGTTCACTCCACTGCTTCCTGAAATGAGCCCATTTCTTCGCCACGCCCTACCCCTCCACATCCTCTGATGGATTGGTCCTTGGTGGTTCTCTGACTGCTTCACTGACCCATCGTGGACGCAACCATCTCCCTTGTGGGGTAGTGAGCAAAACCAGTTATGTAAGACATATAGTTGAGTGAATTTAAAGGAGCTACATTTAAGACCTAAAATATTTCGGAAATTTTAACAGAACTATATTTCGACTTTGAAGCACATTTATGGGCACACTGCAGGTCTAAAAGGTCTAAATTCTGATCCAGCCTTATGACATCCTCTACAGTTTAACATGAAAATGTCAATGTGTATTTACTACCTGAACTAAAGGTCAATTTAAGTCCTTAAGTGTAGGATCTGAACATTTTGGCTTGTTGAGTTCCCATCAACAGATAGATACAAACCTTCCTTGAGTAGCTGTCTAAAAGCCTCATTAGACTTAAGTTGTTAATATGACGCTGAGAGCTACAGGTATTCATTCATGTAAAAACCTTTGTGTAAAAGCATAATTACGACGAAAGAGGCATTTTTAAGATTGACCATAGTTTCATTTTTGGGCAAGCTAATTTTTCAATGGGGCGCAGGGGCACTTTTACGCTAGCATCAAAATCGCTGTTTTTAACACTAAGAAGGCCTCTACACATGAACATGAGCATTAAGAACATTGTTTGTGTACACAGAGTTTATTAAAAAGAAGGTTTTTAGACAACTCACGTTAGCAGCTCACTCACATTGTGTCGAGCCTTGTTAGTGTTTCAAAAATAGCGATTTTGAGCCCCATTGAAAATGAGCTTGCCCAAAAACGAAACTGCGGTGAATCTTAAAAGTGCCTCTTTCGCCGTAATTATGCTTTTACATGAAGTTTTGACTCATATTCAATCGCCAATAAAATCTTGGTTGCTTTTTGGTGAGAGTTTCGGTTTAATGCCCTGTGACAACGTCAGCCTTACACACACAAACAGCTGACACATCTTGTATATTTTAGCTGTTTCCTGACAACTCCATCCTCTTCTTATAGTAGATTAAAAGTAAAACTGAAACACTGAGACTGGAGCAATGTTTCTCAAGTAACATTCAGTTCAGGTAGCACACTGACTGAAGGAAAGGTAAGTTTTGGTCTCTTGTTGTAGTCATGTACTTCTATTGCATAGTGTAAACAACTGATAAACATCTGGTTAATTCTTTTTTTTGTCATCAGATATGCAGTTTTTATATCTTTTCACCACGTTTCTACATAATCTATATTCCACTGAGTGTTCAGAGTGCTCCTCTTCCTTCATTATCCAGTAAATGTATGTTGCTTTGCGTCATGCAGATAATGTACCTATTCATTTACAATGGAGCATAACTTTAAGGCACCTTTCCTTGTCAGACAGATACTTGCTCTGGCAAATACAGTTATATCTCCATTATCAGACATGAATCCACACCATAACCAACCATGGCGGCCAAGTCTACCAAGCAACCAGGCCATATGTAAGCAGGCTAAATGACAGGCCAATCAATGGCTGCTTATTGTTGGGACCTTGAGCCCTCTCTGATTCAATTACCTGCTATGATGAGGAAGGGCAGCCGGGCAGTGAGGCAGGCAGGCCAGGCCCACAACACTGTGATTAATGGGGCCAGGGCCGAGGAAATGGGTCATACAGCAGAGAAGGAGGGTAAGAGGGGGGAAAAAGAAAGACAAGAGAAATTACAGGTGGAGGGGTGAAAGAAAAGAGAAAACGAAAAGAATAAAAGAGATCAAGGCAGACCAGAAAAAAGAGAGAGAGGTGAAAGGGAGGATAGCTGTGACAGATGAGATTTGTGTCGAAACAAGAAGAGAAGATGAGAGGGACAGAGCGGGTGAAGGTGTGGGAGCAGACTGTGTGGCCGTGAAGGCCCTCCTCATCCTTCATCTGTTGCTCTTCGAACTGCTATGTAGTCCTTGCTGTCCCTCTTATGTCTGACCTCTCCTCTCCTACTTATGCTTTTCTCTATCTCTTTTAAGATTCTGTTTCTTTTCACCTCCCTTTCCTCCTTCTTTTTTCCTATCTCCTGTGACTAGTTTTCCTTCCCTCCTCTACACCTCCTTTTCCCCTTCATTGTCTCCCTTCCTAATTCCTTCTTCCTACTCTTTGCTTTTGCCCCCTCCACTCCATCCTTTGATCCTTTGCTGTCTCTCTTCAACTCCATGTTGGTTGGTGAACCTTCAGTCACACTTCCCCTGTCATACCACCTGCCTTTCAAAGTCTGCCATTGATCATGTGTGTGCGTGTGTGTGCGTGTGTGTGTGAGGGATGAGGACAGAGAGGCAGCCTGCCAGCAGCGCTAAAAGGTATTCAATCAGGCTGCAAACAGATTGTGAAGCCTTCCTGCCTGGGTGTGAATTAGAGCCGGAAGGATTCAGTTAGCAAGTTCCTGTTGAGGTACACACACACACAAACACACACACACACACACAAAATAATAACAGTAGTAATAATAACGATACTACTACTACTACTACTACTATTAATAATAATAATAATAATAATTATTATTATTATTATTATTGTCATTATAATGAAAGGTTTGTATCTTTAATTTGTAAATTAATTATAAATGTGTATGACTTTTAAAAGCCATAAACACATTGGGTGCCCCCATTTATTTTGTATACACTGTTTATTAACTGCATGGCCCAAGGTTCATTTAGCTCAACATTTTTATGATGGGTGAAATAACTAAATAAAGACCTCAAAAATGAATGAATTTAATTCCTGAAACCCAATAAACTTTACTCTAAAGCTGCAGAAAAACAAACTGTTTTACTCAGACCATAACATTTAAACGAATATTTAATGTGGGTTGTAAATTCTGGAAGATTTCCCATCTCAGCTAAAATCAATTGTGATTGTCCTGAAGTCCCCATGAGTGTCAACATGTTATTTCAAAGACACGCCTTAATTTACTTGAAACCAACTAATGTTATATAGAGCGTTGCAAATGGCCTAATCAATGCCTCTAATGTTGTTTGAATGGGGTGCCTCTCAGCAGAAGGAAGGGAAAATAGATTAGTCTGATATAGATTAGCTCCTTGAGAATGAGCACATTTGCTCAACAGGGACGACATTTTCAAAGTCACTTCTGACACTCCTGCATTCAAACAATGATTCATGGATTAATTACAATACTTTCACTGGGCAATGCTCAACAGGCTTTACTGCTTACCCGATGAAAGTCTTACTCTTTCACACCGGATCTGTTTGAAAACACCTGATATTCAATTTCGAACACAGGACGCACATTTGCATCGTCTCAGCATCCCAATTTTCCTTTAAATATTCCAGAATGGTAAATAGATAAAACTAAGTTATGGAATTCATTCACTTAATTTTCAGTACGGGAGACGGATCCATTTCATCTGACTGAACGTGTCAATACAGAAGCCCATCTGAGCAGCGAGAACGACCAAACTCTGTAGGCTGGTAACGCCTGCAGGTATGTAATATCCAGCAGTTGATTGAAGCAACTTAGACTAATCCTGATTAAAACATTACAAAAAGTCAGGACATTATTTTAAATTGGTTGTATACAGTAGCTGTGCTCTTCTGTAAAAGCAATGGGTCACACGCTGCATGCCAGGATGAATGCCAGGACCCAAGGTTTCCCAGAATTATTCTTTTATCCTACTAGGACTGAGTTAATCATCCCAAGCATGGCTGGAAATATGTTAAAAAACATTGAAATGGCAGGTTAGAAAATTAACATTGTGCTTGTTTACATTCCGTAATAGTCAGCTGTATCATCGCTGTTTTGTGGGATGAGTAATAGAATGCACTCCATCCTACGCTCGACCTCATGTGCACTTGCGTGTTTGGTGTGAAAGATTGCAAACACTCTTGGAGGAAGCACAGAAAAAATAGAACTTGCAGCATCCCAGGTGACAAAATGTGTCTTTTGATGCCATTAAATGATTTATTTTTCCTGGAGGAAGACTAACCAAACACAGGTGATCTGGATCAGAATATTATCACTATATACGTCTCTGACCTGTAAAATTTCCTGACACACCCTTGTAAAAACTAGCTTCATCTAAACAGGGCTGAAGATGGTCTTTTGGTGGACACACATTGCTTCAAGACACCGACGACATGCCTTCCTTCTCCGTGGGTCATTGAACTCACATGGAGGAAGCACTCAATCAATTTGAGCTATTGAGGCAGAGCCACTGAGCAGGCGGCTAAATTACAGTCCTGCAGGTTGAGTGCGTCACATGCTCCCAGACTCGACTCTATTCCAGCCCATTTAACTGACAGAGCCAGGCGCCTGCACTCCACACATGTGCATTTCTCACCAAAATATTACCACACTGTCACACTGAAAACTGCTCCCAAAACGACAGGAAAAATTAAAAGTGAATACAGCCATTTCAATGCAAAAAAAAGGGTTGCAAACAGGAACATTTTTTTCAGTAAATAGCCTTAATAAGTCTTGTTACCTTCAACTTCTTGACACAGTATTTTCTCTTTGCTTATGAATAAAGTGTATAATATGGAGCCCCAACTCATCAGAAAAAGTGACCAAATTGGTTGAAAAAAGACACCAGGTAATTATGACCCATATCTACATTTGTTGTTAGACAGCGGCCTCTAGCGGCTGTAGTAATTATTACAGCTGCAAAGGAGGAAGTGTGGAGAAGTATTATCAAGAGCGAAAAGTCCATACCCAGAGGAGCTCGGGGAAGGATTGTCAGGTTAAAAAAGCAATGTACTTTAATTGAGAAATACGCTATTTGTGTCCACTGTGACACCAGATGTCAATGGTGAGTTATTTTACCTTTGAATATGGTAAAGTTATGTCACATACATAAAATAAGCTACTTAGGTAATGAATGGTACATAAGTAAAATACAAAAAAATGTTTTAACCCAAACTAGACCTACTCCTAACCACACTGCAACCACACGATGCACTGTGATAAACATCGTTTTAGGGAACAATCAACATATTCATGTGTTTCTTTTAGCTGCCGCCTGGATGTATCAAATTGCTAAATATCCACAAAAACTACTGTAGAGTGACAAAACAAGAGAAAAAAAATCAAACCAGTTATAATTGTTAAACCTTCAGGTGCCTTTAAAATAACCCTCATGCTGGATAAGGTACTTTCATCCAGATAGACTGCATTCTGTTTCTCTTTTTGGAGACCACAAAATCCTTCGCTTGTACTAATTTCTGTCCTATTTAATGGACACAGACCTGCTGTGGGACTTTGCCAGAGGTGTATCTCTCACCAAAACAACCACAGTGTCACATTAGAGCCCAGCCCCTGTGGCGCATTCTCAGCAAAAAAAAAAGAAAAAACATGTGGCACTGCTAAAAATACCAGCTTTGAATCATTCACGTCATACACTATTTAGAGAGCTCATGCATACTCATGACCGTATGCAAATATGTGTCATCAGACTTTGACTAGTAGGGAATTCAATTAATGGAAGAACAGGGGCTGCAGCCTGAGCAGCTCTGCTATACTGTATGCTAACAACCGGGGATGAAGCAGTGGCATGTAGGGAAAATGAACTCTGATCAAAGTCTCTGTTATACTTTTAATCTTCTAGCAAAACATGGTTTTAAGTTTGCGGCTGTTTTCCCCAGTGCATAATTAAGGGTTTACTCTACGATTGCTCTAGTTTTTAGAGCACAGGCCCTCCACTCATTAAGTGGGTTGCCACAAAGTTTGAGAGGCCATCACTTTACTGAAGTAGTCGATCCCCACGTTAGCAGCCACTGGTACCCACTTACAAAAATGTATAGTGTGAAGACGAGTCATGTGGTGACCTGTGCGCAATTTACTGGAGGAAGAACAGATGGGAAAGAAACTCAGAGCTATGAATAGAGGATAGCATAGGGGCATGAGGAACAGAAGGAATGTGTAAATATAATTGTTTTTTGTTTGTTTTTGCCATTTCAGTTCTCGCTTGCCAGTCCACGGCTGATTACGACTGTGGTCTATTACTTCAGTGTCCTGCATGAACTAAGTTAGCTTCATTTAGAGAAAAGCTATTGAGGATATAAAGTGGGAAGATGTTCAATGCAAGTACTGTATCGTAGTCAACTGGACCTGTTTCAGTTCCTTGAAGATGTTTCACCTCTCATCCAAGAGGCTTCCTCACTTCTAACTAACTGGAGGGGAGTTGCAGGCTTCTGAACTCTGAATGTCCTCAAGGAGATGTTGCGGGTGCGTGTGAGCTCTGAGTTTCAGTGCTGTTAGGGCCACTTGTTGGTTGTTAATCCAGACGGCCTTCATGTGGGTTGCTAGCGCTTGGTGAGCCCTGATTCTAGGTGGTTTATAGGTAATGTCGTAGGCCACCTCCTCTATTCAAAGACCCCTTTTCCAGTTTGACATAGATGGATTATCTTACTTCTCTTTCAAACCATCTGTTTTCTCTGGTCAAGATGTTTACATTGTTGTCCTCAAAGGAATGTACGTGGACAGCAGAGTCTTGACCTGAGGAGCTGGCCCTCCTGTGTCACGCCATTCGTTTATGGAGAGGTTGTTTTGTATTCCCAGTGTCCAAATCTGTGCAGTCCTGGCTGCATTGAACAGCATAAACTACATTACACTGTTTATGCCTGGGTGTTTTGTCCTTAGGATGGACAACTTTGGCCTCGGTGTGTTGGTGGGTTAGAGGTGGATATAATGTTCTCAGATGTTCCCGCGACAAAGGGAATGACGACATTGTTACGTTTTCTCGTCCCCTCCTCTCTGTCTGCTCTGGAGCTTTTAGACATTTTGACAAAGGTCCATTGTGGGCACGGTCTCAGCCCGATGGTTTAGGCTGACCCCCAGCTTGTGTTCAAGTGGGTGAATAGAGTTCAGTGACAACAAAAAAAAAATAAAAAATACGCAAAGATTATTATACAATCATGTCCAATTCATCCCTAATGCACTTTCAGATCACAGCAGAGCATGCATACATAAACACAAACACAGCACAGTAAAGACACGCCTCCTGCCTTCTCCACAGAGATTGGTTCCCCTCATTCCCTGTAAAGCTAACTCATTAAAGAAATATACACAGCCTACATTCAGTTTCATGTAATATAAGTCTTTAATGTAAGTGTCCTTTGATAAGTGGTTCATTACATTACTCTGGATGAATACCCTATATACACACAGCTCTGAATTCACCAAGAGGCAGCAGCCTCACATAGAGAGAGAGTAAAAGTATGATTTTAAATCACTACGACTACCCTAAAACTAATGTTTTTTTTTTTTAATTATTTATGGTAAACCACTTAAATAGCACCTAATGGTCAAAGCGATTTACGTTTACCCGCTCTACCTCTGGAGCCACAGCCGCGCCGCGTTTATGCGGGTGTTTGTCTTGATGAAATAAACTGAAGGAAAACTGTTTAAGTTTCAGTAGCTCAGCAGGGAAAGGAGATGAATGTGCTGGCTAAGAAAACCCAACCAAATAAATCATTCTAATTAAGACAATTTTTACCACCCCTACTCACAATTTCTCCAGCAGGGTACTCAGCATCAGACTCATCCCTCTATGTTTTGTTTTGCTTTTAGAAATCTTTGAAAGTTAGTGCCGTAAATCTTGGACTTTTCACATGCTAATTAATTGGGACTGAATCTTGTTAACCCACCTCACAGTTCACTAGAGCCCATGTTTTGTTTCTAACTGTGAAGTGGGCCTGAAAGCCACACAACAGCTTGACCTCTAATTTATCATTAAAGAAAACCGGACAGGAAAAAAAAAAAAGTCTTTAATATTGTGAAAAATGAACATAAAATATTAAAACAAAATTCAACAACTGCAAGGAGGAAAATGCATTTTTTGAAAATCCTGGAAATGAAAGGTATTAGCATTTTGATCACTGCTGCATCTGTAATCCCAAAGAAAATGTGCCATGTGCAAATTAATCCAGAGGATTAGACAGATTTAGTATTGTAACTTTAATTTGAGATTACTTCACTTGAAAAAAAAAAGGCAAGGCTGTATTTTAATCACGTACAGTCCAACAACCAAGGTACTGTATGAACGATTCGAGTCTTAAATTTCCCAAGCAAACGTGACACCTTAGCAATACTTCCAATAACCACTTTGTTATCAGATTGCAGTAATCCATCTATGTTTTATCTACTCCTTCTCAAACCTGCATACAATCCAGCCACTGGATAACTTTCAGGCTACTTCACACATCATGTACAGCCATAAAATATCACTGGAAAGTAAATGAGACCACAGCATCAGCACTCTACCAACGTCCAGGCCATCCTAACTCCATACGTACCAACGCATGCTCCAAAAGTCAAACTTCTCACACAAGCTGCAGTCTGTTTAATTTTAAGGAAACCGTACCTACCGCTTTGCTACTGGGCGCAGTCTGTCCCATCCAGTCCTCCATCGAGTCCCACTGTGGAGTTGGGTGTGACAGGCTGCTTGAGTGGAGAGGCAGCATGTAAGTGTAAGTGTGTGTGTGTGTGTGTGTGTGTGTGTATTTGCCTGAGCGTAAGAGAGCGTCAGGGTGTTGTAAGTGAGTTTGCCCTGCTGTGTGTGTGTATGTGTGGATGCTTATAGGAATGCCATGTATGGAGCTGGGTGTGTGTCAGGAATATTCGATGAGAGCTGTGATGGGTGAGTGTGTGGAGTGTATATCTGAGTCGGTAGCAAATCAAGTGTCCCTTATAGGACATGCTATGAGTGTAACTGCAGTGTGTATGCGTGCAGTGAGGCACGGTCCCAGTTTATCTGAACACTTTTCATTGGTCTGCTTGGTTCTTTATGCCTCTCTAAACATTGAGTAAGACTGTTCTATTTCTTGGCGTCCACTCACCCACTCCTTCCTATCTATCTATCTATCTATCTATCTATCTATCTATCTATCTATCTATCTATCTATCTATCTATCTATCTATCTATCTAACCTTATTAGAATGGGTCATGTGTCAATTACAGGTCACCTGCTCTCAAGTCTACATAAAAGCTAACATAGAGGCAAGACTGCAAGAAAGAGGTTGTTTTTCAGACAGTGCCAATGATAACTAAAGTAAGAATGGGCAACTCCATTTAAAGGTAGATGATGAATTTACAATACGGCCAATTATTTACAAAGCAACTGAATTCAGCATTAATGAGTCAGTGTGAGTGCAAGAGGCAAAAAACCAACGTGCTGATAGCAGGAAAAAGGGGACAGTGCCACGAGCCATTCCAAATGAGAGAAAAAAATCTGCATGTCTTCTGTTTTATGGAACACTTAAATTATTCAGCCTTGTTTGCCTTTCAACATCTTCTTCTTCGCCCATCTGAGGGGCCGCAGTCCTGCCATCGCACTCCCTGATGTGGTGCTGCCATCTTCAGGCCTGATGTGGTAAAGCAGGAGCCCTTACGATAACATAATATCCAATGAGCAGTTGTTCTCAGGCATTAGCACAAAGATCAAAGAGTACGAGGGTTTGGAGTTGAACCACACGGCTCAGCTGTAGATTTAAGTGATGATTCCTCCCTCTGTAGTTGGAAACGCAGCGATCACTGAAGTCTGCCGCTGCAGTCGACTGAAAACCAGCAGACGTTTGGACTCAGCAGGAAGGTCAGAGGGCAGGGGGAGGCAGGTGTTAGGGGCCTAACATAAAAAAAAAACTCCCTGCAGTTGTTATGAGTTCATGACTTCTATACTTACTATTCTTTCCCCATTACCCCCTGGTGTGAGTTTAAAAGAAACAGAAACAACTTCCCAATATAATGTTACAAATAAGAGTGTTCATGGATGGAAGATATAGGCAGTGAAAATGTAGCTCATCTCGTGTTTTTCCATTCTTCCCTCAACTGTCTATAAATAGCAGGACATAACATTTGGAGACACAGCTGGTGCTGTTTCCTCCATCTGCACTATAAGATAACCACAATATGCAGTATGGCCTAATGCACATACATGCACATACACACACATGCACAGAGGGTTAGGTTTTGACCTTGCCAGCTGCACCTCACACACTGTGCTTCATGGCTGCATTAAATCTATATTGTGTTGCATCATCATCTTTGGATTAATCTCTGTTGGTGTTCCCGTTCAGACTCAGAGAGAAAAACGAGCTCTCTCATCTTTAGTAACAGGGTGTAGAGTACAGTCCAAGCAGAGATTAGCTTGATCTTTTACTGATCTTCGTTCATCGAACTCCCAACATTGACTTCAAATTGTGAGAACAAGCAAAAACACCAGGCTGAACACACGAGGATGCTGAACACACGAGGTGTAAGAACCCAAAATACCTCCACACACTACATCTCAGATGCTTTGGTGTCACGACTGTCCACTCAGGAGGGCTTTGCTCGCTAGTTTCCCATATTTTCATAGCAAACGACATAACATTATTAGCTGAATTGATAGGTCAAGGGTCAATAGGGCATGTAGTTGGTGAAGCTGATGGTGAAGCTTTAGAGCGTCCTCTGCCGGATCACAAGGCAAACTACTTCAAATGGTCTGTTGCACTCATAGACAGTTATTTTTGATTTCGAACAGGTCATGACAATCGAATATGAACTTCTGTCCAAAATTACATCAGTGCACGGAAACAATAACCTTCACTGGAAAGTCCCTCTCAGCATGCATTTCTGCATTCTGTTTATGTTATGAATCTGTGATATCTGTGGGACAATATCAGCCATATCGGTCAGGCTCTACCATCTAATGTGTAGTTAAATATGAACTGTCAGATAGCACATATTGACTTAAAAAAGGCACACTGACACTACAACTAAATATGGAACATGGGACAAGAGATTAAAGATCCATACCATCACGTTAATGTCAGTTTTACAAAGTACAGGATGAACAGCTCAAGGTTATAAGGAAGGAATCTGCACTCCTCTATTATGTTTCCAAATACAGTAAGCACAGAAAACGAAGATAATTGAAAGGAAAAGAGCCCCCCAAAAATTAATCTCATCAATCTCAGCATCCTTTCTGATTTAAAAGAGACATTTAAGAATGTCATCACTCATTTTGAAATGTAGCATGAAAGAGCACCGGGTGAGGTAATTCAAGTCGTTACTAGCTGTCACTGTTTTAGTGATGTGGGACGTCTCCTTTGTCAGACGGCTGTAAATTGTTAAATTAATGGCACATTTCTCGACGTAATGTTTCCCTTGCTGATCATCACTGTCATATGACACCCACAGGAGAACTGGTTCATCTGCATGGAGCGGATTGATGAGATGTCAAATTGACAATCACTCTGATACCCACCTGCTGAATACACACACATACAGGGAGTGCAAAGCAAGTAGCTCAAGAAAGCAACAAAAAGAAAAAAATGTATAAATGAAGCGTGAACATGAGCATCATAAACCTCCATTGTTAGTTATGGACTGTTTTGGTCTGGTCAGAGGGCTGGAAAAAGCTCTTTTTTCTCAGCTCATCTACCAAAGACTGTTCAGAGACCCTCAGGACTCTCTGAAACAAGGCACTATAAACCTCCGTGATGGAGACTAATTAACATGCTCCTCAGGAAGACATCTTCCTCTTATACAGAAATAAGGCCCAATACCTGGTTAATCTTTCTGTACCATTAGGAAAGAAAACTTTCCCCACACAACCTTGTTTAAGCGACCATTTTCATTAATAAAGCTCTCCTCTGACAACAACAACATCCAAAAAAAGAGCTCTTATAACCTGAAGCTCCTTATTTCCTTGTTTTCTGTATGCAGTTGTTTTATGTGCAACAGAGCAAGCTCCTTGGTTAAATGGTGAAGTCAAAGCAGACTTTAGTCCCATATGTTTGCCTATTCCGGGTCCTCACAACTAAATTCCTTTGACAAAGGCTTTTTAAGCAGATGTAGAGACAAAAACACAGGTGGCGACCAGACACAAATAATTTTTCAACATGACGATTCCAGCCACATCTCACAAGTCATTTGTCTTAAATCGGACAGAATCATAGTGGACACTTATCATAATCTTCAATTAAAGATATCCAGCACTCCCATGTTTTTTTTGCATTACTGTGTATTCTATTTCATGGAGCCCAAATGCAACCAGCTATAGGAAGTGTTCCTTAAACAAGGTGTTGGTTTTGCAAGACAAAACTTCAGACAGAACATCTACAGTGAGAGGTGGGAGCTTTTTTAGGAGCAATTAGTGTGACTGAGGTGACGTGTTTGCAGTCTGCTGTGAGAAAAGGAGACTGCAGAGGCCGAGGGAAACGAAAGCGCTGCTTCACAACATACATCCTCGCTCTGTATCTCCCTGAGTTGATTACCAACCACTGAAATGCCGCCACAGCACACCTCCATCATCATCTCATCAGACCTCAATCAATCTCATTCACTTGAGATGGTGCTACAAGCATCCTCTCCACAGGAAGACTTGGCAGATTACACTGAGTGGAAGAAGCTGGCAGGAGCTGGGAGAATTATGCTAACTCAGTTACATATCTGTCCCGGAGTGCACACACACACGTGAAAACTCTTTCCATGTGGAGGGATATACACAAGCACACATATCTCCAGCACTGAAAGAGACAACAAAATAGGAAAAGTACCAGCAGCTCAGGCTGGATCAGACACATGCCAAACACAGCCTCTGCCTGTACACTGAACACTCCACACGTGAGCCTACCTGAGTGACTTTCTCTGTGACATGGTGCGTCCGGTCAATGAGTTTGCAGGGAGCTATGATGTCCATCTCGCCGGTGGGCAGCGCGATGAGTGGGTCGGGTTTGAAATCCACAAAGTTGAGGGTAATCTGAGGGATTTTGGAGATGGTGCGGTACCGCATGAGGTCTGAGTCCGATGTGGAGTTCAATATGTTGGATTTACTATTTACTGCACCTGTAAACACACAACACACACACACACACACACACACACACACACACACACACACACACAGAAAGTAAATGGTTGAGTTAAAATCAAAGGGGATTACAGAACTGTCCGTCAGTCTTCCCTCCACCGTTCTCACCAGTGCTGCTACTGCCCGGCCGGATACTCGCTCGCCGGTTCTTTCGGTCCCAGTCGGGCCTCATGGCCTCGATCTCGTCTACGGAGGAGGCACGACGCATGCTGTGGAAGCTCTCCCGCGAGCGGCCGTGTGACAGGGTGCAGTTGGAGCCCGAGCCGTCCGGGTTGAGGCTGAGGCGGTGGTGAGGTGCTACGCAGGGTGACGACTGGGTGAGGGGACCCACCGGGTGGGTTCGGTTGCGAGGGGGAGGAAGGGGCACAGGAGGGTGAGAGCTCAGCAAGGTCCGCTGGTCCTCCTGGCCGTCCTCTGGCCAACTCTGTAGAGCTGACCTAAGAGACAGGAAAGGATGTGATGGATAGTTACAAAATGTAGAGGATTTGAGTCTCTCATAGAACTGTATACTTCACATCAAATCATGTGATGGCAAGTGTCTGCTCAAACTCAAAAACCGTTGAGACAAACAGAATTCCACTGTTTTTAACCAAAAGTAACCTTTGACTTCACTGTAGGAGGAAAAGGGACAAGAGGATTTCCTTACAGGCAGCATTTAAAATTAGGTGGATACAATCCAAATACTACACAAGTATACTAAATTAATTTTGTTATCTGAAAGTTAATGAGCCTGGTTGACAAAATCAAAAGAATAAATATTGGTCAGATTGAAGGATCGCAGAACATTATTTTGTAAGAATCCCACTCGAGTGTTGCATCTAGAGCACCATGCTTAAATGGCTTTGCAGCAGACCATTAATAGGACTGTGAAAGGTCCCATATTCTGCTTATTTCCAGGTTCATTATTATTATTATAATTTTTTTTCTCATACTGCTCACTGCTGCAGCACCTCTATTCACCCTCTGACGCTCAGTTTTAGAGCAGGCACCATGCGCAGTCTTTTTTCAAATCAACTCTACAGGTGAGTGTATAGTAATGACTTCTAAATCTTACAGAAGTCCTGAAGCAGGCTGTGGGCATTTCTTTATGGATTGAGCATTTTGAAACGTTTACAGTATTTATATACCACCTAGACCTGCTTTATAATAAGAAAAACAAAGGAAATGACACTTTTTGTATTACGAGACCTTTAGGAATATGTCATGTAAAGACAGCCTCTGACAGTCCATGGCTATGTGTCCCCTAACACTTGTCAAAAGTAATCCACAGGACCTACCTGCTTCCACCGATTTTCTCCTGGTGGTCCGAAGGTAAAGCGGGAAGGGGCAAGAACTCTCCCAGGCTTAGGGATTCGTGACTGTGGTGGTCTGGGTGCAGCGGCAGGGGTGTAGCAGTGGGGATCTGACCAGCCTCTGTGTCGTCCAGAGACGCTTTACTGTTGGATAAGGAGCGCAGCAATGGCAGGCGCAGCTTGAAGCCTCGTGGACGACCTGCAGGAGAGAAGAAGGAGAAGGGAAAGGCTCATCGTCTGCACAGTGACAGGTGGATTTCAAATATGACACTGTGAGAGGAGGAAATGGAAACTGAAACAAAGTACACATAGAATTTGGGAGGACATTCTAGGTAGTGGAGGTCATGCTAGGAGACGGGGAGATTTGAACTGGATCATGCTGAGTCTAATAGACCTCCAAAATACAGCTTCAAAAACAATCTACTCCATGAATCTGGGACAGAAACATTGATTAGATTTTGGTTTTAGCTGCAAAGTAAAAAAACAAGAAATCTGGTTAAGAGACAGACTTGGTCCCAAAAATATCATTAGTGTCCTACTTCAGACTCTGTCCCCAGAGTCATCCCCCTGGAACATTAAGTGCATGTTCATGAAAAAAAAAATGCATTTTGTAACAAGTGATCCAACACAGATCCTCAAGTTTCAGGGGAATATAATGGCTTAGCAAATATTATGACCACCTGGCCTTTGTGCAAAATGAAAAGAACAAATGATCCAGGTGAATCAAAGTGATGGTGGTCAGAAATAGTGTGTCGATGAACTGGGCGATTAAATTCCACTTCTTCTCCTTCATTTTTTTGTTTTCTACACTAATACATAACTGCCATACTCACTATAGTTACTATAGCAAGTGTGCCTAATATTGCCTAATATTGGATACAAATGATTTCCTGAGTTTTATATTTAAACAACAAATATGAAGGAATTAAAAAACATGCTTGACACCAAAAACTTCAGTGTTTGAATAATGAATGTGGGACAACTGGGATGGAACAAGGATAAAGACAGTCCCCTTGTGTCATTTCACAGTTGATCAAACCAGATCTGAGTAACAAGGAACAGAAAACGGCGAACAAAGAAATAAAGTTTGCCAGCACCTACCGGTGACAAGCCAGGTGGGCAGGCGGTGGTTGAGCTCCTCTTTATGGTCTGGGTATGGTCCCTCTGTCATGACCTCGAAGTTGAGGATGAACATGATCACCAAGCCATCCTCGTTCTTCACTGGCACCACATCCACCATACACAGGAAGCAGTGACCTACGTTGGAAGAGAAAGACGTGAAAGCTTGGATGGACTGATTGTATTTGGTAAAAGCTTTTATCCAGCTGAAGTCCTTAATATGTCCAAAGTGCATATGGTTTTAGAATTGGGATTATAGGATAAGTTTCCCCCGAAATTAGAACTCAGTCATTTTCTACTCACCCACATGCCGATGGCGAGTCAGGGGAGATTTTGCGAAACATTTCTGGAGCTTCACAGCAAAACAGTGTTCCTCTAGTCTTGTCAACAACTGAAGTGTCTAGGACTAACACAAAATCCACAAACTCCATAGTCATAGGCTTCCAGAGACATAGGCATGATCCAAGTCTCCGGAAGCCCCAAGGTCAGATCCCCAGTGTTCTTTTCCCTCCATCACCACCACCAGTGTCTAGACTCCATCGGAGGGTTTCCTATTCGACGCACAGCTTCATCACCACCCCAAAGATCACTTCATCATGATGGAGCCTCACCGTTTAAGACTTTCTCCCTCTTTCGTACACATGGCAATAAATATTTGTGTTCACTTCAAAAAGTCTCTGCTGATTGAAATGTTATTGACACCCTATTCAAGCTAAACTCATCAATGTAGCTTAAAGCGTCTGTCTGTGGTGGCACATCAAGGGTGTAATTAATGTCTTTTCAAATCAGTCTTGAGTATTCCAGGCGAGCTGAATGGAGCTGCTGTATGTTTTTGATTTTTTTCCCCATTCAGTTGTGTAGGAGAATGCTGCAACACTGTTTTGTTGAGAAGCTCCAGAAATGTGTTTTGGACAGCAACCTGTTGACCTGACATCCCATCCTCATTGGTGTGATGAGATAAATACTGAATCTTTTTTGGTGAACCTCCAACCATTGTATAATATTCGGGGGAGGAGAATAAGTGTGCGAAGCAGCAAAAATCTTTACATATAGAACACAAGTTCAATCCTTGTTTTTAATGACTAGGAGATATTCTTCATAATGAATCTGCATGCTGAAACATTGATATGTGCATTATGAAAAGTCATGCACACAAGCATGTCACACTGAATGTGAGCATATATGCAATAATTATACAGGCCCTTTTTCTCTTTCTCTTACACTCACGCACACACACACACACACACACAACACATTTATTTTCCATTCTCTCTCATTAAATGTGCATCTGGGCTTAATCAGCTCACACACTCTATTGCATATGAGGCCAGGCACGTTCACTAATCTGCCACATGAGTGCTAAAACAGCTAAGTAAGCGTGAAATTAGACCACATATGACAGTAAGTGGCTTGGAGTTCGCTCCCACATCTATAGGCCTGAATACACTGTACATAGCAACGAGACTTGACGTCAAATTGTGCTGCGATTCTGGTTTCCACACTGGGACTTCAAAGCACACACGCACGCACACACACACACACACACACACACACACACACACACACACACACAGCGAGACATGAAAAGCGCACTGTCACCTCAATTTGAAAC
>CAEMYA010000021.1:1890070-1918025 GCA_903131615.1 Diplodus sargus
CCATTCATGGCTGTTTTCATTAACAGCTGTGACTTTGCATTAGCAGCCTCTTTGATCACCGGAGGTGTTGCTGCATCACTCCTAAAGCTGCTTTACACCATCCTGCAGCTGCAGCCTCCTGGACAGCCGGGGGAACTTTAGGACACACCACACCATTTATATGAATTTGTGAGAAAAAGAAGGGAGAATGACATGGGAGAGTATGGCGGGATAGTTCTCATGAACACAGGCTAAGGGTCAAAGGTCCTACACTGTATAGATTGTAAAGCAGTGTGATTTGTGATTTTGGACTATTTCATTCAAATCTATTAGACTTGTCTGGATGATAAAACAATATTATATCCTCATCATCATGTAAGCAAGAACATTAAGTGAAGCAGTAACACGTAGCAGATTTGTACTAAGTCGAAAGTCAAACCAACAGCATTGGGTTGGACATGTTTGGATGACAAATATCAACCTATTCCATGCAAAAAGGTGAGCAGATTAAGTAAAAGCTTAATAATAAATACAAATTATAAAAGCTTTGCCCAACAGACCAAACTGGATTACCAGATTCCCTCACCGATTCTAATTATGAGCAGTAATCAGAGACAGATTTCCAGCACTAGTCCTCCCTCAAGAGGGCTTTCATTTTACGTCCCCAATATTATTTATACTGGTGTACATGTATTTGTGGAAGAAAATGCCTTAGAAACACTTTGATATCATTACAGGCTGTCAGTCCAAGACATTGAACCAGCATCTCTTTATTTTCCATGCAGACATCCAAACCAAACTGTAAACGCAGCAGGCTGAGAGTGTGTGTGCCCTGTTCAGATGCAGGGCACACTGATGTGTGTGTTGTGGATGACAGATGTGATTTGTACACACACACACACACACACACACACACACACACACACACACACACGCACTCACACACTACAATGTAGGATTAAATGTCAACACAAGAGGATTTAACTTCAGGTCATTGTTTTAACTCTAATACATTATAAGATAAAGTAGTTATTGTCAATTCTTCAAATTAATCTGGAACGCTCACTCGGCTGTGTGGATGTACATCAAACACCAGTATAATGTACAATTCTAATACATGGACACATCAGTGCATTAGAGCACTGTACAGTGGCAGGCGGGCAGAGTGATGAAAAAATAAGAATTAAGCAAACATATTTTGGACAAATCAGACCAAATGTTTTTGTTGACCATCAGACCATCTCTATCTACTGTTAAAGATTTCCTCCGAGAGCATGTGAAATAAATTCAGCTCAGAGGTTAACAGGGCAAATGCCATTTCATCTAAATGCTCCCCTTGGATGGACTCCAATTCAGCGTGTACCAGCTGATAATCTGATTCAGCGTTGCTGATTTACAAAACTGCGGGAGATTATCACAATACACTAAAACACATCCAAAAAAAGCACAGAGCGCAAACTGCTCACGGTGGATCGGGCATGGTCCAGTGATCATACAACATGGAAGGAGTGCACGATATTGGAAAAAAAACAAACATTTTCTGGGTTATATGTTGTGATATGAGGAAAATATAATTATTAATTATTAATCATTATATCATGATCAGGGTGATGTTGGAGGGGAGTGCATTTTATTAAACTCTGCTCCGCTTTTATTGATAAACCTACCGAGAATGATTGTGACTGGTGGTTCACTGAGGTTACTAAATTATGTGATATCAGAAGATACCTTCTAATAGATTAGTAATGAGAAAAAGATTGTTTTTGTATGAAGCAGCAAACAGTTGTAGCAGGATGTATTTGAGCTTGTTGTTTGTAAGATGTGCGGGTATAAGGGTGTAAGGTGTAAGGGAAAGCACCTGAAACCCTCTGTAGATTGTACAGAATCATTGCTGCCTGCTGGGTTTAGAGGGACGAGGAGGGATGGAATTGCTGCTCAGGAACATCTTTTTTCCAGTGTAGCAGGAGATGAGAGAGCATTGTAATCAGAAGCTGAAGGACTCATAAGATGGAAGAACTACCAAGAAGGTCAGAGAGGTTTCAGCATTTATCCTCTCTTTTTAATCTTTTCAACCCAAGAGAGATAAACAGGTGAGCCACGCCTGTCTTTGCCACAGAGCACTGAGCTGTGTGCTAGATTAAACATTCGGATCATAATCTCTGCTATAGAACAAATGGATTACAGGAAGAAAGATTAGTGTTCAATCAAGCAGCTCCTCACTTGTGTACTGAGGTGAAAGGATCAGAGGGTGTGCTTAGAGAGTCGGAGACAGGAACAACATAACTCTCAAATAAATATCAGTGATATAACATTGTATATTACAGCATGCATATACTATTATACATTTTTATCAGTGTTGGGTAGTGCATATATGTATATATGTATGTTGTATTATATCATTAACTGGCAGAGACCTGGCAATGCATGTCAGGTGATGTTGTGGAGGGAGAAAAACTTCATTTAAGGAGTAATGTAAGAAATGGCTTTCTACAGGGAGTAAATAAAATAAATAATAATAAAAAAAATGTAATACATAATATGTTATACATTTTCAGTAACAACAATAATTCTTATATGATTTTTTTGCAACAAACATGTACACAAACAGTATAGTAGTAACAATATACCACATCCCCCACCTCATTCACACTATGGACACTTAACACCCAACATCACTCACACACAGAATGTGTTTCTGTATCTAACTATCGTCTGACTCCCTTCATTTCTGTCATACCATTGCACTGCGTTATGTGATGTTTCACAATGAAATTATTAATGTGTAGTGATTAACTGTGTTTTATTTCAGTGTTTAAGTGTGTATTCCTACTTTTATGTTGTTCCTCTAATTGCCTTTACTTCCACAAATTGACATTCAGAGATCAGATTGAAATGTACCTACAGTGCCCTGTAATTCTGCAAAAGGCATAAACATCTGATCTAATCCAGTTGAATGTAATTATCGTTCTCCCCTTAATACTTTTAGATAGGAAGGCATAGACTTAGACAAAAAAAACAACTAGTGAAGGAATTGTGCATGAGTGTGTTCATGGGGCAAACATGACGGGCAAAATGTGTCAGTGAAGATGTAGGCAAGTTGATGATGTTGAGTATGTAACATGGCATACTAATACTATAACACACTGGGGATATTACATATCCAAGGAAGTTGAGTGTAAGCAGCAAACACAATTCCAGGTTGTTCAGCCACAGAATAGAGGCACTTTGTGAGTGACTGATTTCAGTTCAATGCCAACATTGTCCCTGACATAGTCTGCATCACTAACCTTTCATCACATCATCCTGTATAACTCAACTGAAAGCTGATGGATTTGACTATGTTTGAAATACTGTATCATCACCATCTGGAGCATGGGGACTTCCCCGTACAGCGACACATTCCCTCCCCCTAGTGGACAACAGTAGTCTCTGCACACTTGTAGGTCAAAAGGCAGGGCCTTTATTGACAACAACACACAGATGAGTTATCCCACGTATCTGCGCTACACTCCACTGTGGTGACAGAACTGCATATGATCAAGCTTTTATGAAGTAATTTTTTTGATCGTACTCTATCTGTCTGTCTGTCTATCTGCATCTCTTTCTTCTGAAGTTTGTTTCAAATAGAACTTTAAATACAACTTAGAAGTAGTTTATTTCTCAGTGATAATCACTGAAACAGAAACTTAAAGAGAGGAGCAGGATAGTTAAGTACAGCACAAAAAAATCTTTGCAGCTCTTATTATTTTTCAAACTGTTGTCACAGAGAGTGACACTTACATAACCCACATCTGTTCCTACTTGCAAACGATGCGGCAGAGTTTTGTTTATTTATTCTGTAAGAGTGCTGGCACAGCATATCTGTTTGTCCACCAAGACAGGGATATCATATCTAAAAAAACATTATAGCTGATGGTTACTGTCTATTACAGACGGGGGGGGGGCACATGTCTGCGAGAGCTAAGAGGATGTAAGAGGATCAGAATGTGAGCTGTGTTTCCTCTCAGCTGCTCTGTTCTGTATCACACACAGAGACCTCCACACACACAGACATATAGTGACAAAGTGACAGAGGGAAATGGAAGATGCAGGGAGTCTCATTCACAGACAAACTCTCCTCCGCTCCATCACTCCTTGCCATAAAAAAAAACTGAAAGTGGAGAAGGTGCAGATGTTCATGATCCACTGAGATGGCTTTAAATACTCTACAGGCCGGCTGGCTGCAGGCCAACTCCTGAAGCTTGTTATGTTCCTGGCAATATTCAGAGCCAAAGAAAGCCTGCTTAAATCCAAAACACTCAGGACAAGCTGACAACTGCACTTGCATAATTGCCTTTAAGTGTCATTCATCACAAAGAAAATATACTGTACAGAGCTAGATTAATTATTAAGACCACTTCTGTAACTACACGCCACTGAATCAGCTGCAGAGACCACAACAACCTTAAATGGCTGCATGTTTTTTTCAAATTTCCTTTGCAGTTGGGCATCATGTTGGTATAGAAGTCAATGCTGAGACGGTTAAAACGAGTTATAACAAGCCCCTGCCAGCTTCTCCTTCACTCATTCTCACAGAGGAATCCCTGCTGCACCCAAAGTGTTGCCCCATTACTCTGCCAGCTGTCTGAAATCAACTGCTTGAGACAGAAAGAGAGCGTCAGATACTGCTGTGTCTTTGCTCACCCAGAATGAACTGGCATCATTAATTAACTGTGTATTAATCACCATGGAGGCACAAGTGATTCAGAGTTCAAGTGGAGGTAAAAAGAAAAGAAACTCAGGATCTACTTTTTAAAAACTTTTCAAATGTCTTGTTATTACTAGTAAAAGTCATAATGATAACTCTCACGCCAACCGATGACAATACATTACCTCTAGAACATGTCAAAGTGGTAAATGAGACATGAATTAAGGCATGTTATAATGGGAAAAGTCATAGGAGTCTGTGTCCTTCAAAAAGTTTGTAATACTTTGAGTTCGGGCTGGAATCTGAGTGAATCTCATGTAGAGCACTGACGATTGGTCCTAGGAAACCACCAGGTGGCAGGGCACAACCACTTTTCCCTTGTTATTCCATCTGGGTAATACACATATTGGCAAAGCAGCTCCACACGCACTGGTGTGCTGTCAGTGTTATCTTCAGAGACAAGAAATTAATCTGGCTATACTACACCACAGTCTCATACAGGTGTGTTGTTCTAGCAGGGCTGGGCAGGGAGCTGGATGACAGAATGGAAAAATGAATTGATGTGTGTGAGCTTGTGTGTGCATGTGACATTTGCCTGTGTGTCTGAACTGCGAAAATTGAAATTGGTGTTGCAACTCCCCCGTCCCCCTGATTTTGACTACCAGCTGTCCTCTGAAGTGGTGTAAAATTGCTCCATCTTTCAAAATTGATAACGTGAATACACACACAGGCAAACAAACACTGCACACACAAATACTTAAATGCCATGTGGCTGACCCCTGCACCTTTTACTAAATTGGCGATGAGAAGCAGTGGAAGGACAAAACTACTCCAGACAACAATTCATCAGCCTCCCTCAGATGTAATAGAGACGAATAGCCAACTGGTGAGCTGTGTGTTTATGTGGCAAAGCGGTTGCTGGACTGTAATAGATTGATGGCGTGAATCTGTATGTGTATGTGTGTATCCTTTGAACATGTATGGTCATGCTGTGTATCAAACGTGTATGTGTGTTTGGATGTGTATATAGTATTCCTATGCTATATGATAGCCTCGATGAATAATTCTGCCCTCTGTTGGTGAAAATAAGAAATGATGGCAGACGAGCCTTGTATATGATTGATGTGGCGGTGCTGATGGGAGCGGGGTGGTTAGGAAATTGACAAAGCTGCACACAGGACAGGGGGATCCATTAAACCAGCTGTCCGTCCCGGAGGGTACCTGCCCGGGATAAAGGATGAGGTGTATGGTGGTGAGTGGAACTCTGTTTATTCAGGCCTGGATAAACACCATCCAGGTGGATGACTGGACTGGCCAAAACAGGTCCCAGGCTTCAGGGTTGTTACTAATAAGAAATAATATACCTATTAATCACTTGTCTCTCGGGCTTGTGAGCTTTTTTTTTTTACTACAGTACGTCTAAGGTGAGGTGATCACAACTTTGTATTCCTATTATTGTAGTCAACTTTCCTGCCAGTCTAAAAAAAAAAATCCAATATTGCTTGGTGTGCATGCAACTGAGATGATGAAAATGAATAAGTAAGCAGGAACTGAAGACCGGTTTTCAATATTTCAGCTTCAATCTGATAAGCTGAGCAGAGCCTATGATAAAAGCAATAACACTTTGGTGGACTGCGATACTACCAGGGAATGTCAAATAGGTATTTGTTTCTGGGAAACGCTGAGTGATCCATACTTATACCATCATTTTTGCTATAAATTTTAAGGTGAATTAAGAGCATGATAACATAAGACGCCTTGTCCTAACTGCATGTGACGCAAAGAGTGCCAGCAATATAATCAGCTTGATTTCAGTATTAACTATAAGAGTTCCTATTCGGCTGTGAGGGGCGCAGCGCTGCCGGAGCATGACTGTTATATTTTCACTCTCGCTGTTGCTACTGAAAGCCTGACAGGAAGGAGCAAATGGTTGATTTATCAAGTTAAGATAAGGAGTTATCTATGGGTTAAAAAACGATTTTTTAAAATGTGAATTAGTAGCATGGAACAAAAAAGGCTATACTAACGTGCAAGGTTAGTGCAGCACCCAGACAATTTACAGCATACACAAGCTAGAGTTACATTGAACTTCATCTTCAAACAAGGCGGCGGTTGCAAGCATTTCTTTTATTTAATGACAGGATAATTACCTTCACAAGACGAACATTAAGCAGGCAACTGTTGGTGTTGGTGTATGTAGTCACGAGACATCGCAACATAACGTTAATGGAGTGGAGCAACGGTCAGCATTAAACACGACCAGCTAACAACCACACACCTCAGCATTCAACACCTTGAACAAACTGTGAAGAAGATAACTCTGCTCAAACTCCCCGGAGCTATCAGTGCAGCGCAGAGGCTGCTGTCACGGCTGGACTTATACCGTTAATAACACAGCAGAGCACTATGGTGTTATCCACGTACAACCATGCATGCTTTCAAATTAATTAATCAATTAATTAATACTGTTAACTTTTTAAAATAAAAAGGCTGCAGACCAAAGACTGAAATAAGTGCCACCTTTTCAATTCATTCAGTTGATTATCATTTTTGTAACGAGGATCATTTTGAATCGAAAATCGGTTCCAAATCGAACACCCAAGAATTTGCCAAAGATTCATACTCCTAGAATTATGTATACGATACTGTCTCTCTCTCTCTCTTTTTTTTTTTTTTTCAAAACCCTAAGAAAGATGCCAGCTGGCAGGAGGGAGACAAGGATACTTAAGGATTCTGGTAAGAGTCACCTATCTTTTTTATGTGTGCTTTCTCTAATCTGATCTCTGGTGCACAGCTGATAGTCAGGTGGTTTGGTGACATGCTATAGCAGAAAGCATTTTAAAGAATTAAGTGTGGACAGCGATCTTCCGACGCTCACATGCAGTTAGGACTTGGTGAGACAAGAACATGTCAGATCAATCTCATGAAATCCTCACTCTCAAAGCCATCCCATTCTCCCCTCCCCTCCTTACCACTTACTATTAGCGCAAAGTTAATCAGTGGCTTGTTTCCAATCAAGAGCGGCCTCTCCTGCTCAGCCTTCATTAAGTCGTCTCCTCCACACCCTCTTCTATTGACGGGATGGAGAAATGAGAGACTGAAGTAATACAGGGAAGGAGAGATCAGGTGACTGATCACAGATTGAAGTCTTACATTAACCCTCACGGTTGATCAACATACCTCATCAACCAGAGAGCTGAGGGGTGAAGTGTACTCAGGCTGGAAGTTCAAAGCAGGCCCCCTCCAAATGCACACAAACCCTGACACAATTACATACAGTATTAGCACACATTAAACATCTATCTATCTATCTATCTATCTATCTATCTATCTATCTTGTTAACATGCAATTTGATGTTTGAGTTGTCTTATACAGTAAGTGGAGGGACATTGGGTGCTAAGAGTTCATGAGTTTGGAATTACATTATACATTCAGACTGCAGATCAGTGAAATGCAATCTGATTCTAACACAGTAGAACCATTTATTTTGTACATAATCCTTAAATGGAAGAGGATTACACTTGTAACAACGTCAAGAAAAACAATCAAATTCAGACCAAGAGCGCACAGGTTCATGAGTCAAGTCAGTTGTGTTCCAGTTAAATGACTTTTCTCTCAAATATAATATCTAGCTGCCTTCAACGTTTCAGTGCCATTTACCTTATTGATAACTGAGAATGAAATTGCCAACAGAGATATAAAACAACCACGAAGAGGAACAGCATGCCTACAAAGAGACACAAAATGGCTTATAGTTGGTGAGAAAATGTCATCACCACGGCAACTCTTGTTTAGAAGGACCAAGACATCACTAAAATGAATGAATTGTGATGATGAGCAAGAGCAGTGTGCAGGATCTAACTTTTGGGATTAAAGGGTGGATTTATCTTCACTCCTGTTTATCAGCCTGACTGCAGTGATCCGTGGAGGTGACCTCCATTGCTCGGGTGTTTATGTTCTGTAATGCTGACTGCTGACTGGAGCTGGAGGGGAAATGTACGTTACTTCCTGAACGTAATGTTACACAGAGGAGAGGGGAAAAAGAAGAGACAAATGTTGCCATGTCAAACCAATTTTGCTGATGAAAATCTATCTGACTTGACTCTGGCACAAACAATTTACGGATGAATGTTTAAGTTTTATTCACCATACATTTAGTCTCATTCACCGACCTCCTTCCACAATCTCTGACACTGTCCTGGAAGTTATAACGACAGGCGCCCAAAGCAGACTCCTTTAGATTTCTCTGGATTTGAACATGGTTGGAAGCATTTGTGTTAATTTAAGTACACAACTCAACAAGGTCTAATCATTTTTTGACAATCTAATGCAGAATTCTTACATATTAAATCATTTTGAAAAAATAACATTTATATTAGGGCTGAGCAATATATACGATATGTATCTTTTATCATGATACGTGATATACATCATCTGAGATTTTGGATCATTATATAGTGATATGACATGTATGAGTATTGTCTTTTCCTGGTTTTAAAGGCTGCATTACATTAAAGTGATTTTTTAAGTCATTTTCTGAACTCGCTAGAGTGTTCTACTTGTTGCTGTCTTATCCCACTTAGTCATTATTTCAACATTACTAATGATTATTGACCAGTAATCTCATTGCGTTAGTATTTTTTGAAAGCCCAATGTCACAGTCTCATTGTGTCTTGGATTATATGTGTTTTGGTGTTTTTTCTCTTCCTGTCGTGCTTGCAGAGGTGCACTGAGAGGCTGGGTGGAGTTTGCTGTGTCTGGAGTTGCTGACGCACACACGCCTGCAGCAGGTTGGCAATCAGCACCTGCTGATAAGCCCTGTTCTCCACGTTACCTGCTGCCAGATGATTTTGTTGAAGTTAATTCCTAGATGGTACTACTGTTTTTGTGTTTCCAGACTCAAGATCTAACTTTGCTTTGTTTTGCCTCCAGTGATCACCTGCGCCCTCATCTGCCAGTGACTCTGCTCCCAGAGAACCAACTCTCAGCACCTCTGCAGCACACAGACTTGCCCTACGCTCAGCTGAGCGTCTATATGCCGCGCAGTACACCAGCGCCACCGCGAGCTACCTTTCCTCCTCCCTCCACCTCTCAGACCGAGACTAAAGCCTGAACAGCTTCCACCTTCATCTGCTGAAACCTTATTCATTTCAAATAAATTGCCCTGTACTCCTGGTCCTGCCTTGTGTCCGCTTTTGGGTTCTACAAGCTTCACACAGTCATCGCTGCAATATTGTTGCAAAATCAATATTGAAGTAGGGCCTGTTTGGTCAAAAACATTGTGACTTTTGATCAAAATATGGAGTTGCATATTGTAAAATTGCTTAAAAAATACTGTGATATCATTTTAAGGCCACACCACCTGGCTCTAATATATATAGATGAGTTTATAAAACCACATATCAAGTAGAAACATATAAAGATAATTAGATGCCAGGATCAAAACACACACACACACACACACACACACACACACACTTGTAAACAAAAGGGTCCAGCTGTGACTGCAGGATGATGTGTGAGTGCCCTGAGGCTCCATCACTGCATGCGACACAATGATAAGCCTCCTGTGAAGGATCATTGGCCAGGCTGTCTGTATCTGTGACACTGTCTCAGAAAAGTCTTGTTCACCCTACTCTGCTCACATCACATTCACTGCTGTTAACAGATTACATATACGTACCGGAGCCCAGGCATACAAACCTGCCTGTTCTGTTAAAAAGCACATGTGCACAGTCTGACACTGGTGCACTTCGATGTTTGATTCCCACTCTGCAGACATCTACACACGTATGCAGATTAGGAAAACGCAAACAGGTCATCCAGGTAAAGCTCATATGAATGTACACATTCTAATTACATTTCCTACAAACTGTGTGTTCACAATACCTCCCTTCTAACTTTTTTGTCTGATTTTACACAGTGAGATGAAATAAAAGCACTCTGCCTGCTTTTCAGCTTTTTTCATTCTGCTCTGGTCGTTATAATCACATCATAGAGCTTGGGAGGAACAGTTTGACTCTTTTGAAACCATCTCCATTTGCATGCATGCACATTTAAGTGACACGGGATTTGTGGAGTGATGTGCACACCTGACTGCTAATGAGATGCTTGAACCAATCCACTGATACTATGGTCAGCATAACAATGCACACCAAGCCTGATTTATACCAGCAGGCCCTCATTCTCAAGTTGAAACCTGGCGAAGCTTCCAGGACATATCCCACAAATAAAGTGAAATTGTTAATGAATATCTAGAAACATTGTCTGCACAGGATTTAGTTCAACAATGTCATCATTGTTGGGCTTATTGAAGTCCCATACACCTCTGTCAGCTTGGCAAATTTGGATTTGATCAGGAAGGGCTCATTAGCAGAGTGAAACATAATGTCACTACTTTGCGGGAGAACCTCTTCAATTTAAGTCTTATTTCAGAAGGACTGCCTGCAAGCTTCTCTATTCTTTATGACATTTCATTTCATTAAGTTAGCAGCAGGGAGTGTGGACGTATGTATGCTATGTGTTCACATTACAGGGGAAAATGAAGCACAGCATCTTGAATGCATAAATTATTTAACACATGACTCTGTTATGTGTTCAAGTTAACGGGTTCTCAGTAATGCACCAGATGAGATGTATTAATGTAAAAAACACTGTGCCAGACTGCAATACATACCACAACAGCAGTTAAGCTATACACCATAAAGAGTCACATGATCTAGCACGGTCCGGGAAGTCATTTTCGCGCTTTCTCCACATGGCACTCCCATGTGAGGAAAAGAAAACTAAACACTGATTAGGGATGTTACCGGTGTCATGGCAAACCACTGTAAAATTCCCGACAGTGAAGGTTACTGCTTAAGTTTGAACTACAATGGTAACCGGCATAGTCAATAACAATGGTGTGGAAAACTCGCAAGACTTTATCCAAGTCTTCCTGAGTAGGCGGAGCGTACCACGTGCGCTTGTTATGTAGTGAAGAAGACATGGCAGAGGGAAGACGTGACAGTAGCGGCCCTCAAGGCATTTTTCCGTCTTTAAAGAGAACCAAATCTGAAGTCTGGGCGTATTCTGGTTATTATAAGAATGCTCAGGGACAGCTGGTCGAGGATGGCAGCCGTGTCTGCAGGAGCTACAAGAAGGAGGTTGTTGCGAGGGGCGGCAACACATCCAATTCACGCGACCATCACCCTAAACTGTTCAGTGAATGCAAGGTGAGCTAACCTTAAGCTCGCGTGCATGATGTATGTGTATGTCGAGCTTTCTCTGTCTAATTTGCTGTTGTCACTAATGTAAACTGACCAGATAGTGGTATAACTGAACAAAGTTGATCCGTAGTATTAAGTAATAATGACAGTAATAATTAATAATGACATTTTCTGTTCATTTTTTTCACAGAGAGGATCTGTTGCCTAATAGAGTCCTGCTGCCACTACATCTCATTCTACCTCTGAAACGCAGACATTAAAGGACACGTTTCAAAAACAGGCTGCTTATGTGCTCGCATCACAAAGAGCAAATGACCTATTTTGCACAGTTTTGATCCATTCTTTTATACTTATTTAACGTTTATTTAGCAGTGTTTTGCTAAGGATTTGGAGTTGGACTATTTCAATACATAAAAAAATCTATTTAGATATACATCTTGGTAAAATTTGATTTCAATTTATCAGTATATCAGTGTTTTTTCAACATTTTGAAGACATTTTAAAAATACCGTGGTATACCGATAACCGTGGTCATTTTGGTCACTATTACCGCGGTGTGAAATTTTCATACCATTACATCCCTAACACTGATTACACCAAAGTCTCTAAAAACAGCAAGATTTTCTTAGTTAAATAAAAAAATGAGACTGTGCAGTGATGTTAATAAGCACGAATATTAAGAATGTTTATGGTACTTACAGAACTTTGACTGTCATTTCTGCAAGTGAGAGCCTTGTCATTGACAGGCTTAACTTTTTAATGCCTTATCAAGACAGAAGGTGTGCCAGAATGAACTCAAGCTGCCAAAAAAATATCTAAATATGCTTCACAGATTTAACGCTTAATGGCTTCAGAGTTGCCAAGTTGGCTCAGAGGTGCAAAGACACACGATCAAGGACATACCCAAACCTTTCATTCAGGAACATTACACATCACAGATGGTACCATGATATATTTAAAGAAGGCACACTTGAACATATAGATACAATATTCACTGTATATCCATATACAAAGTGCACCTGCTATTGTACCAATGCGACTCTCATTGATTTGTCCTCATGGTGCAGCCTCATGGTGTGTCAATCTGTAAGCCAGTTTGGCGTACAGTTTGGCCATTTGCTCACCAGAGTCACCATCAGGTCAAACTTAAGCTTGACCAACACTTTGGTCCATGTATCTATGTGTATGCAAGTACTTTTTGAAGACTAAACTTCACCCCCATCCCCTCCATATCGATAGATCAAATACCTGACAAATAAAACAAATAAAAACATCCAGTATCTGTGGTTACAGGCTTCTGCTCAAAGCACACATCTACAGCAATAAGGAGTCACTGTCGCATCACACAGGCTTTTTGACAGAGGTACGTTCATGGTGGCTAGTTTGCTTTATATGATTGCGGCATTTAGGAGAGGTTTATATATTTACGTAACAAAATAGACTAAAAAGCCAAGAGCACTAAACTAGCAGTTGACACTCATCTCCCAGCAGGCCAGCGAGAGCTAAGGGCTATGGATTTTTTCCCGTTGGAAACCAACCCCAGCTTTAACTGAATATTTGAATGCCAAAAAATGTTTGATATTACCATAAGTATCTTTGGGTTTTAACAGAACAAAAAATTAAATGGCACAATATTTTATAATTTGACAAAAAATAAAATCAGTTGTAGCCAAATAAGTTGGCTTTTTACCAACAGCTAGCCAGCAACCAACCCTGTAGTGGTCCACAAAGCACATTTTTGGATTGTTTGCTGGAGACTTGCCTTCCACATTCCCTGCTTTTCATGCAATAAATGAATGGTTCCTCTTCAAACCTCTCCAATGACCCCACGACTTGGACACAAATTCCACCCACAGGATACCTTTGGCTCTGGATATATCCTGGGGTCAAACACTACGGGAATATGTAGACAGCAGCACGTGGGGAGAATGATAGGGAGAGAAGAATGAACAAGAGAGTTTCATTTCCTGTCTAAGGCTCTGATGAATCCCATCCTCCTCTGTCCCTGTCTGCCGGACATTCCTTCACTCTCACTGTTTAAAGACAGACACGAATGCACACTTAAGTCGGACAGGTATGTACATTGAAAATTCCTGAGGATCAGCCTCAGAGAGTCGGATGGAGATCAAATCAGCTTTCCGAGTGTTTCGACTTGACCGAAAGCTCTCAGGGCGCACAGTTTGTGTCGGTACTCAACACACAACACTCACAGATGAGAGAGGAACGAGGCAAACGCATGAACCAAGAGCAGCACAAACCACACAATAAAATTAGACGTGCCGTGTGCACAACCAAGAGAGAGAGTGTGGTAGAGTGTGTGAGAGAGGGCCCAGGTGGTGGGAATAGTGTCAACTGGCGGTCACCTGAGGTCATTTGAATAGAAGAGAGGAGCTTATTTGAATGGGAAATTGTGCGGGCGCAAGTCGTTCTCATGCTCCTTGGAAAAAGGTAAGGGCACACGATGTGCAGTTGGGGAAATGACCTGAGGGATTTGCATAACCTTAAAAACACAGACAACTTAAAATACACTTGCACCGTGTTGTATGTGTTGTATTTTCGTGGCTCCAATAAATCTATGTAACTCTCTTTTATGTTGGATTTGAGAAGTAATTATGCACTTTTCTTTAACTGGTGATCTCCCTCTCAATTTTCTTTGCCGCTATTCCTTTGTGAGCACTTTCCTGCCCGCTGTGTTGCCCTCTCTCTCTCTCTCTCTCTTTCTCTCTCTCTCTCTCCTACACCCTCCCTCTCTATCTGTCTTTGACTGTGGTTATGTAAGATCTCAAGATTTCTCAGCAGTATAGGCTGCTGGAGAGAGACAGGGACATGGGGAGGTGCAGGCAGTTTTAAAAGTCACACTCTGATGTTCATTTTTTTAGCTTTCCTAAGCCTTTCGACACTCAACAGAACAGGAGGAGCCTCCCCTCCAGCCACCACCTGCGAGAGCAGGGCTAATTTCCAAAAGAAGGTTTAGGCTTGTGGATGCAGCACGCGTCCACTGCTGTTTGCTGGCATGCTCATTTACCAGCCAACCACTTCAAAACACAATCAGTAATTGTCTCCTCTGTATGGAGCCGAGCCACTTGGAAACACAATTTGTAATTGTCGGGCTGATGCTATGTGGTTTGGCTAAGCGGAAGGATAAGTGGTTTTGGCAAATGAGCAACGAAGCTTGTTAACTATAATGAGCAAATCGCCTGCATTAGAGTGAGAGGAAGGCGGCGAGAGAGGGAAGTTGAATGAAAACTGTGAAGAAGAGTGAAGGGTCACAATTTGGCAGAGGTTGATAAATCAGCTTTCGTAATTAGGTGACATGGGGGCTTTAAAAAGCTTGGGACAACAGAAAAGTGAGGCAATGATAACAATAAATCTTTATTTAATTAAGAAGGAAGGAAGACTTTAACAAACACCATCCGGTACCTGCTCCCTAATTTGAAGGGACAGCTTCATAAACTGGCAGCTTTGTTGCCTTGGTAACAAAGGGGAAAAGACTGAGAGTATAACAGGAAATAAGGAACACGCTACTGTCAAGGTTTGAGGAGGGAGGGCTCGGCGGAACGTATGTTACAGAGCTGCTGACATATATGTGCAGTGTGTGTGTGTGTGTGTGTGTGTGTGTGTGCGTATGTGTGAGACTTTATTGCTGACTGTCACTGGTTGTCAGTTTATAAGCTGTGTGATAGAAACCAGAGTGTAAAAGAGAGTCTGAAGTACATCTGGTGCAGCCTGGGGTAGACACAGGCATGTCGCCTAGGTCTGTCCTCTGAGTCGTTGCCTCTTTTTCTCATCTTGTTTCTCCTCCTATTGCTTCTCCATTTGCTCCTCTCCTCCCCTTCCTTCATCTCCTCCTCCTACTCTGTCTGTGGCCACAGGGCGAGGCAAGGATGAGTGATGTGTAAACCTCCTCATCTCCCCAGCTCACATCCACACATACATGCACACACAGAAATACACAGGGTAACACAAAAAAACAAGGACTAACAAGACCTGCTATATCTCCTAGCCTGGGGCGCAGGAGAACTTTAATTTGGAAGGAGGGCCGGGTTCCACTGGCAGGGCCATACATCAGAGCCAGGCCTGATGAAAGCCCAGCAGCAGCAGTTTGTCTTTTTATATACAGTACACACAAACACACAAACACACACACACACACACACTGCATGGCAGTACATAGTAGCTTACACAGAAACTTAAAGGCAGTACCAATAAAAATGAACTCTGCATCAAGCAAACAGTTACTTATTTTCATGTCCACCAGTCATTAGCATTCATTCGGCGTTTCGCCTCTGTCAAATTGCTAAATGTAAGACCAAATTCACTCTAATTGGGTCTCTGTTTGGCTGCTAATTGCTTCACTATGCTCGCCAGCTGGTTACTAACTGTGTCTGGCTGCCATTTGGTGCTAGGCAGGTGTATGGTTGGTTTCTCAAGACTTTTCACTAAAAAAAAGCTGCCTGCTGCGACATGAAACGACACTGATGAAAGGACCAAAACAAAGTTGTGGGTCACAGAAACAAACAAAATACAATTAGCTGAAAGACAGAAAAACAGTCAACAGAGTAGAGGGAACTGCAGGACGAGCAATAATCCTCTGTTGGAAGATCATTAATAGTGACCCCTTTTCACATACATTGTTAATAAAAACTATTTTTAAGGTTGAAAGAATAAGACAGGAAGTCAGGAACACTATCTATGGATGAGGGTTGCAACGGTATGAGATTTTCCAAATAAGATAACCGTCTCAGAAAATATCATGGTTTGATGGTGTCACAGACAAGACAATCAAAGGAGGTTGAACAAACACTCTATTATAATTCACAACATGAAATGTCCTGACAGACATTAAACCTGACAAAATATTTTTTTTTTATAACACAAATGTGCTAGAACGAAGGACAATAATATGATAACCCTAACCCTAGCAATACAAACAGCAATAAAAAATGCTATATACAAAAATGTATAAAAATGTATAAAGAATTGTCCAACATCTCTTGGTATGCTGACGCATTCAGAGTTCCTTTCACTGGAACTAAGGGGCCAAGCCCAGCTCCTGAAAAACAACCCCACACCATAATCCCCCTCCACCAAACTTTACATTTGGCACAATGCAGTCAAACAAGTGCTGTTCTCCTGGCAACCGTGAAACCCAGACTGGTCCATCAGATTGCCAGATGGAGAAGCTTGATTATTCACTCCAGAGAAAGCGTCTCCATTGCTCTAGAGTCCAGTATGGGCGTGCTTTACACCACTCCGTCCATCGCTTTGCATTGCACTTGCTGATGTATGGCTTGGATGCAGCTGCTCGGCCATGGAAACCCATTCCATGAAGCTCTCTACGCACGGTTCTTGAGCCAATCTGAAGGCCAGATGAAGTTTGGTAGTCTGACTCTGCAGAGTGCTGTCGACCTCTGCACACTATGCGCCTCAGCATCCGCTGACCCCGCTCCGTCATTTTACGTGGCCTACAACTTCGTGGCTGAGTTGCTCTCGTTCTCCTTTGTTGTAATACCACTGACAGTTGACTGTGGAATATTTAGGAGCGTGGAAATCTCACCACTAGACTTGTTGCACAGGTGGCACAGTACCGTGCTAGAATTCACTGAGCTCCTGAGATTGACCCATTCTTTCACAAATGTTTGTAGAAACAGTCTGCACGCCTAAGTGCTTGCTTTTATACACCTGATTTCAATTATTTGGATGGGTGAGTGAATACTTTTGTCAATATAATAGATTAAATAGATTCCGGACAAAAGTCAAGCTAATCAAGCTTGTGAAGGCTGCTGCTGGTCAACGTCATGTTGCAGGAAAATGTAATGGACTGGCCAAAGATACATCTTTACAGAGACTTGACTCCACCACAACTCTCCCGATCAAGCTGCTAAATTCAACAGGTGGACCATGTCCCAGGATGACAGAGTGCAGGACGAGAAGAGGCGGACTCTGTGTTTACATCATTGATGCTTGGTGTTCACACACAGTCAAGGTTGATGAATGTTGTTTACCTGATGTTGAACTTTAATCTTAAGACTCTGGCCATATTATCCTCACCATCAATTATTTCCTGGGTGTACACATATTTGCAGATACACTGTATGTTTACAGTCTAAATAATTATATACATATATTCCATGTTTGTGTAGCATGAAGGAGTTCAATTTGTTTCTTCAAATCCACCACCAAATACATGCACCTTAAATGTTCAACACACCTAGAGACAACTGCATACTTTGTAACTGGTGTAATACTGCAACCCAACCCAGGCCATGAAGGACTCCCAAAGGATTGAACAAAATCGTAAAACCTAACCTTCAATATTAGAAAGCAGCATTCAGTTTGAATACATTCAAAGTGATGGAGTATGTATATCGTTTTCTGTCCAGTGCTTTTTCCTTTTTTGCATCTGTCTCTTGTTTCTATACAGGCATGTCTGTATTGAGAAAATGCACGAGTATGTGTTTTATGTACTTGTATAATGAACAGACCAATCCATGATTGGCCTCAATGATCCACAAACCACATCTATGCTGTATGGCTCATTAGTTTGACAAATAAGATTGTTATTCTAATCAATAACTGACTCGCTAATGAGCCAGCCAACCAAGCATGGGAACACACAGACATGAACAAATTAAGCACAATGCAGGCATACAGCTGGAGCTTTACGCCACAAAGCTACTGTGTGGAGTTATTTATGACCTTTTCCTGCTGTGTAAAAAACCAACAGTGATCTGCCTGTGTCAAGGTGAGAGGTTTATTTTGGGATTTTTCATACAACCTTAGAAATAACCTTGCTCTGTAAATGAAGCAGTGACATGACAAATCATGATTCAAGGTGATAAAGCATTAGAACTGCAAACATCGGTGAGTAAATCCATACGTGGGTTTACATGGGTGACAGGATGAGATCCTACTATCTTTAACTCTGAAGAAGCTGCACAATCATAACACGAGGTGGTCTGAAAATGACCAGAATCTAAAAATACGAAAATATTTCCACGTGTGCTCTCAACTGGATCACAGTGAATAATCTGCAGGAAATCCGTCTGTGCCTCTACATACATATCTCGATATCTCACTAGCTTCCTCTTAACATTCCCTGATTGGCTCAAAGTCTTACAGCGCTGAGACTGTGTTTATGTTGTGGTTAATATCACCTTTCTATTCTCAGTGCCTTTAAAGCAGCCAGCAGCTGAGGCAGATCACAGCTAAGCATGTGTGTGATTTAACAGGAGTTTCTGTGAGCTCTACCAGCAGACAGGAAAAGCCGCAAACGTGTGTCTGTCTGTGTGTGTGTGTGTGTTTGTGTGTGTGTGTGTGTGTGTGCGTGTGCGTGTGAACTAAAAGTGTGAGTGGAAGTGATGATGAGAGAGAGACAGAGAGTTGAAGGGGATCTTGCGGGTGAGTTTGGGAGTGAGTGGATGAGTGACTGAGTGTGTGATTAAGCGTGTACGGGTGTGCAAGGGGGAATGGTAGTGTCAGTGAATTAGCTATTGAATGAGTGCGTGTGAGAGAAGAGGAGAGTCAGCCACTGTGTGCGTGAGAGAGAGACTGAGCGATTGAGTTTGTCAGTGAGTGAGAGAGAAAGATCGAGATGGAGGGCAAGAGAAGACCAGAAAAAGAGGCAGAGCAAGTGTGTGTGTGTGTGTGTGTGTGTGTGTGTGTGTGTGTGTGTGTGTGTGTGTGTGTGTGTGTGTGTGTGCATAAAGGGTTCAGTTAAACGTTCGTCTTTGTGGGTCATTCATTAGTCTACAGACAAGGCACTGGGCAACTACATGCTAGATAATATGCTTTGCATAATAGCTACCAACAGTAAAGTATATCACAATTCACATAACTGACACACACACACACACACACACACACACACACACACACACACACACACACACGCACATACACACACACACACACACACATACGCATGGCAACCCAATCTTGGCTTTAATATTTAAGAGGAGCTGATGCTGGACTGTTTGGTCAAGGGCACTCTGCATGCGTGTGGATGTTACATTTTGTGTGTATATGTGTTTGTGTGTGTGCGTGCGTGTGTGTGCTATGTGTTTGTGTGTGTGTAGTTTTGGATGGAAGACAAATGTTTCCAGCCTAGGCCATGTGGAAAATTGCCTCCGCTCACTCCAGTTACACAGAAAAAAAATATGTTCTCCTCATGTGTCTCCATCTCACAGTACAGACTGCACTGAGTGGGACACAAGAACACCGTATTGATTGACTTCAGTAAATATATGTGACTACATGCCATGATGCATAATCAATACAGTAATTTACAGTAAATACACTGGGCCGATACCATGCAATAAAGCGTTGGAATTGGAAATAACGACTCAAAACAAACAAAACACATGTCCAGTATTGGGCCTGTCTCTGAGTGATGGCATGTCCAGTGTTTCCCCATACACCCACTTTAAATCTAAAAAATATATGAAAAAGACCTTTGACCTGTCCAGAGCCCAATTCCTTTTGGCTTACTTTATAGCACATTTAGGTGAGTTACTGGCAGAGAATAAGATTACTGTCACACGGACTCCATGACCACCATTTCATTATCTTACCTGGGTATTTTTCTTACTGGTGCCAAAGGAAAAAAGAAAAAAAACACTCAAAATCACAGGGTTAGTAATAATTGGAAAAACACTGTCCATTTAATCTAACATTACCACTGCAATACCAGAGGTGAATGTGTAAGAACAAAGAGAAGGGTGTGCAGAGGTCAGAAAAAAAATATAAATATTGAGGAATAGGTCAGAGAGCAGGGACGGGGATTAGGAAGGAGGTCGAGGGTTCAAGAGGGGACAGCTATTTCAAGCTTTTGAGGAGGGCAGGAGTGACCTTTCATTACTGTTATCGTTGGGCCAAGATAATATCTGGGAGCCAAAATACTCTTTTTTTAGATAGTTACAAGGGTCATCTTATCAGAGCAAAGGTTCTAGATCTATGCCAATTAGAATGTGGCCTCAGCTAGCTATGTGATGCAGGGTTAGGGGGAAATTCTATAGCAGTCTTTGTATAGAATCACTGTACAGATCCTATTTAGAAACACAGAGGCTTTCTGAAATGCCTCCACAGAGCAGCAACATGGCTTCTGACGAAAACCTTTAAAACACAGAACATCTTCAAAGCTGGTGTAAGTGATGTATAATTAATCACTGATATAGAATGTTTGGTCAGTAACCCATGTCTCTGTTCCGCGTGCTCATGCAGCAAAAGAGACAGTAAGTTTACTGGTATCCCTGCATACCTTATCCAGTCAGGACAGAGCACTCCATAAAGAGGCGGTCCTGTCTGCTTGTGAATGTGCACAGAGCAGGATCCTCCTGTTTGCTGCTATGACTTGCGTTTACTGCAGCTCATATATGTGGTGACGTAGAGAGGACGGGGGGAAACGCTAACTGCAAAATGGACAGCAAGTTTGCTAAAACGATGACAACGTGCAGCAGCTTTAATCTAAACTACAGTCTCTAAAAAAATGTGTTATAATAATAATAATAAACTTTATTTCTATAGCACTTTTTAAAAACAAGGTTTACAAAGTGCTTTGACAGACAAAGCAAGAGCACAATTTACAATTACAAAGGACGATAAAATTGCTTGCATGAAATGTTTGAAATAACAGAGGTAATGATTCAAAATTGGTAAAGTGGGTGAGATAAAAGAGATGAAAATAAATAAAGTAGACGAAATAACAGAAATGTAATAAATTAAATAAATAAAATAACACAAAACAAAACTCAAAGACAGTTAGAGTAAAAATAAACATACAAGGACCACGTCACATAAAGGCAAGTCTATAAAAGTGGGTTTTAAGAAGTGATTTGAAAGAATTTACAGATCCTGCAAGCCTTATCTCCTCAGGCAGGGTATTCCAAAGCCGAGCGGCCCTTATGGGGAAGGCACGGTCCCCTTTAGTTTTTAGTCTAACATTGAAACGGTTAGGAGGGCCCCATCTGAGGATCTAAGGCTGCGAGCTGGCTCATAGGGAATTAAAATATTTGCAATATAGCTCGGAGCCAGACCTGAGTGCGCTTTAAAAGTGAACAGTAAAATCTTAAAATCAATTCTAAGAAACACAGGGAGCCAATGGAGGGAAGTTAATATTGGAGTGATGTGTTGACGTCTGTTAAAACCTGTTGGAAGCCTTGCTGCTGAATTCTGAACCAGTTGGGAGGCGAGAGAGAGATTTTTGATTAAGGAGAGAGAAGAGAGTTGCAGTAGTCTAGTCTGGAAAAGATGAATGTGTGAATGACTTTTTCCAGATTGGGGGTTGAGAGCACATGTTTTGTTCTAGAAACAGACCGTAGTTGATAGAAGCAGGACTGGACCAGTTTATTGACATGAGGGACATTAGATGGAGAAATTAGATGTTACAATTAATTGGCTCAAGCTAATTTGAACATTTACACCGTGACTGAAAAAGCTGTACTTTTCCAACATGTATTCAACTCACTGACACATTGAAAAGCCGCTATATTACTCTGAAAAGTAACTGAAGTCATACTGCTGTAATGTAAAATATATTGTATGACTCAGTTAGTCACTGAAGTGACATGACATAACTACCAGTTATATAACTAAGCTATCCCAAACACTGAGTGGGATGATGAATAAAAAGAGTTAAGCAGCGAGAAGAGAAGAGAAGAGAAGAGAAGAGAAGATATACTTGGACTACTATTTGGACATGAAATGTTTTGTGGTGCCCTGTTCCTCATACTGAAGTGTCTGGGTTGATGGCACGATGACTCTTCTAAAATAGGCAAATGAATGTTCACTACATGTGCACAGGAAGAACAAGGGAATGTTTCTCTTGTCCATGTTTATTTTCAAGAGTGCAACCCCCCTCACTCCAGGTTAGCAATAATTACTGAGCTGGCAAGTTACTGTCAAACTGTGTGTTGTAAAGCAAAAAGAGTGATGCTCATTCTGCCCTTTGGGCATTTACATTCTCTGCTGCTGCAACACTCACAATTTAGTGTTCAATTGGATTGGGTTAAAAAGCTGTTGATAAGATAATGACCTTAATGAGTTTAAACACTCACCAGCTTCTGCTGAGCAGTGGGACAGGAGGTTTGTTATTATAACTAAGCAGTGTTTCAGGTTTATGGTTATAAATATGGGTTCAGTCTACCACTGGACCACAGTGAGACATCACTAGACTATGTCTGTGCACCTGATCACAGCACTTTAGTGCCAGACCCATGACACACAGTCATAAAAACACACACAGTGTTTGTGATCCATCATCACCTGGCAACAGCACTACTAGTCATGTAAGGACAGAAGGATATATGTAAAAAGTCTTAAAGGGAAATTCTGGTAGTTTTAAAACTGCCGAAAGTTTGGGGATTGGTCCAGTAGATTGTTTCAGCTGGCAGCCACAGCATGGCTGCAATGGCTGCAACATTATCATCTGGGGCTACTCCAACTTTAAAAGTTACACCCACAGTGCTTTGTTTTGCCTATGAACATAGGCCTGTTTGTTAATAAACGATAGTATTCCTTTTGCAAGCAAAAACGTACGTTTCGTTCACAGAGAGATCTCGCTCTGACATCTCACAAGGTGAGCTGGTGCAAGAGAAGATGTTCGAAAGAGCTGGAGAGGAATTTTGGAGTTTACCTAGAAGAACTGTCAGCAAATATTTATGTCCAAAGTCATGGCTGAATATTGAACTGATTTTGACATTTTAGATGAGGCAACTATTGTTTCAACTCACCTCTCACATGACTTCAGAGTGAGATTTCGGCTTAATGAGACTTGTGTTTTCCAGTAACAAAAGGGATCTAATTTAAGAAGCAGGTCTCTCTCTGAAGGAATTGTTTCTCTGATGTTGACAGACACCATTGAAGTTGTGTTGTGGCTGCCAGCTGAGGCAATCTATTGGACCAAATCCAATTATTCACACATCAAAACATGTAAATATAGGTCTCAGTTTAAAAAATGCAGGAATTCCCTTTAATACTTTTAGCTAATTCAGTAATACACACATAGGGGAATAACATTTGTATACAGAATAACAATACTGTGTTAAGGGTGTAAGTATATATATTGATTTTAATGGGAATATGGCCAGCAAAACACAAAAAGATGCTTCAAAGTACTAAGAGTAAAGTGACACAAAACACAATGCAGGTACATGTAATGTTGCTCTGCAGTTCCTGCGGTTATAATAGATGGTTCTGCCGGTTGACTCACATCTCAGAGGAGAACACAGTACAAACATAGGACACAATGAAATACCCTGCAATATACACACACAAAGAGCGGCATGGGCACACACACAGTGAAAGTATCCCTCTCACTCATGCTGTGGCTGCCAAGCATAGCCACTGTTGGTAAAATTCAATACAAAACGCCTTTTTTGTCCCTCGCCATGGAAATGATGGTGACAGCCTCACTGTCAATAATAAATCACAAATATTCACAGAAATCCAATATCTTTGCTTTTATGGCACACACTGTGATGAAAGCAGCTAAAAGTTATCCATCTAATGCCTTTTGGTGAATTCGGGCCAGTCAAGGAAGTGGTGTATCATAGAAAGGATCTTTTTTTTATCGTTCAAGAAAAAAACTAAAAAAGAGAATCAGATTTCTGCACAGCTCCAGTGCATTTTTAGCAAAATCTGCTGCATTTTTAATGGATTGACTTGGGCAATGAAACAAGTTGTACTTGTCAGGAAAGATGTCTTAAAGACACAACATGTGGAAGATGTATAAAGGCTTTTGAAGCATCTGTCTGCAGCAAATGTCTGCTAAATAATCACAAACACTTAACTCATTTATAATCTTACCCTTCACTTCGCATTTGTTTTGTGATTGTGACGGCCTCGCTCTAACCCTCCCTTATGTCTCTCTGTAGCCTTCAAGCATCTTCCAGGCCGTCAGCTGGTTGGCTGCATCTTGAGAGGGTGGAGCTAAGAGGATTTAAATGGGGCGGCCATCTTAGAGGCTGGCCCTCTTTTGTTCTGGCAGCCATGGTCATTTCAGTTTGTTTTGAGTTTGTTCCTTTATTTACCACTCACACACACACATCTGCTCTACACCGTTGATAATTAACATTCACACAGTTTAGGTTGTGTTACGTTTAGTTGAATAAATGTTTTGCTGCATTACGCTGGCGCGTGGACTCTTCTCCTTTTGTTGCGAGCCTTTGAGCCAGGTTCGTAACATGATGCCAAACAGTTTCATAATTTGTAAATCCAACCACACCAACACACACTCCTGCCACACGGCTATCTCAGTGCATGAACTGACAGGTGGTTACGAACAAACAACAGGTGTTTGAGGTTCAACAAAAAGCAGCAGGCAGTTATGCATGTTTATTGCAGAGTGCTATGTTGGAGACGTGACATGATGAGGGGACTATGAACAAGCATCCCCACATTTGCTTCTTTCTCATCAAGAGTTATAGCGTCTCGTTAGTGCTAACGAGCCCATGGCTGGCTGATTTCAGAAGCTTAATGATGATTCGGGGTGGAGCTGCGTGACCTGACCCTTACCTATCCAGCCTGTTTTCCGTAGCTTCTCAGCTCTACTGTGGCCAAATGCAGCCAGCCAGGAATTAGCACCAGTACCAGCACCACTCAGTTCCCCCTCAAAAAGCATGTATTTGCAGTTATTTCCCTGCCAGGCCTATAGTCAGCATGAAATCCGACCACTGTAACTGTGTGCCTTCAACATTTCAACCCAGGTCCTGACCCTTGTAAAACATAGTGAACCCTCAAAGAGCCATCAGCATTCTGAGGCTTGATGGGATCGTCATTAATCTACTGGAGAGTAGGAGATGATGATGCCAGTGGGAGGGCATCCATCTCACACTGCGGTGGTAAGGAGTTTGATCCTTGACAAAAGAAGAAGCCATTAGGAGGTGAATGGCTTGACGTCTACATTAAGCTCAGGCCCATAGCAATTAAACAGTTATTACAATGTCAATGATTGTGCTACAGGCTATCACACTTGCACTGTCCCTAGATATATGCAGAGGCAGCAATTTGATCAGAGCAATTAGAGGCTGATAGCAGCACTAAGATGAGGAGCGTCTGCACTCCTGCTCCTCTGTTCCATTTTCTTTTTCCTCAACCCCTCCCTCTCCAGGGCCCAGCCTTCAGTTCCACTGCTCGTCCTCCTCTCTCACACACCCCTGAGTGCTGTCTCACTGTTTCTCTCTATCTCTCAGCTGTGTCTTTGTCTCTACAAAGTGTACTTGCTTGGACCAGATTTATGGAGATATTGCCATGTGATAGATGTACTTTACATGTGTAAATGAGTGTATATGAACTTTTGACCATGATTGTACATTCAGAACGGAATCAGGGTCAATTAAAATAGGCCTACATTGCCTGAGTGATGCTCCATAAGTGGCAGAAACTTGCTAAATTTTCTGCGATACACAAAACGTTTGCTGACCAACCCAGATACCTAGAAGGTTGTAATTTGTTGATAGCCCTACTTTTTCCTGTATTTATACATAAGACACACTGAAGTAGGCCCATTACACTATTCAGACGGGTATGTTCTGCCTCAAAATCAGCAGTGAAGGAGGGTATGAAGCTCATTTGGGCTGTGAAGCATAGCTTGATGTCCACTGATGGTCTATTCAGGACTGACCTCTGAGGCCTCAGTTAATCAATTAAAAAAAGATGAGAGCTCATCAGCCTGCATGACTGGGCTGGTCTCATTCTGTCAGTTGGCCTGTCTCTTACCAGGAACCTGATACATGGTGGTAGATAGGGTGACAACTCGGGGACTTGCCATCCCCCCATTCAGATTCTCTCCTTCTTTCTTCATCCACCTCCCCTCCATTCCTATTCTGTCCATTGTCCATTTCTTTACGAGTTCACCCTCTAATCAACTTAGCATTCCCACCATTTTTTCTTGCTTGCTATTGATTAACCTTTCTCTCACCATCCCTTGGATCTCTTCAGTCATTGTTGCATGCTCTGCCAGTTTTTTCCACTTAATCCAATCCTACAAATTCCTTTCCTTCCTCATTTTCTGTCACTCACGCATTAAGTTCTCATGATATGCAATTGACAGATGCTGACTGTCCATGCTTTAGTCTGTGTGTTCTTTGTCTTGTTTCGTTTCCTTTTGCCAAAGTTCTGCTTTAAGAAAACCATATTTCATTAAATCTTAGTCTTGCGGTATTCTTCTGCATCCAATGCTCTACCAAATGCTTAGTCTCAAAGGAGACGATTCAGAAATAGCCTCCCAGTCTCAGACCTCAGCTTTCTCTTACTGAAAAGCAGCTTTTAATGTCAAATGAAACCTTTCTTACAGGTGAGTCAGGCTTGTTGAAAGCAATCACAGAGCCCTTTGAAAAAGCTCAAGTGCTGAGGTCCGCTAAATGCCTGATTAAGCTCCATAATGCTTTATGTAAGACACACAGACGTCAAGCACAATGAAACATGTCATACATAAAATTATGTATGTGCATAGTCTGACTTGTATTCTGACATCGCAATAAAACAGTTCATACATTTTAAAGACTTTTAAACCTGTAGCAGCAGTAAAAATATGATAATTCGGTATCGTTATTTACATCACCATTTGTCATGGCCCATCCCAGCTGACTGGACCCTGTACCCTGGTGCCCTTGCCATGCCATGGACGGTGAGAGAGGAACTGGTTTCTGTGTTGTCTCCACACTTTTAAAAAAAAAATCTTATGGTATTTTTCATGTAAACCCTTAAACTCCATCTAAATATTCCATGTCTCTATCCTACATGTGCTATCTCATCGCACATAAAAAAAGAAGAAAATAAAAAGTACTTGACATGTTTAATGGTTTACCCATGTTTTCCTCTCCTGCTGCTTCATGGGGCGAGACAAGAAGAGAGTGAGTGTGATGGATGTAAATGTCCTCTGTGAAAATGCCACAGATAATGGTGATTCCAATTTCAAAGCTGCAACTTGACCCTCTTGTCTGTGCTTGATGAGTGAGGGTACTTCTGAGGCTATCTCATCTCGCGGCCTACGCTCCTCGCTGACTGACAGGCTCAGAAGGGTAAGCTTGCGCCATGTGTGTCAGCATTAACCAAGTGAGCGATCTCTGTGTCATCATCCTT